>BJBW01002726.1:43312-93912 GCA_004320125.1 Scolopax mira
GGATTGCCCAGAGCACATCACTCAGGACTGCATCCAGGTGTGTTTTACCTTAAAAGAACGGAGATTTTTATTAAAATTAAAGATGTGACAGAAAATACTGATTAAACACAAAGTACAATAATCTAGTCCGATGACGAGCAGTCATCAGGATTATTGCTCAGAAATGCAAACAGTTGAGAAGACACTGTTGTTTGAGGTTGGGTGTTTGGTGGGTTTTTTGTACCAGTTAAATCAGTGGTGCAAGAATAAGCATTAATTTTTATTTGTGGTATGAAGTAAAGTTTCGCAAACAGAATCTGATACTGTCTTATTTACTTCTGCTATAAAAAGGATGGCTTGTAACAGCCCTGTCTTCCTCTAAACTATGGAAGTCTAAAGATGGTTTGCTGTATAAACTAGTGCTGGTGTGGCAGACAAAAATAACTAACCTCATGAGACCAGTGTGTCTTCTGTGGCTTTTTTTGTTTGGTTGAGTTTTTTTTTTCAGTTTGTTTTGTTTCTCTTAATAAAAGGGCAACATTGCCCTCCTCTGGGTCAAAAGCATAATTTTACTCATTCACTATAGTATACATGGTCTTTTATTCATGACCAAAATTATTGGTGGTGTAGCTACTATTTAACACGGGTTAGATTACTGAAAATGCACAATGACTTGAAATTTGACCAAAAAAAAATAATAATGTAAAGACTTCCATATTTCTGAAAACAAGTGTTGGCAGCTACTGCTCAGTGCCAATGTGATTATCAGCACTCTCTGTTTTACCCCATGTAAAAAGGACATTTAAAAACTTAGCTTTGAATACTGATTTAAGCAGCAGCAGTTCCAAAGTTCTTCCTCTAAGGGGAAGTGGGTTTTGCTGTGGAGAGCCAGCTGTACGTCTGCAACTTAACTTTCACAAATTCATCTACCAAAATGGACACATATATTCAGGAATGTTAAGTTGGCTTCCTGTTGTATCATATAAACTGACATGTCATCAATCACGTTTGTGTCAGAAAGCAAAGTGAGCACTTCCTCTCTAGGTTTTCAAGGAGGAAACAGAAAGAACCAAGGAACACAAATGCGCTTTTCTCTTCTCTCTGCAGCTGAAAACCAGATAGATGTTCACAATACTTAGAAAAACAGCACTTTAAACCAAAAAGAAAGGTTGGGGGGGCGGGTTTCCCTATAACTGAACTATAATAATGGGAACTATGTTGAAAAACTTAAAAAATTATCACAGAATGAGCAATAAGATAGTGGAATTTTAAAAATCTCTCCAATAATATACTACAATCTTCAAAATGTGTTTATATATAAAGGTATTTCAAATGGCTACTTCCTGAAAAAATAAATTATGAGCTACCATTCATTAACATTATCTCTATAATACTTTTTTTATTTAATATTATTTTTGTTGATGTTTGTACATAATTTAGTGAGCATACAATTTTATTTTTTAATAACTGCATATATTTTATTTTCCCAAAACACTTCCTAAAGGAAAATTTGAAAGAGAATATTATTTTTTGTCTCCAAAGTTTCCGGAAACCTTCACATGATATTGCCTTGGGCTCTTTCCCTCATGTCAAACAAAGCATGGGATAGGAGAATTCCTGTGAGTAAATTAAAGGAAAAGGTGAGAGAAATTTCTGCATTAAAAAATATCTTACAGAATCTTAAATTTATGCAGAATAATTTATTTTTCTATGAATGCATAAAGCCTCTCATTCATTTTAAAGGAATTAGGTAGCTTTAGGCTTTAATTTCATGTCATAACCTTTTTTCCAGTATTGTTCTGATTTGTCTTCCTGAATCATTTCTGCCTCAATCATTTATTTTTTTTAACTGGCTCTGTTCCCAAAATTTAAAAAACTACAGCAGTAAAAGTGAAAAAGAAATTCACCTCATTTTTGTGCAAATGAAATTAGATTATATATATTAATTTAAAATTACATTGTTTTATTAATTGTATATTAAAGATTTTTTTTTCTCTCTTGACAAAGGATCTTAATCTCATTTGTCAGTGCAGATACATCAAAAATATATTGCTATAGATTATGGAACATAAACGTAGTGCGCTCAGAGTTTCAGAAGACAGTGCAATCTTGAAAACTTCTTAGGAATTCATATAGATATGGTCAAATGGTATCTTGCCCAGGAACATTCTAAGCAGACATATGTTGCATATGAACAATGATTTAAGTTTCAAGTGAAAGAGCCAAGTTTCACATTAAAGCCCAAAGCCATCATCACTAGGTGTGGTGGGAAGAGCTTACCACAGGCACAGGGTTGTGCAGGAACCCGGCAAGCAATTCACAGCGTGGTGGCAACCTGTTTTCTGGCAGCCACTTAAGTGTGTGCAGCATGGATCAGCTGATCATGCAGAGTTGGGCGATTTGCACAAGCTTTGGCCTGTAAATCCATTCTGTAATATCCTACTCCTATGTTCAGCGAGGTGATTATACCAAATTAATTATACTCAGCACAGGTGAAGGTGCTGAGTAGTGACCTGATATAAACAGATGGGTGCAAAGCCAAAGTAAAATCAGTTCTGACTGTACATTAAAGGCAAAATAATCTGGTTTTTTCTCTTTTAGTATTAAAAAATAGAAGCTAACATATCCAACAAGATACCTGTTATCTTTCTTCGATTTTGATTTTCTTGTTCAGTGTTCTTTTATTGCCATTAGTTTGTATAAAAAAAAGAGAGTGACAGCTTTAACACACTTTCTGAATTGATGTCCTTACCTCATTTCTCCCTTTGCACAGTAGAACCATGACATTTCTGTGACAGTTATTTTCTGTTTATGCTTTATCCGGCTAGCAAGATACTTCAGAACATATATTCATACAGACTGTCATTTACTGAACATCAGACTCACTAAAAATTTCAGAGGATGTATATTGTACTTTTCAAACTTAATATTCTTTGAACATAATCTTTGCATGACTGTTGTTTGATATATAATATTACTAAGAATTATAGTCCTGGAGCTTTTGTAAACATACTTTCTGAACCAAAGTGCATCCTGTTGCAATACCTGTGAGATATAAACTGCTTGCTCTTGTTCTTTGAACTGTATTGATGTGTTGAACAATCCAATAAACTATTCATCAAAGGCCTAATGAAAGGGCTGGAGCACTTGCTAAGAAAACGGTACGTTTTAAAATTAGTAACATTTTACAGTGTGTTTCAAAACCAGTGAGAAACTCATTTTGTAACACAGTTTTAATTCATTACTAAGATTTTTTTTCCCTATGAACATAGAAATAAAGAAGCAATTGTTAATTTTGAAATAACATGCTATAAAAGATGCATAAAATCTATTAAAGGCTTTTGTATGTTGACAACTGATAGTCACATTCTGTATATTCTATAATAATCATGTGCTACATTGAATTTAAACCTGAGGCATTGTTTTGTATTATACATACAAAAAAATATCCTTTGATGCTCTTATACAAACTCTATTCTCTTTGAAAACTTGCAGATACCTATCAGAAAAATAAGGTAGTAAATTTTAATTAATTTTAGATAATATACGAAGAACATAATGCACAGAGGGTTAATTTCCTTCCACTATTACTCAGTCTTCAGTAGGATCAGACAAATCAGTACCTAAAGGCATTGTCTGTACCACTGAACAGGACCATTGCCATTTATTTTGAGGGCAAAATCACACTACCTGTGAGGTGATGTCAGGGCTACTTCCCCACAGCTGTTCAAAGTATGTTTTCAAACAACTTCAAGAGTTTGCTCTTGTTAACAGTTGCAATTTTGAAATAGTATTTAATTACATTTTAACAGTTCTACAGATCTCACCAAACAGATAAAATGCCATATATATTTATATAATTACATCTACTATTGCTACTTACCAGCGTAAACACCTGGTGCTCTGTGTAGTTCAGCCCTCAAACCCAATAAATTGTTTATATTTTAATAAATATATTAAAGTATATTAATAAATATATTAAAATATAGCCAATTTCATCATCATATTGTCAGTAGACGACTGCTAGTACATTTGTTTCTATTGGCACTCTGCTTCTGAGAGTATCACAATTTCTGTAAAAATCTCTAAAAGATACATGCAGGTATTTAACCTGATCCAAATATTTTTTTGGGGTTTATCTTGAGACTGAAAATTCATATGCTTGTAAAGCATTCTGCATAGAGGCAAGCTAGCTATGTAAACCCCCAGTAACCATAGCAATCAGCTACAAATAAAGAGAAACAGGAGATACAGTAACACATAGTTCAGTTTCCCTTCATCTGACTATTCTAAAGAAATTTATGAATACAAGATTACTTTTATAATAAGCACCCAAACTAGGAAAAAAAAACCCAACCTGCAATCACTCACGTTAAAAACAAAACAAACCATCTCATTCAAGATTCTGTCCTTTATGACTAGCACCTGAATAGCACATGCATCTTCAGAGGAAATCACACTAAGCAGTATGTGCTACTGCCACAGCCATCAGTCTTGTCACCAAAACTAAGAATTGCTGATATATTTTTACCTCACTGGGAAATACTGTACCCACTGCAAAACCGGTTTGTAACTGTAATGGAAATACAAAAGGCATCTTGTTACATGAAAAATAATTTCTCAATAAGTGAGGATTATAATTACTTGTATGTCATAAAAATTACATGAGTCACAGATGTCATGATGCTAGGAGTGGGGTGTAAGCCCCAGAACACTGAATGGAAATTCCAAGGTGCATCTGAATCAATACTGAGTTTAAGCAAAGAAAGAAACCCAGACTCTTTTTTTTGAAGAAATTGTGTGTTACCCATTTTGTGTGTTATACTCTTAGAAACATTAAAATGACAGCGTGGCAACACATTCCCAAGAATGTCTCACATGGCTGAAGAACTTAAAAAAAAAAAATTTAAAAAAAATTGCATTCATTCTTAGAGTCAACCACTTGGTGCAAACATATAATACAGTTCATAGCCCACAGGTAGTTTGTTTCTTGGATGTTTTGATTTTCCATATTGTCATCGTTGACCAGTGATGATGATGATGATGAATTACATACCATTAGTAGCATTCAGGCATACCAACTCCCAGCAGACAGCAACAGGCCAATTGTAACCAAAATGTTTTTCAGACACAGAACTTTTTCTAAATTAATAGCTGCTTACGTAGCTCTTGAGATTAATCACTTTTTGAAATCGGAAAATGAACACATGAACACAACTGTTACTACTGGGACATTTAAAAGTTGGGAGGTATTGAAAATACGTTGTTGAACAATGTTAGTTATCACTGAAAGTGCAAGTGAGCATAACTGTGTTAGCAATGAGGGTGAATGCCAACAGATAATAACACCTTCCTGTCAGAACTTGCCTCTCCACATGACACGTAGGCAAAGGAAATAACTTCAAACGAAACACGTTACATCAGAGGTTAAATAAATGAGGACCATAGGCATTTTTACGGCATGTTCCTCCAGGCAGGTCTCCTCAGAAGAGCTCTGGCCCATCCTCTCCCATCTGCCGCCACTCCCGCTGCCCCTGAGGGAACTGGCCCAGTGACCGCCCGGGGCAGAGGGGCGGGGCACCGCCCGCGCGCCCCCTCACCGCAGCCAATCCCCGGCCGCCCCGCGCGCGGGCCCTTGGAAAAGCGCGAGCGGCGGCGCGGGCCCCGTGAGGGGAGGGCGAGGCTCGCCCGCTCCGCTGAGGAACGGCGGGGTCCGGGGTAGGGGCTTTCCCCTCAGCAAGGCGGAACAGCCAGCCTCAGACCCTCTTCTTTCCCGGAGAGTCTGAGATGGGCCTATGAAGGCTCCCTCCTTCTGAAAGCAGACCGTGAGAGACACCCTTCATCCCCTACAACAAGGGGGAGGCAAGAGAGTAAGTCTGTTCCTTTTAAATATATTTTTTTTTTTTATACACTTGAACAGAGAATGCTCTTGAAAGAGGCCATTTGTATCATGCTGCAGGACTGAACTTGGTTATTAATGTAAGGCCCCTTGTTCTATACCCAGATTGACTGACTTGCCACCCTACCAGGATTTCACATTGTGCAATTAAAACAGAGGCAATTTTATTTCTGAGTAACAGAAATAAAATTTAGTCACATCAGGGTAAAAGACACCTGTTCCACAGGGCTAGACTATGCCAATATTGCACCCTCCAAAGAATTCCTCTAGTCAATTTTGTGACATTTTAAGGCTAGCATAGGTAGGTACAGCTAAGGTAAGTTTTAAGTTAGCCCTGACATAACTCCATTTGCTAGGAAGGGAAGTTTGATAGACAAAGGTAATTTAGTACTCAGCTGTACTTCAGAAGCATACATTTACTTACACATATACACACTTGTTAGTTCTTGGTGCCACCCAGGATGTTAGCCTCATTTGTTGCCTTGAGAGTAATTTAGATTTTAAGTGCTAAACATCATGATCCAACTAAGCATCACTTTCATGCATTTGTGATGCTTAGGCAAAACCCAGGGGATTAGCCATTTTCATTTTTATTGCAGTATTTGCTTATCACAGAAGCCTGTTAAGTCTGGTTTGTTTTTTTTTTAAACTGCACAAGACAAGTTTACTACTCAAGGCATGCAACTTTCACTTCTGACTCATCTAAGTAGCCCTGGGCTTCAACTCTGTTATTGCTCACTTTAAGCAGGACAGAACTTGTCCTCCTGCTACTTGAGGAGCTCAAGACAGATGCAATGTTTTAGCCTCTAAGAGTTTAATCTTTACAGGCATATAAAGATCTCAGCATCCTAACTTCTATTCCTAGGCTGCTCACTCAAATCCTCAAGTCTGAAGTTCAGGACTTCATTGCAAGCCACCTTTAAACATGAAACTACACAGCCTTAGTGTAACTTAAGGCCAGTCATGTGCTTCAAGTTTTATAGTACATACATAATCATTTGGAATACAAAGATTAAAGACAAGGCTGAGCACATCCAAGTAGCAGATTTTATAATACCACCCTTCTTTTGATCTTAGTCATATGACTATCAGCTAATGGGTAACTGGCATATTCTTACTCCCATATAGTAGGAGAGTCTAGGGTTGAATGTTTTATATCCAAGGAAGTTTGCTCTCCAGAAAGTCCAGTCTTCCACTCCTGTACACAGCATTCAACTGAATGCTGGATTCCCACTAGATTAACATAAGCAGTTTTGACCAAAGTAGACACAGAAATGAGTGTATACACTGTGCATGAAAATATGGTTCATACTCAGAGCACAGTACACAGCATTGCTTGAGTCTGACAGACTAATATCACACCACGTTCCTCTGCCTATACTCTTCATGACTTTGCTAATGAAGAGTCCTTTCCTACTGCAAAGTGAGAACTGTTAGTATCTCCATTCTAAATGGAATTGTAAAAGGCCTTTAAGAATTGTGTTTTGTACACACAGCTCAGTAGACACAGCTTTCAGGAGTGCAACCTGCACTGCTCTTACAGCTCTCCTGATGGCTACAACATAAGAACAGTAGACAGTATGCTCTTTCCATGAGTTTAATAGAGTTACAAAAGGATACAACTGCTCTATATGCAACACATGGCTAACCACGTACACTGCATTGTCACTAAAGTCAACAGGGCTTGATGTACAGATACTGATCATTAGGATTTTCTATGAAGGTACTGTCAACAGGACAAACTTTCCTTCAAGTAAAAAAGTTACTGTTTATACCTATAGCATGATCCCTTGACTCAGATGCAATGACTTAGAGTTCAGTAACTGATGCTTGCTCTTTATGTAAGGCATACTAGTTTCCATTCAAACTGAAAGTTTACTTCTGCTTGGCGAAATACTCTTTACTCTTCTGCACGTCAGGCTTGATTGTGTCACTGCCAGGCTTCCAGCCAGCTGGGCACACTGAAATGATTAAAAAAAAGTCATTGGAATAGGCTGCCCAGCAAGGTGGTTGAGTCATTATCCCTGGATGTGTTTAAGAGTCATTTAGATGTGGCATTGGGGAAAATGGTGTAGGGGAGAACTTTGTAGGGTTGATAGTTGGACCCTATGATCCCAAAGGTCTTTTCCAGCCTAAATGACTCTATAACTTACCAGCTGCTCCTGCAGAACATGTTTTACACAGCATTAAAGCAAACTAGCATCTCAAAACTTGTATATACATATCTTTGCAATGTACAGAAGATGCATTATTCAGGACACATTACATTCAGTTTATTTTCCTCATTTCCATTCAATCACTAGGTAGTAGCACCTGAGCAACTGGGTGTTTGCCCATGGAATAGCAGACCCTTTACACATGCATTCCTCCCCAACCCCCTTAAAAGAAGCCTGACAGCAAGGTAATGCCAACTCCAGCAGGCTGGGACAGAAGGTTTTACAACTATTACACTACCATTTCTCCTTGGATTCAGCCACATCTATATTCTCCTTATTTTTAATGAATCCCAGTCCCATTCTCCTTTTTAACAGGGAGTTAACAGGGAGTGGGAAAAAGACTTCAACTGTCTCTAGTTCCCCTATATGGCTACTAGAAAGAAGGCCACCACGATGCAGAGGTTGCATGGCCTCAGAAGTGCAGTGACTCCAGATCAGCATTTTCTTTTTGAAAAAGAGATACCATAACACAGCCATGCAAGGCTTAATGCATGCTCCACACAAGACTGGCAATTTTAGCAACACTCAGATGCTGAGAATACTGTTGCTATACACCTCATTCTGGCCTATCCTAGTTTATGTGGTATTGCAATCCTAGTTCTGGAGGAAGAGCTATTCCAGAAACTCTGCATAATACTGGAGTAATTTACTGCATAGTAAATCCCAAGAAGCTTCATTTGCAAGAAATGTGACTGCTCTATCATCAATTATTAGGGACATCTCCTCAGCTGACAAGAGGATGGTATACTAGTTCAAAAAAAATATTGACTCTCTTCAGGCTACAGTATAGCCAAAGTAACAGCTTGATTTCATAAAATTTGCCATTGATTTACCTGAAGCAAGTCAAGTATGACCAGCATCAACATCTATCATTAGTTAATTTAATCATGCTGAAGACTACTAATAGAGCGATTTCAAGTTTTCATAACTAAACCTTTAATTTGCAGTGCTTTTTTTGGTAGTTCCTGCAGAAAAGCTACCAGCTTCAAGCATTTCATATTACTCTTGAATTATGGGCACAAAGACACTCATCTCTTTTCCCCTCACTACATATGGCTTCACTATACAGATCAGCAGGCTTTCTAGAAATTTAAATGCTTAAAACATAGTAGTAGTACCAATGGTCTCAGCCTACCAGATCTAGGAGCAGAGTCTAAATTATGCTCACCTTTGCAGGGTAAATTACTACCTTTTTCTTTGAGGCAAGTATTTTGTGTGTCTAATTGAAAGAGAGACAAGTGCTATATGCTTGACCAGACATCCAACACCAGATTTGGTTTATATGGTATTTCAGCATTAGGAAATATTTAATGGACCATTAACTGAAATAAGATAAATCTAGTATGGTGTCCTCCAACATACAGCTTTACATGACTATCTGCATTTCAAGGGGCACAATTACTAACTGTGCACAGATCAGTAGATGTACTTAGTACCATCCAGTAAACCTTGATTTAACCTGTCTAGTTAATACTGTTCTCTAAAGATACACTTAAGATTAGTAAGAGGAAGAATCCTTACCTTCTCCATGTTTATCTGTAAACTGGAAGGCCTGGACAAGTCTGAGGGTTTCATCAACAGAACGGCCAACAGGCAGATCATTGATTGTTATCTGCCTCAAGATCCCCTTCTCATCAATTATGAACAGACCCCTAAAAAAAAAAAAAAGCCCTCAAGTTAAGCACAGCTTTTGAAAAACAGATTAGACTAGAGTTTCAGAAACAACTTCAGTAATCCTATTACAGCAATCACTTGTGTCATCTATTACCAACCTCTTCCCAAAAGCCAAACACCTTTGGTGTACACATAGCACTGAACATTAGCAGTTGAAAGCCTAAAGGCAAGTCAAAACACCAGTGAAGGAAAGCAAAGCAATACTTCTTATTCAAATAAGATACTATTGGAAATAAAATGGAAGAGAAACCTAAGGAAAGGCATTCTTCCATTCAAAGAAAAACTACACACAAGGTTCTAAAGGAAAAAGGACAACATAGCAATGGCTCAGCGATTAAATCTTCCAAAGTTACATTAGGAGTTCACAGACGTTCAGCTCCCTCAGCAACTTGAACTCTGAACAGTTGACTAAAAGATAAGGCTGGGATTTTGATTAATCTGTAATCACTAGATTAAATACCTGCATGACTATGTAGGAGTCACATCACCAATACTCACAGCTCACCTGCATGAGAGTCCTGCACTTTGCAGATGGGTAAAGGGAAGCTTACTAAACCCATGAGAAATCCAAACACTAAGGAGAACCAAGTAGCACCTCCCCAGTAGGAATGTTTGATTGCTTGAAGCTGTTTACATTTAGAACAGCTAACAGCTTCAACTTGCTGCAGGTGGTCAAGTATATGCAAGCTCTGTGTTCATCTGACATGCTCCACATATTGCAACATAAGACTTTAACAGCAAGTTTACCTTCTTGCATATGGTGTTATGCATATACATACCTGTATGCAATACCTTCATCCTCTTTAAGAACTCCATATTCTTTGGCGATGGCACGTTTTGTGTCAGAAATCAGTGGGATTTTCATAGTACCCAAACCACCTTGTTTCTTAGGAGTGTTGATCCTAAAAGGAGGTAGTTTCATGTTAGAAATACAGACAGTTCAGAATAAAATATAAAGGTAGAACAGAAGCCAATCCTTTCTACAATACCCTACTCCATTTGACATAAAGCAAGAAAGGAACTAAACAGTATGGTTGGCTCTGTTCAGAAGCACCTGGCATTACCAATACCAAGTGCATTCAATACTTCAGTAAGAACATTTCAATATACTCAGGATTCAGTTGCTCCAATAACTGAGGCCAGGCAGAATATTCTATTAAGTTAAAAGGCCAATTCTTACCAGGCAAGGTGACAGAAGTGAGAGTCAACAGAAGCTCCAATTACTTCACAGTTAATTTTCTTGAATTCATCAGCTCTGTCACTGTATGCAATAATTTCAGTTGGACACACAAACGTGAAGTCCAGGGGGTAGAAGAAGAACACAACATATTTTCCTAGAAGAGCAGCATAACCAGTTAATCTCTTGTACCTTTGTAAGTTGTCATATTCAATAACATCCATTCAAATACTGACAAAGTTTCTGAGAAAGTGCTTGATACAACACTAAAGATGAAATGGTGACCTACAGATATCTCTATTTTAAGACTTGCTATATAGGTGTCAAGTCTAAAGCACCTAGGACATTTACACTTCAGCCAAATATCATTTGCAGCACTCTTCAAGGCCACTCCATACCTAGTAACACAGAACTCTATTCAACTGAAGTCTCCAAACCAGACTGTCAAATTTGACAGAGAATGTCTGTCTCCTGGGTCTGCTCCCACAGGCTGGCCCAGAGTACATCCCAGTACCTGCACTAGAAAACCCTGTGGTTGGCTACAGAGTGCAGAAGAGCCATAGGTCTGAAAGTATACAAGCCAAGGGGACATTTTAATTTGAGTGGGTGACTAGCCTATACCTACTTACCACCCTCATACAGTCTGAGGCTTCCAGCTCAAAATATCCCTTTCAAAAGCCACCCACATTAGTACTTGAACACTTGCAGCTTTCCCTTTGATTTTAGTAACCTTTTTTGGCAAGGCAAACCTTTTACTACTACTCCAGAGAGAGGAACTTTCTTGATTAGAAGAATGAACCTACTTTCCTTGACAGAAAAGCTACAAGAGAACACTTTGGTGTAACATCTGTTAAATACTACATGGAGCAACAGTCTCACTGTATGTTAGACAGGACAAATAAACCTGATCAAATAACAGTTTAGAAGTCTTATGCTAATTAACAGCAATTATCATAGCTTGGATATGCACCCATGCTGCTGACAGCTTCCCAAACATACTCCAGCCATCACTGAGAACCACTGCACAAGTCAAATACTTCAGTCTACTACAAAGTGGTCACTACTACTTCAAAAACAAATCAAGATGCATCTTTAGATGCTCTCCACTCCTGCATATGGCCAGACTATATTTGTACAATTAAAGAAGCACATAAGATTACCTCTGTAGTCAGAGAGTTTGATGTCTTTGAATTGTCCATCTGGCATTACAGCCGTGGCTGTAAAGTCAGGGGCTTGTTTTCCAATGAAAGCATTTCCTGAAGACATCTTGATTTAATCTAGGTGAAAGTTAATAACAATACAGTTTAGATAATAGTACATTTGCACATGGAAATAAGCATTTATTCAAAGCATCTTATCAAATTAGATTTAACACCAAAGACAGTTTATCAGATCTTGGTCTTGCAACACAAGGCTTAAAATTCAATTTAGTTTTAATTTTGCCACATGAGTGTCTACTCAAAACAATAGCATTTTTTCCCCTAAAACAGCAATACAGTAAGATGTAGTGCAATAATCACAGCCTAGATATCCAGACCAAGCCACTACATCTATTACTAGTACTTCAAGAGCTATGTCTCAGTCTCCTAAGAAGGTGCTAGAATTTCAGCAATATTCAGCAAGTTTTCCAGTTCTACTTGGTGAAGAGTTAGAAAGTCTGGCATTTAGACTTTTTGATGGGGAGGCCTTTGTTCAAGTTTACAATGGAATTTAAGCCCTCAAAACTTTATCTTCCTTTTGATTCCAGAAGAAAAGAACTTCTGTTAATCTTCACAGTGAGAACAGAACTCTGCATAACTACACTTTGGCCTTTCAATCAATTAAACTTTGTTTTATTTGCAACTAGAAAGCCTCCTGGTGTACACAGGAATCGCATTTTGTGTTAGAAATTAAAATTTCACAAATTCTTAAACCTGTACAGACAGGTTATTTCCACACCGAGCCTACTGAAAAGGGTAAAAGGGTACACAAGGACACAAAAGCTCTATTTCTGGCTGCCTGCCCTAAAAGCCAGTCATTTATAATACACCCATGCAGTATTTTTTGCTCAGCCTGGGAATGCAGCACGTTGCTTTGGATTCCAGTTACTTCTAGAGTACAATCTTTCAAATAGGTAACTTTATAAACCTGGTTTCTTCAACTCAAAGTCTTTTAAAAAGCAATTTCACTTAAGTCATTCTATGCACTGCTACAAGCATTGGCTGTCTTGGAGATAAAACATCTCTGAAAGGTTAGCACAAGTCTCTTGTTGCTAAGGAAAACCAAGATTCCAGGATTCTTCCAAGTCCTGCCTACAAGGCACTAAGTCAAATCTAAAAAAGGTTGAGAGCACCTCATTTCTTGGCTCCTTCTCCCTCACCAGACACTTGCTTTCTGGTGAACTAGCCCACAAGTCATCAACATTTATCCTTCAAGCCAAGTTTCAACTAATCAGAGTCTTTTCAGGAAAGGTTTACCTTTGAAAGTGTCTATCTACTGTCTGGATGTAGACAAGAAAGTCACCATCTACTCATCTCAGTTTTCACTTTGGGAAGTGTTAACCTGCCTTTTGCAACAAAGCCCTTTATCCAGTGGTTGAGAAGCAGACCGGGAGCGAGTCTTATGAATGAAGCTGCCCAAAACTACAGAGCATCCATAGGATTGAACCTAAACAGTCTAGCAGGAAGGCATCAATCATCCCTCTGTCGAGCATTACAAGTATGAATCCAGGTGCAATTCTGAAGCTGCAGTTATCTAAGAGGGACAGGGGGAATCAGCCATTACACAATATTTATTCAAGGTGCCTCCAGCCAGTGAGTTTTTATCTTGTAAGCAATAGCTGGTTTGTCTGGAGTGTGTGACCACTGAATTACATTCTCTTCCCTTACTGAAGCTCAAGGTCATGCTTTTGCTCAGCACTATGCCAGTCTTCCTATATTTGTTCCATCAGTAACCCCTGGAGTATTTTACTAGGTATTCAATGCCAAATAAAAGCTGTCAAACTGCTCTTTGGTACCTCCTTTTTAAACTAAACGTTCTTGCCCCCTTTTTAGGTGACACAACAATCTTCAATGTCAGGAGGAAGTGTAGCTGCCAGAGAACCATCTGCTCTCCTCGAAGCACCTCCGGGACCTACCAACATTTCTGCTTTTCCGTGCGGGGTGAGCACGTGTCCTCACATGTTCTGCTCGGATTTTTAGCCACCGCATTTCCTAACCCACAGAGCTACAGACCACGGGCCCCGCACGTTACTGCCTTTCATTTTCGAGCAAAGGAGAACGGACGCTGCAAATCAAGTCGGCTTGAATCCGGTCAGAACGTCTTTCTGTTACTCATAGCCGCACACGGCCTCAATTAGCTTCAAACTGCAATTAGAATAAGCCAGGCCGGCGCTCTTTAGCTAGTAAATTCATACCTTTAGGATATCCTAAACAAAAGCGAAAGGCCGTTTCAAAAACACACCGTCAGCCGCCCGCTCTCGCTACCTCCGGACAGTAACAAAAACGCGGCCGAGCTACCGAGCTGCGGTTCGGAGAAGGACCACGCACCCCCCACACACACTCCCAGCGCCCCGCAGCTGGGTACACCCAGACCGAAGCATTCACCCCCGCAGCGAGGGAGTACGCCTGCCCCCTCCCCGCATGACCCCACCAAGGTGAGTACAGAACCTTTTATTTAAGGCTTAGGAGCGGGAGAGAGGCCGCCCCGCGTTGATCTGAAGCCTCCAGCGCAGCCGGGGTTGGGGGCGCCGCGGGGGGAGGCTGCTCCGCTCCCGGCACGGCCGCGCTCCCCCCGCCTCTGGAGATCACCCCCGGCTCCTCCCCAGGCACCGCAACGGGGAGAGCTGATAAAGGCCGGGGGCACAGGAAAGGGTTATCTACCCCCCACATAAGAAGGGGGGAAGGAGAAGCGAGGGAAGAAAGCGGCAGCCGCATAGGGCGAGAGTTCGCCCCACACGCTTCGCTCAAGACCCCATCTGCGCAGCGGGGGGGGGGAGGGATTGGGTGAGGAAAGCAAAAATTAATGAAAAACGCATAAACAGCGTGCAAAGCTCCAAATAAACACTGCCCCGCAGCAAGCACATTGCCCTGCGGCGAGCATGCTGCCCTCCCATACTGCCCCAAACATACCTCCCCAACACTGCTGCCGCCCCCCAAACTTACACAAAGAGCCGAAGCCACGCACTCTCCACTACCGCAGGAAGGCCCACACTGCGGCAGCTCCCCCCGCACCGGTCCTTTTATATCCGCCCCGCTCTCGCGAGGAGACGGGCTCCTTCCGCCGCCGCGGAGGGAGGGGGGGGCCGCCGCTACCGCCCCTCCCTGCCCTGCCCGCCCCTTGCAAGGGCAGCATGACTTGGCGAATTTGCGGGCATCCCTGGCGGGTTGGGCGATAGCCGGCTGTCACCGCCTTTATCTGAACAGGGACACGGCCCCCGACTGTTGAAAGAAGAAAAAAAAAATTTTTTTTTAATAAATTGAGATAATTCTTCAGAGAGTGTTCGGGGAGAGGCCGTGGAAATATCCAGTGTAATGGTTGTAAACAATTAACGGGAAGATGATTCAGACGGCTTATTGCAAGAAGAAATTACTTTTTTAACGCCTTAGTATAAGAAAGCTATAATCATAAGTCATCAAGGAGGCAGAGGATACACAGGATTTTGAGGAAAAATAAGAGATGACTGGCATGTCATTTGGGTGAATGGAAGTTAGCCATTGACTTCATTATCAATAAAATCAGACCTATTAACAAAGCAATAAGCATTGACAATGTGATATAGGTGTGGGGTCAAATCTTTATCCTCTCGCTCTGTATTACCAACTGGCTTCTCAGCCTGGTACTAATTCCCAGAGTTTTCATTGATTCTTCTCCATCAGTGGGAAGACTGAACCAAGTGATGCAAGTCAGAAAAAAACCTGAAACTTAAGTCTAACCTCTGAGGCTCAGGGGTAGGATGGAAACTCTTGGATGATACCATATTCACTTCAGGAAGTTTTGACTCATTCCCAAAGCAAAACTAGTCTGAGGGATATTGAGGCTGAGTGAATACTTACTGTGTTTAGATTCAAGACTGAGTTGAAGCTGTTGAGGTACTTTTTTGAGGACCAAACCCTGAATTTAAATGTAAAAGTTTTATTAAATAATGCATACTAAAAGCCATTAAGGACATATCAATGACAAAAAAAAAAAAAACCGCTTGCTTTAGTGAAATGTGCTAAATGTGTTTACCAGCTGATTTTTACTAGTCTGTTTGGAAGTTTACAGTTGTGTTTCTCATACCTGTTAAAACTTGATTGTAAATTTTAACAAGGAAAAACCCACAAAGGAGTAACAAACTTTAAATGTTTGTAGTCTACATTACTGTGTAGACTACACGGTTGCTGGGTGACTATACCCATATGGTATTTCACCCAAGAGATGACTGGTTTCAGTACCAGATGAAATTACTCCTGAAATAATAAAAGCAAAATAACATGTATTTGTGTACTCGGAAAAAAAACTGCACTCACCTTAATGCAAATAATGTACCTGTTTCCATTGTTACTGTATGCTTAATCTTTTACAAAAAAATAAGTTTGTTACTTTCTTGACATCAATGTTGTTACAATAATTGAGGTCGATGAATTGAGACATGTCTATACCTACCTCTTGACTCAGGTCATTAATCCCTGAAAAGTCAGGTAGTTCTAATTTAAATATCTAGAACAATGTCTTACTGCAACTCTAGCATGCTTACTGATGGACAAAGCAGTAATGACTTTCTCATGGTTTCAGACGCCTTTAATGCTTGTTATGCTTATTTCTCACACTTTCAGATGCATAACATACCCATTTTGCACAGCTGCCACAATGCAGTTTGTTCTGGGTTTGCGCTTTAAGCATTGCATTTCTATTCATATGTTCATGGCCTCATTACTTTTGATTAGTTTCTGAGCTAATCTTTCCAATCATAGGTTTCTGGAGGCTTTGGAGTGATAAATTGTCAGGGCCACTCCTCGTTCAGTGAGCAGATGGGTTTCTGTAGCCTTTTTCAATCTTTAGTTGTCAGATGCTACTTAGATTTAAAAAAAAAAACAAAAAAAACCAAAACAAAAGACAAAGTTCTCCAAGAAAGAAAGGACATGTCTAGCCAAGCGGATGCTGGAAGGAGGGAGTTCTCTCCAGACCAGATCTTGCTTCTTCACACTGTTATTCACACAGCGGATTAGCTGTGGTATAGTCTTCTGCTAAACCAGCTGCCAGACAGGATCAGCTGGTACCTGATTAGCGTGGAGCATCAGAAGCCCCAGTGAGAGCCTCTCTGCACCCATCCATACAGCTATGGCCACTAAAAGTAGCTTATGCTTTAACAGAGATGAGCTGGCTGTTCCTGCAGTGCCAGAGCACTGGAACTATCCAGAGATTTCCAAGTTGGTAACCATGCCAGATTTTCCATGTATCATTTTGATCACAGTATGTCCCGCATACTTTGGTTGGGAATGGGTCCCTGATGTAGAAAACAAACCCCTTCGCTGGCTGTAAAAATAAAAGGAAAAGAAATGGGTCCTATTTCAGAACATTAGCAAACATTTGGGGTCTTGTGCATGTTGTCAGAAGAGAATTTGAGGATTTTATCTAAGTGTAGCCAGGTCTTGTAAAGTAAGATGGACTTAGCAGTGTGAAGTGGGCTTGGGCACACGTTGAGCATATGCACATCAGTTCTGCAGCAGAGGTGGTCCATGCATGCCCTCTGAAGCCAGCACATTAGGACATCATCACGTGTGTTTGTACTGATCACTGCCACTGCAGAAAGCCTGCTGAAATTTGGACATACCAAACTTACTGGATACCATAGCGGGCACGGTAAGAGTAAAATTCTGGCCGTGTGGGGACATTTTAATATAATATATGCAGAACGTCAACTGAAAAGGCAGCAACTGCCATGTTCCCAAGCCATGGGGCATTTATGCACAACCAGCTGGTGGTGCACAATAGTTTTAATGAAAACAATTACATATCATTAAATATACAATGCACATAGTTGATTTCCTTGTTTTGCTCAAGTGAAGGTGGCCTTTCTAGGTCAAAATGTCTTGCATTACCTTTTCCTTCTCTCAATTTATTTTATTTTTTTTTAAATCAATAAACTAAAATAGACTTCTAGCTCTAGGCAATCCTGCTTCAGCAGGGGAGTTGGACTAAATGATCTCTACAGTCTCTTCCAACTCTAAAAAAATTAAGTGAAATTCAGTTAAACTGGTTTGGATAATCACTGCCTTTTGATGACAAAATGTTTTAATCTTCCTTGCCTTTTCTCTTTTACTCCTTACTACATTATCAGGGGCTGAGGTTTGTTACAGTTTTCAATGTGACATTAATATAATTCAAGCATCTTCTGTTGCATTAAGACTGGATTTTCAAATGGATTTGTGATCGACAGGGTCTCCATAAAAAAACAACCAAATACAGTGGTGATTCCTCCCCCTTGATTCTTTCTTCTCGAATTTCTATTCTTCTTAATTGTCTTGTCCTTGCAGTCTTTTTCCACTTTACTGTATTATTTCAAAACAGGCTGCACAACAGAAAAATCTGGTCATGTGCATACCCAAGAGATTAATTAACCTTTGTGCCTTTAAGCCTCCTGAGCAGTTCATGTCAGAACAGCAGAGGAAGAGTCTGCAGCAGAATTATCTTTCTGGAAATAAATAACAGCTTCTTCAAAGCCTTGTTGGATATTTAGATTGCCTCATTTCTGATCTAATCTTACTCTTTTCCAATTCTGAATGTTTATAAATTACTTATAAAAATGGAAGCCTGGAGTAAAAGTTGAAACTGGTTATAATTTTCTTTAGTTGTGTTTAAGATCAGGTCTTCTCTCAGTTATAGGGCAAAGTCTGCTCCCGCTGAAGGTTGGATCTTTGACTACAGTAGTAAGATTGATTGTACCTGCCCAGAAGTGCCTGCTCAGGTAAAATCACTCTGCTTTAATCTTACTTTCAATCTTCTTGGGCAAATAAGGAAACACTTTCTTGTGCGCCTGCAACAAAAGGGGCCTCAGTCATTTGGGAAATGCCACTTCTTTCTCTTTGTGCACCTTTCAGCACAAGAGCTGAAGCAAAGGGAATGGGACTGGATCCGCACTTTCCCTGGATTCCTATTATTTAAGACTGATAATAAAACCGGGGGAAATTCTGCCTTCCAAGCAATAAAAACAGCTTGGGGAGGCCAAGACAAAGAGTAGACAAGGAGACCTTTATGTGAGAGACACCCCTGGCCTAGCCTTTATCTGTTAGGTTTGTATTTTGCAGTTTCCCCCCGTGCGGTGCCGTCTGTCGGGTTTATCACGGGACAGCCCGGGCGGCGGGAATTTCCCGATGGGAACCGAACCCAGAGCAGGAGAAGAGACAAGCGGGGCAAACCCGCCGCCTTCCCCGGGAGCAGGCCGGTAGCCAGTCCCGCTCCGGGAGGGAAAACCCCCAAAGCCCGGTTGGCGCTGCCAAAATCACAACACCGGAGCCCCTTCCCGCCGGGACCGGGCCGGTGGCAGCTCCCGGCCGGAAGCGGAAGCTCTGCGGCGGCGGCAAAAGCGGGCGGCGGCAGCAGTATAAGGGGCTCGGTGCTGGGCGGCGTGTCGGTGAGTGAGCGCGGCCATGGCACGGTGGGGCGGCCTTATCGTCCCCCCTCCCCACCGCCGGGCGGACCCGCCCTGGGCCACCCCGATAAGGGGCACGTTTGGCGCTTCCGTGGGAGCCGAAACATGGAGGGTTAGTGCCCCTTTGCGGGGCACGAAAGCGATTCGGTAGCGGGGACTTCCGTATTTTCAATATAAAGCTATTTGCGTATCTATCCATATCCGTTTAATGTATATTTATGTGCGTTTTACTGATGGGAGACTCCTTGCTTTCCATTAAAAGTGAGTTGTAGCCGTGGGTTGATGCACAGCTGTGGTTTACACTTCTCTGTTTATTAAAACATCCTCCGAGCCAGGCAGCTTACACTATCTTTGAATTACTCTGAGCTTTAACTTTAATGTGAATGTGGCAATAGGTGGGTATCATTAGGCCAAAACCACATCTCACTTTTCCAGAACTACTTTACTTCTATGTTTATTTTTGTCCTTCTAAAAAGAGGCTTCCAGCTTTTTAATGAATGAAATAATGATGGCCAGCAGGCATTGTAGTTTTCTTGCATCTCCTGGTTAGGGGAAGAATCTGCATGGAAAGTATTAATTAGTGTCTTTTCTTCCAGTGTCTCTAATTCTGGCATGTTTCCAGTCTTCCAGAGGCTATTAACATCTCTCTGTGATGTTAATATACAACAGTGTTACATGGAGCAAGAGAGTTCTTAGAAAATGTGCTGATGCTAGTTATTGATTAAACGTGTACTTTGTCTTCTGGGCTGAATTGTTGCATTTAAGATGATTGTGTAACATGTTTGTGTAAAGCATACAGTTGTGTTTGCGTTACAGGCCAATATGAATCAAAAAGCCTTAAGTCTTTAGTTGTATTGCATGGTGTGAGAAGATAACCTTTACTTAGGCAACTAAATTTGGGTAAAAAGCATCTACTTTTATGTAGCTGACTACAAAACTGCTGTGCAAATTCAGAACAGAAGAGAATACTGTTGTCGCTGTCATTCTTTGCTCTCTGACTCCCTGCCCCAGAAAATAGATGTACATCCACAGTTTGCTTCACCATGATTGCCGCCATCTGGACTTAATACATCTCTGTGCAAATTCAGACCCATTACTTTGTGTTTAACTGCTGTTTTGCACCAGGAGGTGCTGATCCGTTACAATCCTTGTAAGACTCTGTAAAGTATAGTCTCAAATGCTGTTTGTTAGAGCAAACCCTATAAAGAAAGAGGATAATATTAATAATTTTACATCCCTTCAAGTGCTGGGAACCCTGAACAACATTGAGCAGACAACCTCTGATTCATGTGCAGCATGTTGTGCAGACCTGGTCCATAGAAATGGTTACCCTGTTTCAGTCACTTGAGTTAATAGGGATTCTCTTACAAGAAAACAACTCTATTCATCATTTCTACTTTTAAATAAATAGGAAGTTCTCGTGTGAGCATCCTGCTCTTTCAGATAAAGGCAAGGACATGTAGGTGGTGTAATCACAGGTGCCAAGTGGGAGCTGCCTGTAGACTCCCCTATTAGAAATAGCAGTTGGGCTTATCTGTGGCCACGGGGTGTGCATCCTGCAGCACAGGCCTGAAGGCCACGCTGTACATGAGGTATAGCATGAGACAAGCCTGGACCTACTCGGGTTAACCACTACATGGACTGCTAAGTCCTTGGTGTGCAGTGGCCTTCAGGTCAGGATCCAACTAATCTATTATCTCTCTGTAAAACAAGTGTGCTGGTTGGTGTCTGCTGTGGATCTATGAAAATATGTCTTGAGAAGCTAAGCAAGAAGTTGAAAATACAAACATCCATCAGCTGGGTCTTAATTATCTGGGGAAAATGATAACAACTTGGAGAAGGCAGAGCTATTTTGGGATGGTATGCTGTGTGAATGCTCTGCTTTGAAAACATATATTCCTCCTACAGAGTCAGCTGTTCACCCAACGCTGCGTGCTTCAACTCTTGATTTTGTTTGTGGTGTTTTGTTTTAAACCAGATAACATTCATGGGTTTGGACACAGTTGAACTTGGGAAGTAACTTCCTCAGCTTCTGCTGAAATCAGCTAATCAGCATCCTGAATGCCATTTCTTTTTAACAGTTTGACCGGAAATGTAAATTGTGAGAATGTTTGGACACACTGTAAAACCTTCTGTTTTGATTTAAAACTGAGCAGGTTGCTGTAAAGCCAGCAACAGGTATTGGGAGATCCTGCTGGATCCTTTGTTGAAATTCACAGAGAAAATAATTGGATATCACAGTGCTAGGCATAAGAGAGAAGCCCAGGCTCAAAGTGACAACTCATGCTGTGTAATCTTTTTTTTTCATTCTCCCTTTAGTAACAGAAGAACACTACTCATACTCTGTGAATTTGTGCTATATCAGGTGTGTGACGTTTTCTATAAGAGCAGCACTAGTTGTTGCTTTCTGTTTGTACGTTGAAATGCATCTTATGAAAGAGTTGAGCTCTTTGTCTCAAAATTCCAGAGTCCCCATGCTGATTTTGGCACTATGGGAACAAGGAATCTTTCAACTTTTTAAATGATAGTGTCCCTTTCTGATGGAGCAGGGAAACAGCAAAGAACAGGAAGACAAAAAGTTATTTTGCGAATCAAAGTACATAAATATGCAAGGACCTACTGTATTTTAGCTCACTGTGCACACAGTTATATTTCTGCATCAGAATGATTAAGAAAAGGTATATATCCATCAGTTTTACATGATCTGTATACAGAAGTGTTATTTTTTAGTATCCAGCTTTGAAAGTGTTTCCATTTTTGTCCTCTTCTGCTAGCCCTCATTTCTCATCAGAGTAGGGTTTTTTATTGTTGTTTTTCTTTAAAAAAAAATTTGTCTTATTTTGTAGCATTTGCCTGTTGCAGGTGTATAACAATTTTTATAACAATAGTTATGTTTGTTGCAGAAGAAGCCAAAATGTTTCTGGTTTTCTTCGCAATGCCAGACAGCCTTGATAATGAGCTATAGTTCAGCTCTGAGTTGGTGAAAATTGGGGTTCAAGGGTGAAAAAGCACACATCTGGCATAAAAAGATGGGACTGATCCTTCAGCACTGATGTTATTTGGAATGTTATTTTTTGTTTTGTTTTGTTTTTCTGGACTATGCTTTCATAAATGCTGTTACTATTCACTCCTAATCAAACCCCTACCTGTATCAGGTCTTCAAACCTTAATCTGCAGCAGCTGTTTTTGACAAAATGTGTTTATCCTCAACTGTGGCATTAATTAGTTGATTCCTGAGCCAGCTCTTAGTGAGTTGGTAAAAGTGAAGACTTAGTGCAGAAGTCCTGTGGAATTACTGTACACTAAGGGCAGACAAAAATCTCTTGTGCTTTTCTGCCTCATCGATGCTTACTGATGATTTAAAGAAAAGGCATGATTTCACCTGAGCTTCTGTATTAATTGTATGTTGTTTCAGGATGCTGCTTTTTGTAGTTCTCAGCCCTGAGGAATGTTAAACCTGGGCTCTTTTTCTGTTCTCTCCAGGGTGGCTATTCATCTCCTTTACACCAGTAACATCTGTTAAGAACCTATTTCAGACTTATTCTAGGACCATGAGGACCTCTATGATTTTTTTTAATTTTTTTTTTTTTTGCATAAAAAGGTGAATTGTTGCAACTTATTGAACTGCTGCAAAACTCAGTTTGTTCTTGTTCTTTTTTAGGCAAAAATGTCTGCAGCGTGTGACTTCGTTGCACTCAACACTGGGCAGAAGATGCCTCTCATAGGACTGGGAACTTGGAAAAGTGACCGTGGCCAAGTAAGCAGAGAACAATACAGTGTTGTGCTCGCAACTAGTATTAGTGGTTTTTGTACTGGTTTTGAAGATCTGGATCTGGGTCATGGATCCTTCACTTGAATGGTTTTAGTCTTACATTCCACTGACTTCCGTGGACCTATGCATGTATGTATTTGCATGATTAAGGCCTTAAGGTATGAAAGCAGCAGCAGAAGTTCCCCTAAGACTTGTTAACCCAGACTTCAGGCAGTGGTGCTCTGGGAGATGAATCCAGAAATAGACTAATGAGTAGGATGAGAAAAAAGAAAATGCTGTAATATGGTGCCTGACTCTTCTACTGGCAAATCCTCTGGTTTGGCCAGACATCCCTTTGGCTTGGGCTGATGACTTGGACAAAAGCATTATTTTGGGAGGCAGGAACCCTAGTTGTTCTTGTAATAAGTCCTGTTCCAGTGGTCAGCCTATGTTTAGCAGCAAAGAAAGAACTTGCTTGGCTCATCCTGCTTTTTGGACTAAGACGACTAATGTGTCATTAGACATTCACTCTGCTTCTAAATGCAATGAATTGGCAATACCCCACTTTGAAACCATTCTGTGAGATACTGCAAACGGTCTGTGGGAATGTTTGCGTGTTGTGGACTGTGCTTCCTACTGTGATACTGCTCCCCCTTGTCTGTCTGTTCCTTTCTGTTTAATTTATATAAAAGATAAATTCCTGGGAGCAGAGATTGCATTTCACAGCAAGTATGTGCAGTGTTCAGCAGGAGCGTCCTTTTGTTTGGTGAATTCTTAATTGTTATTGTTGGTTTTAATGCCTTTTGTGTTAGCTGCATGATGGTTTTTGAAGTATGTCGGATAACATTGTGCTCCTGATTGAAAGGGAAAGTTAAAACTCCCCTCAAGATGACCCATTGTGCTATTTGCTCGTGCTGGCTAGAGGAAGAGGTGGGAAACAAGCTATAAAAAATGAAATCTCTTCAGAGCCATTTCATTGTTGGGCTTCCTGTCCAAACAACTGTCAGGACAGTGGATCTGTTGGGAATAGAAGCTTTGCTAATGTGGAAGCTGAGTTGATGTGAGAGCTCAGTCAACCTCTGAAATGAGGACAAGGGTGAATGTTCAGCTCTGGCACTTAAAACATCAACGGACAGCTGAATTAAGTTTATTAACAAGCAGGAACTTAATTGATGAATTTCTGTGCCCCCAAAGCAGTTTAATGTGCATTGTGCTAAAACAAAATGCCTGAAACTAGACAAACAAAATATGAAAGCATTGCTTATTTTGTGCTCTACAAGCTCTGAGGAAACTGTGATTTTATAAAACAACCTGGAAAGATCCTGCTTGTGCATAATTTAAACCTAGTGCAGATGGATTTTGCCATAGTTAGCAGCACTTTTAGCAGTAGAACCCTATGTGGCACCCAGAGATCTTCTCCGGGGTCTCATGGAAGTCAATGGGAGTCACTTCTGTAGAATATTTACTTAATATTTACTTAATAAGTCTTCAAAGACTTACTCCTACAATGTATTGAAGACATCATCAAGAAAATCCAGTGAAAATGACTGGAGTTACAGAAATTGCTGCTTTTCCTTTCCTATGGAATAAATACATTAAAATTTATCACTTTTCAAAATTGTTTGCATTTTTTAAATGGAGACTTATCAAATTTGGAAGCATACCAGCAATTTGGCAGAGTGTCCAAATGATTTACCCTTAAAAGAACATGATGTAGTTCAGGGAGAACAATTTCAATTGTGAGTTAAAGGCTAAGGGCCAAAAACCTAGAGAAGCAGAAAAAGAAAAATTGATTGTATTTAATCTAGTTGTTTCCCAAGTAGAAGCTATTTATCAAAAGCTGGTTTGTGCAATGGCTGCGTTAGAAGCAAGAGTGGAAGTGGGTAGCTTTTAGATTATTTCAGGTAAATATTTTGCAGACTGTAATTATTTTCCTGTGTCTCAGTCTTGACCTTACTCTCTTGATTAGTTTTTTTTATTATTGCTCTTACTATCCCTTATCCTAAACAAGCCTTGTCCTTGTAGCCAGATCTTAGCAGTTCAATACAAAGGTGTCATTGAAGCCCTAGTTTCCTACACAGTTAAGAATAGGGGGTGGAAATTACTGAATCTAAATCCGTGTTGGAAGACTAACTTAAAATAATAGGGTGTTTTCTATCTTACATAATCCAATGCTAGAAGAGAAATTTGTTTTACATGTTACCAAGGGAACATGATGGAGGGCTATTGAGTAGAAGGGAATACAGAAGAGAAGCTTACAAACTGGCAGCATGAAAGAGTTCAAAGAGAAGTCTATTCAGATAGGAGCATCAAAAATACCTTTTTTTTTTTTTTCTTTAAATTTTGGAGCTTGATTATCTGTAATCCTTTCATGCTTTATTCTCTCAAGTGGGCCATCCTGTTAACCTGGAGGATTGATCCCCAACAGATGAACAGTCTAACCTGCTGTGGCAGAGGCTGATCCTGTGGGCAGAGAGAGAAGTAGGGTTGAGGGAAGTTGTGTTTTTCTGTGTGAAACTTCAAGAAAGCTGAGGAGGAAATGTGTACCTTAGAAAACCAGTCAGACTGGGTGTCTTGTGACGGGATTGCAGCTATGGAGGAGATGGTTTGGTTCTTGAAACGTTTATTAGATGATCTAGATAATCTTGTTACGTGCACAGGAATTCACTGCTACTAGTACATATTAAGGGAGAAACTTGAATTCCACATCTGAAGGATAGGAGGCAAAACTCTTTATTTTAGGGGACATCAGCTTTAAGTTGGCATTATTTATCCGGTGGTCTGAACTCCTTTTCAGCAATTTTTAGTACAGCATGTACAAACTCTATTACAGCAACACTTATGTCATATTGCATCTGAATATCATGTGGACTGGTGATCTGTTTTTTGGAGTTTTTTTCCTATTTCCCTTCATCAAATATTCTGCTAAAATGTGACAACTTTGCAGGAAGAAGATGATGTATAAGTGGGAGTGTAGTTCCCAGACTTGGCTAAATAATGAAGGAGAGTAAGGCTTCAGCTGCAATACTGTGTCTGGTTTGGGACAAACTATGAGACAGAAGCAACACTGATGTAAGGTCTGGAAGAAGTGAGTTGTGATGGAAGATGGAAGTGCCTGCAGTTACGTGGTCTAGAGAGGAGGCATGCTGACACCTTCCAAACCCACGAAAAGCCCTCAGAAAGGGGAAGCTATGGATTTCACATCTGCAAGGAACAGGATGTGGTATCAGGGCTATCTCAGTTAGACATCTAAAAGGCTTTGAACAAACAGGTATCTAAGCACTGGAATAGACTGGCTGGGAAGGATTTTTACGGGAAGGTTTTGATAAGCCTGTGTAGGAGTGGTTTAGACTTAGTTGGCCATATCTGTGAAGATAGACTAGATGATGCCTCAATATTCTTTCAGACCTACTTTCTGTAGTTATATGAAGCTAGGTTGGTGAGTCACACTTAAATTGTGTGACTCAAGTTCTGAACTCAGTAATTGCTCCTTCCATAGTAATATTTCCAGGCTAAACTAAAGAAGACACGGAAAGTTTGAGGAATCCTTTGACTCTTATTATTTCACAGCACCAAATACCCAGAAGCATATGAAGCTTCAAGTGCTTCTGCCATCTTTTTTCCCCCTCCTGCCCCAGCCCCACAGGAAATGCATGTGCCTGTTTGAACATAATCTCAAAAATACAAAACTTTCTGTTAAAGTACTCTTTTTAGGTTTGTATCTGTCTGTTAGGTTTAGGTTTGTGTCTGTTTCTCCCCAAGAAATGCTTTTTTGCACGTTTTTTTCTTGGTTATTTGCCTTGTGCATGGAACAGGAGCTCTCAGTTCACATTGGAATGTCTTAGTAGGCTGAGAGTAGTTTACCAAAATATAAATGTTGCCCAAATCCAAACCTTATTTAAATTACTAGTCCCAGTTTTTCAGTGCTAGAAATTCAAACATTCTGACATAGAAATACGGCCTCCCTTTTATTGCCTTGCAGAGACTTGTTTGGAGTGTCTTATCCTATTTTTTCTGCATGTAGCGTCCACATTCATTTTATGGCAAGTTTTGTATTGCTTGAATTAACAAAATATATTATCCTGATCCTCTTTTTCCTTTCCTCTCTGCTTTTGCTCCACATCTCTCACCTTTTTGGAACACGGATATTTAATCTTAAAAGCCTTTAACATATCTCCAGTGATTTCAGAATTACTATGACCTTGACTTCATAGTGGCTTCTGAGGAATGTCTTTGTCAAAGTGAAACAGGGACTGTAAATACCATCCTCACTAGAGAAAGGAAGAGCTTACTTCACTGCTGTAATAGAAGTGCTTTGTCATTCTAGCTAAGGGAAACAGATCTACGTTCCAGTTTTCCTCTCAAAATGCCAAGGAATGCAGTCAGAATATCCTGTCTGGCTTTCCTACAGTCCTTGACAAGCAAAATAAATAAAATTCACTAGTAGAAGAGAGTCGAATACATGTCTGATTCCCCCTTCTCTTTCTGTAGCATCTGAAAGCAGGACTGTACATGTCCTTAATTGTTGTTGTTAATAACCTTGTCAACTTTAAAATTGAAAATGCCAGTACTTTGATGAAGTTGAAATAAATAAATAGCCTCTGTAGCCTTTGTGGACACATTTTTTTAATGAGAGAGACAAAATCTCTATAAATAGATTAAGGCCCTACTGCAGCATGCCTTATACACAGAGTAATTTACAACTTCCCACAGTCTTGAAAGACAAGTCAGAGAAGAGCAATGTATAGAAATCACTGTATGGATAAGATGTACTCTTACTGTAGTACTCGAGATGGGCAGATGTAAAAGAGAACATGTGCTTACTGTGCCCTGGAAGTTAAATAAAATAGATTTTACTTAATGCACATCAACCTAATGGGAATTAATGACTACACTGAAATTGGAGTAATTCTTGATTCTTGCACAATCATTTATTAAAAGTCTTAATTCAAAAGTTCTTTAAGAATCCTCAAAAAGATGCTATTCTGCCTTCCCTTCTTTGGTTTCTAGATTTGCTTCATATCTGAGGCCCACATGTGAATATGTTTTGTGCTTGTGCTTCATTAGAACTTTTGAAAGGAGAAACAGGTCTGAAATATAGTGCTATGATTCCCAACCATTCTGGTATATGTGTAACTATATGGAGCAAGGGATGTGTAGTAGCAACGTGGAAAGCAAAATGCAAAGTTGTGAGCTTCATCAGGAGATCTCCTGCAGGCCATGGGTTAATATTGAGCAGTATGGTGAATGACATTGTCGTGCAATTAGTGAGAATGAGACATGAAGGAAAAATGTGTCATAAAATATCATTATCTTAGAAATTAGGTGTGAGCAGTTGAACCAAACCCAAAGTCTGACAGAAACTAGGCTCATTTACTGAGAGAGAAGAGGTATCTTCCAGGCTTAGCTGACATTCATTGGTCTGTTAGTTTCAGAAAGTTTGTTTTCCTCAGCCATGATTTATTTGAAAACTGTTTCTTAAAGCTCACTTGATACTTAAGAAAAGCGTGACAACTCTAGTTAGGAATGAATCCCTATTCTATTGCATGCTTGGCCTGTGTGCACAGTCCATGTTCTTATTACTCTTGGAGCAATTAGCTAGCAATTAGCACTTTACTCCTGAAAGCCATCGCAGAAGACTGTATTCTACTCTCTTTGAGTCTCGTGACCTTATGTAGGTGCGTACTTTGGGGGTGTTCCTCACTAAGTCCCAAGCATTTGGGTCTTTTCTTTCCCCTCTCTCTCCAGTCATGTGTCCCTTCCCACTAATTGCTTTGGGTAATCAGTTTCTGGTTGCAGGTGAAAGAAGCGGTGAAATATGCTCTGAGCGTGGGCTATCGCCACATCGATTGTGCAGCTGCTTACAGCAACGAGGTGGAGATTGGCGAGGCTTTCCAGGAATGCCTTGGGCCCAACAAGGTAAAAACACAAGAATCACCATGTATGGTGTTTTTATCGTATCACCAGTATATGTTGTATCAAATGCCTCTTTCAGGCATGAAATAGGGCTTTCTCTCCTCTTATAACCATCCTGGCTGTCAGGAGGAGAAAAGATTATCAGGAATCTAGATGATCTTTAAGGTCCCTTCCAACTCTAACCATTCTATGAATATTTTCATGGAAGAAAATGCATTTGTTTGTTTTTTTTTTTTTAAATAATTTCCCTGCCTGCCCCTTTCTCCTTTGCAAAGTATCTCAATTTGGGTATTTAAACGTTCCCAAAATCAGTAGTTAGAATGTAAAATATTTGCCATAATTTATATGAAATGTTACTGTAGTTTGGTGGGTAGTCCCAGCTAATTTGGTGACTCTGTGTTTTTTGATTATAGATAAACTGTGAGTAAATATGTACTTTTTTTAAAAAAAAAACAACCCAGTGATTGGATTTGGAGATTTGGTAACACTGACTCTAGGGCTTGCACCTGAGACTCCATGGTCTAAGTATAACGTAATGTGACAGGTATTCCTATGGATGACCAGAGGTGTAATCTTAAATTCATCCCCTTGCTCTTGTTGGTTTGAGAAGCCAGCAGGATTACCTGTTCAGCCTCAGAGCCCATGGAAAGAAAGTTCTTATGTTCCTGCTTTCCTCCTGTTCTTGCCTTGGCCTTAGGGCAATCTCTTTGTTATGTGATTAGTTTGAGAGAGGCTGCTTTCAGCCTGCCCCAGGGGTTCCTTCCTACTAGTTATGGAAATTAATATAGGAAGAAGGACTCTCTTATTCAGTTCATATTAGCCGGTTAACTTAAAACTAGAATTTTTAAAATGTCTTGCTTTTTAAACATGACAGCCATACGTGAGACACAGAAACATCTGAATAGTTGGAGGAGAGAAACAAAGAAATTAATTATTCCACCTTTTACAAATTAGAGACTTGAGTGAAACTTGGTCATACCTAAGACAGTGAGAAGTGCCCTCTGATGGTGTTTTCTGCTTCAGTGTGCCAAATATGATCTTCCTTTTGCATTTTATACTTTTTAGTTAACCATCTATCTATTTGTTTAATTTCCAGGTCTTACCTTTCCAATACAGAATACAGGGTGTTCAGTTCTTAGTGCATTCCTTCCAAAACCTAGAAGCTCCAGTGGAGAGGTTTGGGGAAACTTCTGTTTGTTTTCCCACACTCTTTCCATGAGAAGCATTCTTGGCTTATAACATGTGATGAGTATAGTAAATTAGCTGGTTGTGGCTGGAATATGTGAATTGTTAAATAGAAATTACAAAATTTACATATGAATTAACTGAGCAATCATTCTTTTGGCCACATCACACTTAGTAGTGGCTTTAACCCTTGAATTGGAAAGTTTGGAAAAGTGTGTGTGGGTGGAGAGGATTGTTTTGTTTTTCAAATTGCTAAATTTGCATACTGGCCAATGCATGTATTTCTCTTGCTCTTCTCCATCCAGTACTTTTTGGAAGGGTTTAATTTTGCAGGCTCCACTTGTTACCTTTATTTTTTTTTTTTAAACTTAAGGCATTCTCTTTTTCTCTTTGTTTTAAAGCTAGTTGGGGAATTGCTGCAATTTTCTTCCTGAACTTGTTCTGGTAAATTATGCTCTCCTCCCTTTTTTTAAAGGTTATTAAAAGGGAGGACCTGTTTGTAACATCAAAGCTCTGGAATACCAAGCACCACCCAGATGATGTAGAGCCAGCACTAAGGAAAACACTTGGGGATTTGAAAGTGGATTACCTGGACCTGTACCTCATGCACTGGCCTCATGCCTTTGAGTAAGTTCTACATGGAAAGGGTGCAGAAGCCAGAAATCCTGTTTTACATAAGTGCCTGGTGTTATATCCCGAGGACCTTCTTTCTGAGCTGTGAATTTCTGCCTGTATATACTGCCTGCAAGATGTTTTTCAGTGTAGCTAATAGTGTAGTCCTTCAGACTGACATGTAAACACTTTTTTCTACTCATAACCTGTACACTCTACTCATATTTCGTCCACTCATTCACAGGAACAATTGTGCAAATTTCATTCTTCTTTGAATTTCAGTTGGGTGGGAATTTGTTTACTGTTAGGTTTGTGGCATGTCTGTAAATATACAGTAGAGGAGACAAAATTTCTGGTTTTGTGTAGGAGTATTGTGAATAGAAAAAGAATAGTTGTTCTTATTATTTAGCAATGATGGGGCTGGAAAAATGGGTACTAAGTCTTCATTTAAAACCTTTAAGCAAATACTTAATTTTTTTAATAGTGAGAACAACTAGGTAATGAAATCATTAGGATCACTGAGCTTCTGACAGTTTGGCATGGGTGTGAAAGTTAGGTAACTGAAAGTAGTCTAACTGGGAAAAAGTAATAAAACTTTATGGGACAGGTTTCTATACTGGGACTTGCCATTGTATACTAGCTGAAAATTTGTCTTGCTGTGAGGTAAAATCTTGGAGTTTAAAAAATATTAGGAGTTTAGAATAGTCTAGTGTCTTCATCTAGGTGTTGGAGAAGTGTGGTAGCCTTCTTGGTAGTCTTCTTGGTTCTGCCATTGCCCTACATGGTAACCTTGAGGAAATAACGCAACTGCTCTGTGCCTTAGATTTGCTTATCTGTAAAATGAGAATTAAGTGCTTTGTAAAGAAAACGTTTTTCACTAATAGTTATTAACTGTACAAGAGTGACCAAGCATGTGCAGTATCATGGTGGTATCTCTATGAGGAGGAAATGAAAATGACTTCTTAAGATATTTTAATTGTAGTAATTCTACAATTTGAGGAAATATGAGAAGAGGCAGTTTTCCATTTAAGTGCTAAACACACCTATCCTGCAACCCCATCAGAAGCAAAATTCCTTGCTCTACTTTATTGTAGATGTGGAAGTAGGGTTTTCTTCCCTACAGTCAGTAAAAAGGCAAGGGGAGAATAAATCTTGTGACCAGATATTTGCATGGAGACCTCACTCAACAGTGGAAAGCCTATCAGATTGAGGGGCTTCTCTCTGTACTGCAAATCTGAGAACACTTTTTTTTCCCCCTTTGAGTCATATGAACTGAATTTTACAAAGCATACAACACTACTGATAAGAGGAAAGACACTCCAATTGTAAATATATCCCTCAACATAACAGAATGAGGAAGTGTTTTCAAGCAGAGCTGGTTTGGAGGAAGAACAACTGTTAAAAATTCCCCCTGTTGTGAAATAAGTTTGTTTTCTCGTTGATTGAAAAAAAAAAAACATTAAATATTGCTTTGATGATAAACACATAACACAAATAATGATGTGTATGTAGATATTACTAATATTTAAATTTGTTTGATGTTGTGGAAACTGTTGACAAAACTGACATTCTAATAAAGCAGTTTCACGTTTTCTTATTGGAAACCATTCACCCATCAATTGTCCATCAGCTCTACTTCAACTGTTTTAATGTATGGCTATCTAGAATGCCTATTGTACTGGAAGCAAATGAATGCCATTTACACGGAACCCAGATGAAAATCGTGGTGCCTCTAGGTCTTGAAAATTAATCTCTGACTTAGTATACTAGTTTTGACATATGTAGCTGCTTTTCTGAGTTGTGAGCTCATAAGGCTTTCGGTTAGTTTTGGTTCTAGATTTATCAATGACATGAACAAAACCCATCTCCCCTTGTCCCCAGCTGCTGCCATTTCTCACACCATTCACTGCTTAGCTCAAGCTGTGTAGGACAGTCTCTGAGCTAGCAGTGTCCTGGAGAGGTCATGAAGCTGTGCTCTTCTGGTGGGATTGCTGGCAACCCTCCATGCATGGACTGCTCAGAGACCTGTCATAGTCCTTTGGCATTGTGGTGGTGTCACTTGGCATAACCAGACTCTTTGTCTTTGATTTGGGCTTGTGGTGGTGGTGGGTTTTGTTTGGGGATTTTTGGGTGGGGTGGTTTTTTTTTTTTAAGTTTTATTATATTTTTAAATGGGTTGGTATATGCCTGACTGTCAACTCACCCAACCTATAATCAACATGTAGGTATTAAGACCTCTGCCCTTGAGAATCTGCACTTCTATCTAGTGCTGACGCTGCTACAGAATCCAGAGGGATTGGGAAATGAGCATATTTTGAATATAGTCTCTCCTAGATAGGTCTTAAACTAAGATCGCTTTGGTAGCAGCTCCAAACAGACTATGAAGAATGTCAGTCCTCTCTCAAAAACAAATTGAAAAACCAAAGCTGTTCTCTACATCAGCTGTTTTGCTGGCATCAAAGTGTGCAAACAGCTGCTGCTGTGCATACGGTGGCTTATCAGTTCTGTGTAGTCACTGCTCTATAGGCAAGTAGTTCAAAGTACTGTGTAACAAGTTTATGTAGGAAACATAATGTAGTATGTGAAATATTTTCTTACAAATTAAATTGGCCAATTTGCTCAGTTTGTACTCTACCCTTCAAACTATGTATAAGCTTTTAAGACTGTTTTGAGGAAAGTTTATTTTAGTGAAGAACTAACATAATATAAATAATGTGGTAGATGTACTTACACTTTACCTTTGTTGCTGTAGACGAGGGGACAATCTGTTCCCGAAGAATCCTGATAACACGATGCGTTATGATTACATTGATTACAAGGATACCTGGAAGGCTATGGAGAAGCTGGTAGAAAAAGGTCTTGTGAAAGCCATTGGGCTGTCAAACTTCAACAGTCGTCAGATCGATGATGTACTAAGTGTGGCTACTGTCAAACCAGCTGTGCTCCAGGTAAGATGAGTAAAGGAGAGGATGAATACCTTTCCTATGTGTTCATAAGAGTGAAGAATTTGCAAACCAATACTATGTGTTTAGCACAAGGGGTGTAGCTTCTTATGTACAGGGAAGAATATAGCCACCTCTGTGGGAGTAGGGACACAGAGGTGGTCTTTCCAGGCAGATTAATGTGTTGGGGTGGAAGCCTGTATCCATATTCTGTGGCCATTTATGTCTGCTTAATTGAACAGATCCATGGAAGAGTTCATCTTTCCTGTAATGAACAATGTAGTCTATAAGAGAGAAAGACTGTGGGGAAGTAACTTGAATCCATTCAGTAGAGAGCTTCCTTGCTTGCTGGGTGGTCTGTTTGGTACGTGGGGAAAATCCAGCATTATAATCTTTGGTGATCTATAAACTTAACCTACCAGACACTTTTTCATTCTTTCATTAAAGCTTATCCTGGTGGGGTTTTGCAGAGTCTGGAATGACCTCTTGTGATGTGTTTTGTTCTGCTGTGCTTTTGGCTTCTGGTTTTGTTTTGATACCTGTTCCCTAGCCACTCATTGTGGGTCCTTTCAATAGGTAGAATGCCATCCTTACCTAGCCCAGAATGAGCTGATAGCTCACTGCCAGAAACGAGGGCTCATTGTCACTGCCTACAGTCCCCTGGGCTCTCCAGATCGCATGTGGAAACACCCAGATGAGCCTGTGCTGCTAGAAGAACCTGGGATCAAAAAACTGGCAGAAAAATACAACAAGTCACCTGCACAGATCATCCTCAGGTACAGAACAATTATGAGAGAAGGTGGCATTTGAGGCCCAGCCTTAAATAAAGCAAAACACGCAAGTTAGAAGGAATCTACTTAAAGTGCTTGTTCTTCCACATTATCACAGGGGGTGTCAACAGCAAACCCCATTTTGATGCTTGTTTTACAGAGTTAGTAGAGTTGGTCTTGCCTTAGGGCAGGTGGATGGACTTGGATCAGAGGGGTCCATTCAGGGCCTGGATCCATGCCTGGGACAGTTTGCCACCTACCTGCAGTAGGACCATTAAAGCAGCAGTGTACCACATTTGAGTGCCACCCAGGGAATTTGCCCGTGGCCAGTTGCTTGAACCCTTGAGCTCTTGCTACTGCATTCAAAAAGGCTCCCAGGAAGAGGGGCTGAGGAAGGGACCTTCCTTCACACTGAAGAACAGTTTGCTGTTTTGTTTTTATATAGCAAAAGCCAGCTACTGGAAACTGGGAAACAGGATGATTGAGTGACATCCAGAATGTGATCAGCGCCTTGTAAAGTAAAACTGGATTTCTCTCCTCATTTTTTGCCTGGCTCTGTATCTATCAATATTGCTAGTACAACCTTGGGCAGCAACAAGTTTCCAGCTGAACATGTTCAAGATTTGGGGTTCAAGCCACTAAACAGACACTTGAGGGATCTGGGTTTTCTTCTAGTTTGAGTGGCTGTCATGTTAGAACTTGCATAAAATGCTTAAGTACATTTTTCTGACTGTCTCTTGGGTTTCTAGCTTAAAGGACTTGAAATTTGCTTGCTTGTTCAAAGGCACGAGCATCTTCCTCTCATTGATTAGTCCAGTGGCTACTGTTTTGCTTCAGCTTGGACATACTAGATCCTAATACAATACAGTACTTGGTCAGGCCTTCACTTATTTACATAATCTGCTGCCACAGATTATTACTCAACCAAAATAAATATTCTTGGGCTGCATGCATAGAAAATCTCTCTCTTCCTTCTCTTAACAGATGGCAAGTGCAACGTAAAGTGGTTGCCATTCCCAAGAGTGTCACTCCCGCTCGCATTCAGCAGAATGTCCAGGTGAGTTTAAGTGGAGAGAAGAAGTTTTCAGCAATGGCCTTTCATCTGAGTAATATACTGTCCTACTGCTTGCAGAGCGACAAGCTGAGGTGCTTGAGTTGTGCTTGTTCATCAATATATGCACGAGCTTAGAAGGGGTGGAAAGATTTTTTTGGGGAAAAAAAAAAAAAAAGAAGATATGTTTTAAGCAACTAAGTGTGTATGGTCACATGTAAGTGCTCAGGCATGGTCTTGTTACTAAAAGGTAAAGCAAAAGGTAGAAGTCTAAATGAAAAATTTTTACTGAAATTTATCTGAGATATAAATTTATTGAATTTATTGTCATCTAGTGAGATTTAATTGTTCTTGTTTATGAATAACAGTTGTTCTACCCTGCAAGTGAGGGCAGGTGACTGTTTCTGCAGCAAACTGCTATTCTAATGATGATGATGAAGAAACAGAATTAGTGTGATTCATTTCTGCTCTGACAAGGTTTGCTTTAGAAATTATTTGAAAACTCTGACTTCCAATAATTTGGAGGGAAGTCTCTGAGTCATCCCCTGTAATCTTTTGTCAGCACTTAATCATACAGATTGGCTGGTTACATAGTTATTTTTAAGTTAAGACTTGTTTCTGTAACTGTGACTTCCATCAAACCAATTTCTGCCATGTAGTTTGCTGCTAGAAATGTCAAGAAATTCGAGTGAACTCTGCAGTTACTCAAGGTTTAGATCTGCCTGGGTGCTGAATAGGCAGCACTAAGAGGAAGAGCCCCACTGGTTTTTATCTTTGTGGAAGAGCAGTATATGCAGTATCAGTGTAAGCTTAGAGCTGGCAAGTGTATGTACACATCAGGCTTTAATCTTTTGTTTTGGTGTTTGTGATAAAATGGCTTTAATTGCAACTTCATATTTATGAACAGAAGACAAACTGATACTGTCCAAAGCCAAGATTTTTGCAGGTACATAAATTCTGTTGATCAGAGTTGCCTGGAAATTCCTTGTTTGAGGCTCAGACTTACCGAAGTTGCAGCTTCTGAAGGTGTTTGAAATATGACAAGTTGTGTTATGTTTAATTTACTTGGGTTTTAACCCTAGGATCTTGCAATTCTACTATAGGATGTAGTTTCCTTTCTCAAAATACTAAGGAAATATTATATTACTACAGCTTAATAAATTATTCAATTCTTGTGTGTGTGCGTGTGCCTCGGTTACAGCTGTGGTGTTGCATTGTCATCTGAAATTAAACACTGAAATAGTCAGCAGTATCTCAAGTCACTGCTGCTGTTCCATTCTGTCCTGGATGATTAAGAGGTGGAACTTTTTTGCTTTTAAGTCAGCTTTATTTTTCTGGAGAAATTCATGGCACAAGGGGGTGGTTGTGACTTACAAAGGAAACAAAACCAAGAAGCAAAACTCAACATCAATTAAATATGAAAAATGTATAGTTATTGAATAAAGCCTTTTGCTTTTGTTATCAGGTGTTTGATTTCAGCCTCACAGAAGAGGAAATGAGCCACATTGGAAGCCTGAACAAAAACTGGCGTTACATTGTGCCAATGATTACGGTAAATTTCTTGTGTTTCTAATGGTTTTGATTATGTCCATGTGGCCACAGCTTGGGGTTTCTGCAGTTTTCTTTCTTTCACTGTCCCTGTCAGAACTATTCTGAATCAGAGCACTACATCTTTTTAGGGTATCTAAAATGAAAGAATTTTTCAGAAGCTGGTTACATAAAGGGAGCTTTTTTAAAACTTCTCTTCTGTTGTGGACATTGATGGCTCCTTTGAGTTCTCATTGGACTGACCTGTCCGTGGACCTTTAGCCAGAGTCCCATCTCAATTCAGGTCTCACCAGACTCCTGCTGGTTTGTTTGTCTTATGTACAAGGAGGCTAAGGTGCATAGCATTCCTCTAGAAGTACCCCTAGTTCCAGCTGTCCCCGTTTACTTTATACCATAAACCTTTAAGATCTGTGAAGTCTCATGGTGTTAATTCTCCACATCCAGTGTGGAAATCACATGAAGAAAACTGTCCACTCCATTCCACTGACTCTCCTTCCTGGTTAAAATCTGCTGTAATGACCTTCCTAAGTTTGGCTTAGACGTTTGGCTGTTATTTTTCTTCCCAAATCCATTAGACACAATGTCTTTTAGCATCAGTAGTTTACTCCATCACATGAAACTTTACCTCATGTGCTATCAGATGCCAGTCTACTTTTAAAGAAACCAATGTCTTACAAGTGTTGAAGATTTCTTGGTCTTTCTTTTCTTATGTTTCTTTCCTTTTCCTTATGTTAAAGGACCTAACCATATCCCTTTGCTCTCACTGCACAAAAAACCCCACAGTAATTTCAATTCCAGTGCCTTGTTTGCTGTCTTTACAGTGTTCTTCATTTCTTATAGTCCTGCCTATACATATATCCCCTATTTAATACTTAATATATCCCCTACTTAATACTTAATATATCCCCTACTTAATAGTCCTGTTGTACAGTCTGACTGTACAACAGAGAGCTGTTGCCTCTCCCAGGTGTGTCACCAACTTACACGTGGCAACTGTGCAATAATGAGTCTGAAGTGATTTATCCCTTCTCTAGCATACAGTACACTGCATAGATACAGTAGGTCTCTGAAAATTTGGAAGCTGTCAAGCATATCCTTGCCTTATTCTTACTCTGGCTATGGGAATTCTTTGGGGAAAGCTTTTCTCCAGGATTTATCACAGAGTTTTTTTTGAGCACTTGAGAGCATACCTACCAGTGACTAGTCTGTGTCAGAAAAGAGGAGTTGTGAATGTATGGTGAATGACTTTCTCATATCAAGGGTAGATACTTGTTAACAGCTTTCACTGCTTGTCAGGCTGGGGCTCACAAGAGCTTCAAGGCCATGCTTTTATCTGTAGGGTTGCTTCAGTGTGTCTGTGTAAATATCAACCCCCACATCCCTGCAACCAAAATTATCTTTGTGTTTACGGATCAGGAGTCTGTACTCCAAACTGCAAGCTTAGGTGCTGATCCCTAAGTGACAAGCACACCTGCTGTTGACAGTGTGCTTCTTTTAAGCACTTTTCTATTCCTGCTGCAAACAAAGTTGTTTTGTTAATGAAACTGCGGAGTACATTAGAATGTAGCCTGGCTTGGACAAGCTGGGAATAATTCATGTGCTTTTGTTACCTGGGAGACCTGATGGGATCACAGTGATTCACAAAGGAGAGATGAAATACGGTTCAAAGTGCCAGCCCATCCGACTATAAAAAGGGTGAATGCAATGCAGCTGAGCTTCAAAGATATTGCCATATTGTCAGATAACAAGACAGGAAGAAGCGAGATGAGGAGAATTAAAACACAACTGTAGCTGTAAGATCTCTAGTGGAACCTTTTGTCTCCTGCCCATCCCTTCTGGGCTTATTGGAAAGAATTTTCATCAACTGTGAATTAAAATTCCTGTCTAACCTTCCATGCCTATCTCCTCTATGAATCTAACTTAGAGTGTCTGGATTTCAAAGTGTGATATGGCATGGATATCAGAGCTCCTGTCGTAACTGACAAGACAGTTTTTCCTTGCTCTACTTCCATGATATATAACCACCACTTCTTCACGCTCTGTTTTTATTTAAAACCTGGGGAGAGGCTTTTACATTGCACATCGACAATTTAAGCTGCTTTATACTTTAACAGTTCATTATCTGGATAGATGTTGGAAATTACCTTGTACCTGCCTGAAATCCAAACTTTTGGCATAATTGGCCAAGGAATATACTTAGCAAAACTTGACCAGCAAGCCAGGAGAGGAGGAGTGATGGTGGTGTACACACAACAATGATCTATTTTCAGTAGTTGCCTACTGCTGCTGACCTGCAGTGTGTTCACTGCTGATGTTACCCCTCCTCCTCCTCTCAAATTCCTGGGGTAGCCTGGAATCAGTGATGCGAAACGTTGCTTCAGGCAGCTGCTGTCTTGGCATGCTGCAAACAAGAATGCGTACCTGAAGAGCTCTTCGGTGTAGCGAAAGGAAGTTCAGTGTAGGAGGAAGAAACCTGGGGGGAAAAAAAATGAGGAAAACAAATCCTTGGAACATGAGGAAGTTGTTGGTTCACAAGAGAAGGAGTAAACTGTGATACTTTTGTCCACAGATTTGAGGATTTCCTTTAGTTGGCATCTTCACTTCAGCTTTATTTTATTTTAATGTGAGCATCAGTCAAATGTTAAACTGTTAGCATCTTAGTTTTCTGCTCTGTAGTGCCCCCAAGTGACTAATTTCACACTTCAGTAGTCTTTACGGTAAACAATTAATTACTTGGGGATTCCAGTTGTTGCTTTGAAATGCAGGTTTTTATACAGAAAGCTAATAGGGGTCTTGCTAGTGGATGCTTGGTTTGAACGTCCCCGTGATTCCCTCTGCTCCTGTAGCATTTTGAGTGATATCTAACATCACCTTTATATCTATACAAAATCAATGGTTTCTCTAATATACTTTTATTCATTAGTTGCTTAGTATAAGTTTTAGCTGAATGCTGGTAGTCTGTCACCCAGGAAGGTATGTATCTCTGATGATGCTGCACTTCAGTTTCCCCAGACAAGGTTTCACCTCAGCTCTTTGGTGTCGCAATGGACTTAATCCAACTATAAATGCAACATGGGCATCTAAATTCTTAGAGGTGGGACATAGCAATAGACTTCTGTGCGGCCACATTTGCTTTTGGGCCAGCCTGAGCCCCTTTCATTATCTGTGAACATCAGTTTTTGTATTGCCATCTTACAGCTGGAGAAGCTGGTCTTCCATGGAAATGTTCTTAAACAAAAAGTGCTATGAAGGAGTTGAGTGACACCATTAATACTTCAGCATATGATCATGATCAAGCTATTCAATGGGTTTCATCTTACCCATCTGTAGAATTGACAGCTCAAAGCTCTTCATCATGGAAACACAGGCAAAAGCTCCAATCTATGAAGTGTTTTGAAGTGTGCATGTTATAACACTTATTCGACGACAGCTATAAGCCAAAAGGCTTTTGACTATTCTTAATCTAATACTTCAAGCCTCAGCAGCTGGAAGAAAGTCTCTTGCTGTAGGCTACAGAAATCTTTCTCTTTTTCAAATTTTGTTTTTTTCAAGAAGTGTTAGGAGGACTCAGAGGTAGAGGGAACAGCTCTTGTTTAAGCTGAAAAAGATGCTCCTAGATGTTTGGGATGTGATGATTTAGGAATCTAAACCTTGCAGAATTTGAAACTGAGAGTGAGAATGAATTTTTATCTTTCTGACATGACACTGTCTGTTTACTTCACAGGTGAATGGAAAGCTAGTAGCGAGAGATGCTGGACATCCCCATTACCCCTTCAATGACCCCTATTAATTATTAGAAAATCGGGTTTCAGAATAACATGCTCCTCTGCATGCACCTCCACGAAGTAATTGTCACCACAATTTGTCAAAAAACTCTGTCCAAATCAAATTTTCCTTCCTGAGTGGGTTTACTTGCAATGTACTGCTTCTAATTGACTTCTTTTTTGAAGATACTGTAGTTTCCATGTCAAAGTTTGTGAATTTATTACAATAATAAAAAAAACCCAAGCATCAGATCTTTGGGGGATTAGATAAAGAGTGGGATAATCTAAATCAAGTTCTAAATGTGCCATTGTCAGGCAACAATGTGTTGTGGGTTTTGGGTTTACTGCCTGTGAACCAGTTTTGAAAGCATTTTAAGACTAAACAACTGCTCAGCCATCAACTTTGATATCTTTATAAATATCTTTTTATAAAGGGAATGAAGTGAACGTGCTACAGTTGCACTGTGTCCATAAACTATTCATTAAAACGCAAGTAGCCAGCCATGCCGAGTGCTTTTCATCCACTTGAGAGTACTTCTGGAATGTAAAATCCTCTATTTTCTTTTTCTTTTAATTTGCCTGTAGATTTGAGGAGAATAAATGCATACCCTGGAGCAGGCCTTCAGGGCACTCCTCTCTGTTGCTTGCCACATGGATAGGTTTCAGCTCTGACAATAGCTCTGGTTGTTCTGTCACAAAAGCCTCAAGAACTTTTTAGCAAGTCTTGTTGAAAAACATCCTGCTTTGCCTATGAAGTTACCCAGTGTCTCTTTACCAAACATGTCTGCTTTGTGTTCTGGAAGGTCACAAAACTAGTTCCTGACTGTAGAGTAAGAGCAAAGACCCGTCAGAGGGCCTTTCCCATTTTAATGTCACGTTTTTGACTGCTGCCTGGGCGGGTGCTTGGCAGAGCCGGTCCCGTCTCCTGCTCTACTGCTGACCTGCTGGTAACACTGGGCAAGAGATTTGCCTTTCCTCTGCCTCTGTTTTCCCACCTGCCTTGTCCCCGTGTCATTCCCTGGCAGGGACTAATTGACTGAGTGCTGATCCACTGTTGAGCAGGACTGGAGCTCCAGCACTGACAAGGGGGTTGTATTTTGTTTCTCTCTCTTGGTGGATTATCCAGCCCTTTGAGCACCAAAGGCCTGAGGTGTTAGCTCACTGTTCTGATGGTGGTACCTTCTGTGGCCTTAGCAATGTTAACTCTTTATTCTGGTTTTCTCTACCTGTAAAATAGGATTAATGCTCCATTGCCTTGGTGCAGACAGGGATAGCAAGGCGGAGTTTTCTGAGGGCCTCTGGGATTTAAAACAAAGGAACTCTTTCAGATCTGTCGATGCCGTTCAGAGACAGCCACAGGCAGGACTTCCCCTTGGCGGCTGGATAAAGCAAGCTTAACTGGCTGTAAGCAAAATAAAGAACGGTTATTTTTAATTTTTCCCATAGTGATAACAAACATAGAATTACAGAAGTAATCCTCTGTATCCACATAGTTCAAAAATTAAAGAATTGGATTCTTTTGATAACCTTATTTACGTTAGGCCTGTAGTAACTCTGTATCTGCCACAAGTGTAATGTCTCCTCAAGTATTTCCTGCCCTGGGCCTCGCAGCCTGGGGCTGGGCTGGAACAAACCTCTTCATCGCTTTTTGTAATCCTTAGGTAAAATTTAGAGAATTTCTATTCCTGGGTAAAGCGTTTCCTAATTCCTGCTGAATTTACCTCAGTGGAGGAAGCCATTAAAGCTCAGTTAGAATTCTTTAGGAGACTGGAGGTTTCCTTCTGAGGGAAATGAAATCCCTGGTGGGTTTTTTTTTGTTATTCTAATGGCACAGGGGTGACTTTGAATACAGTCCTGGCTGCCAATCCCTAGGGAAGCAATTTCAAGTGTTCACAGAAGCCTTCCTGACAGGAAAAGTGGCTTTTGTTGCATGTATTCCTACTTGCATGTCTTCAATAAATATTGTACTCTGTATGACTCTCAGACTTTATTCCGCCCCCCCCCCCCTTTCCTCTCATGTCAGGGCCCCAATTAACTTTTTCTAGTCACTAATCAAGAGGATTCCCAGGAAAAGCAGATTAATTCTGGATCAGTATCAACCCCGCCATTCCCAGCTCTGTCGCTGCACTGAATAACACGGCACAGTTGAAGCTGGTGAACTTTTATACTGAAATAAGGAGGAAAATGAACCCCCAGGTGTCACCAGCCGCCCCGCTACCGCTGTGCGAGGCTTTCCCGTAGCTCAGGGCCGCCGCAGCCATGTCTGCCCCGGCTGGTGGGCTGCGGGGAACACCGAGCGCCTGCCCCAGTGGAGCCGGAGCCGAGGCCGGCTGACCATCAACCGGCCGAAGCCACCTCCGGGATGCGGGTTCCGGCCACCGCGCAGGGCTCCCCGCCGCCACACGGCGTCCTCCCCCGGGGGTGGCCTGCAGCTAGGCGGAGGGGCCCTCGCACCACCCCGGGGCCCGCGCAGCTCGCCCAGTGCGGCGGACTACATTTCCCGGCGTGCCTCGCGGCAGCACCGTCAAAACTGCCTTTTGCTCTTCCATGGGACTACACTTCCCAGCGCGCCTCGCGCCGCACCGCCCTCCCACGAGACTACATTCCCCGGCAGGCCCCGTGCGGCGGCGCCCCTTTACCGTCCCGCAGCGGGCTGGCGCGGGGTATGCCGGGAGGCGTAGTTCCCTCCTCACGGCGTGCGCGCGCCGCCGGGCGGGCCGGGGCGTGTCCTCGGGGGTATATAGGCAGCCGGCGGGGCCGGGGTCTGCACTCCGCTGCCGCCGCCCCTCGCTCCGGCCGTTTCCACATGCAATCCTCGGCTGCTGTCGCCACTGCCGCTCCACCCTCCGGCGTCGAGCCCGCTCCGGCCTCACCGACGAGGTACGGCCACAAGGCCTCACAGTGTGTGCGTGTCGGAGGGGGCGAGATGGGGGGTCGTTGGGAGGGGGGGGCGCTTTCTTGTCGCGGTGTGACCCGAGTGTCCCCTCCCTCCCCCTCCTTCCGGCCCTCTGGAGGGGGATGGCGGGCAGGGTTTCATTTGGGGAGGGGGAGTTGGTGTTCTGCTTTTTCCCCTTCCCCCCCCACCTTCCCGGCTGTGGTACGTGCCGCCCCGCGCCCGCCGGGCCCGCTCGGCTCGCGCGGAGCCACCACGTGACCCTTTCCCCCCCCAGCGCGGCTGCTGCCATTTTTGTTGGGGGCAGCGCGACGCCGCGGAACCTGCCCGGGGTTGGGGGGTGGGTGGGGAAAGGAGAAGGGGAGGGGGTGGGTGGTCTCGCGGCGTCACGTGATACTGGGCCGCTAGCCCGTCAGGAGCCGCCGCCGGGGTTTGGCGCCAATGGCGGGGGGCGGGGCTGGGGGCACGGCGGGAAAGGCGCCATTGTCTGTGAGGGGAGGCGGGGGGGGGGGACGGGGCACGCCGGCCTTTGTTCCGCCCGCCGCGTCTCGTCAGCTGTGCGGCTGCCCTGGCCCCGCCCAGGGGAGGCTGCCCGGTGGGTGGCCGTGGGGGAGCCCCCGCCGACAGGCGCCGCGGGTGCATCTCCCCCTTTCTGACTGCAAAGGCAGTGCAAAACAACGAAATTCGGGGATTTTCGATTTGTTCCGTGTCGTGGGTGTGCGTGGGGATCGCCCCGAGGTAACTGTGGGCTTGTGGGTCGATGGCTGCGAGCTGGTGGGGCAGGCGGGCCTGGATTTAAGAAACCAGACCTATGGGCCAGGCTTAGCCTGATAAAACCTGAAAGCGTCTGCTTTCCCTGCAGTCCTTCACTTAAACAATAAACAAAACTGAAACTAATTAGGCAGGGTACCTACTGGAGATAGCCCACCGGTGATGAAGGGAACAGAGCACCTCTCTTATGAGGAAAGGCTGAGAGACCTGGCCCTGGACGAGAGAGGACTGAGAGGTGACCTTATCAATGCTGATCAACATCTAAAGTGCAGGTGTCAAGAGGAGGGGGACAGGCTCTTTGCAGTGGTGCCCTCTGACAGATTAGGGGGCAATAGGCACAAGTTGGAACACAAGTAATTCCAACTTAAAAGGAGAAAAAACTTGACTCTAAGGGTGATAGAGCACTGGAACAGGCTGCTCAGAGAGGGCGTGGAGTCTCCTTTGGACATACTCAAAACCCACCTGGATGCATTCCTGCCCAGCCTTCTCTGGGTGACCCTGCTTTGACAAGAGGGTCGGATTAGATGATCTCTAAAGGTCCCTTCTAACCCCTGCCATTCTGTGTTTCTCCAAAAGACAGCCAGCAGAGTGAACTTGCTCTAGATGGCTGATCACCTGAAAGGGGGAACTGCTCTTGGCTCTGGTGTCATGCTTCCAAGAGCTCAGTTCTTGCCACAAAATGGGTGGTCTGTTATAAACACTTGTTCAATGTTTTGTTTGCAGGATGGAAGAGGAATTGGCAGCTCCTTCTACATCCACAGACAAGACAGACAGGTGAGATGGCAGTCAGAGTTGTCAGTTAGTAAAGAACATGAAATCCAGGGGTTATTGAGTAAGCAAAAAGGTCACCCTTCAGATCGGTGGTTAGGCTTGAAGTTTAACAGATGTGGATGCTGAAAGTCATGCCCACCAGTAACTTGCCCAAATCTAGTGGAAAACCCCACAACTTTCAATACCCAGGTATCAGCTGCTGTTTGGGAAATTCTTGATCTGTGAGTTAGTGCTGAGGAAGCATTTGGGTGGTACAAGTGTGTGACCAGCAAGTAGTAGTACACCTCTGTGGGCAGCTCTTCTTGTCCCTGTCCAGGATGGTCTGGGATGGACCTTCTGGAAATAGAGCTGAGTGTGAGATGCACTGAATTGAAACCAAGATGTGTAGCTATCGTTCTTCTCAAATGCATCACGCTGTGCTATGAGAAGTCATTAATTGGATTTATTCTTTTTGGCTAAGGTAGCATCAGAATCTGGTGAAACGCTACAGTACTCAGTGTTCTATCGGTATGCAATTCTTAAAGTATATTCTTTAACATCCTTTGTTGTATCAGATTCCGTTACCTGCTTCTTGTAACAGCTGGTTAAAATTAACCTGTCTGCCCTTGGTCGTGAGAACTTAAAGTTGGTCCAGATTTAAACAAACAAAACCAACCACACACACCTTGGTGGTTACAACCAGCGTAACGTACGCAACTCAGTCCTATAGAAAGGCGACTAGGTTTTGAAAGCTGGATGTGAAATTACTATGGAAACTTAACAAAATCCTGTATTTGATTTCTTTTTATCCCCCCCTCTCCAGTATGGATGTGGACGGAGAATCAAAGAAACTATTGGGTTTAGGACAGAAACACTTGGTAATGGGAAATATTCCAGCTGCTGTTAACGCATTCCAGGAAGCTGCGAGCTTACTGTGAGTAGTAGAATGTTTTGTGTGGTTTTGCAGGTCTTGGTTTTCAGCTTGGCTGTACTGAGGAGGCTTAATATAAGAAAGATTAAGATTTTTTTTACCTTATATATAGTGCTGTATTTATAATACAACTGAGGAGAGGACAAACAATTTGAATTAACTCGGGTGTTGGACAGTGCTGTAGTTGGTGTACAGTTCAGACAGCTTTTTGTGATAGACATGGCCAGTGCAGCTACCTAAGGAGGAGAAGGGATTTCATATTATATTTCACAGCACATGTTTCTGATGCCTGTTCATAGGAAAGTAATGGGGTGGTGTTACTTTCTAGCAACTTGCTTACTCATCTTGATCAATCTTGAGAGTGATACTCCTTTGGGATTTAGATTATTTGCTTTGTTGGATGCTTGAGCTAAGTAAGAGAAGCATTCCTTGTTTGAGACAATGGGAGGTGAGCTAAGAAACTGATTCTTCCTGTCCAGGAATTTTTAGCCTTCAAGTTTACATATCAAAATCTAAAGTTGTCCCAGGCAAATAATTTTTCCTTACTTTTGTAGGGGTAAAAAATACGGTGAGACAGCAGATGAGTGTGCAGAAGCTTTTTTTTACTATGGCAAGTCTCTCCTGGAGTTGGCAAGGTATGCTAACGGTTTCTCATTTCATCAGGAGAATTAATCAAATGATTATTGTTGTAACAGGATTTTACCCTCGTAGACAGGGTTGCACTGGGTGGGATGGGCTACGGCCCTGCACTTGTGCAGTTAAAACAGTGTCATCACAAGAGTTGAGGGATAACGACCTTTTGTTCCCTTCAGAATGGAAAATGGTGTGCTGGGAAATGCCTTGGAAGGGGTGCAGGTTGAAGAGGAAGGAGAAAAAGCTGAGGATGATTCTGCATTACCAGCTGTTGATGGTAGGTAAAGCCGTCTGCCGCGGCGTGGAGGCACCCGGCTGGCTTTCTTTGTCTAAACAATCCAAGTTCAGTCCATCGGTACCTTAGATAGCCTCAATCATTCTGTTGAAAGTCTTAGCAGCCTGAATGGACTTCTTCTTTTTTTTTTTTTTTGTCCCTGTTTGAACAAAACCTTTAAAACTTCTGCAAGGAACGTGTCACTGAAAGCATGTGTAAAAGGTCACCAGGTGTCTTGTGTCCTGAAACGCTGCATTCAAACCGGCTCAAACTGCTTTGTAACCTTGTAGCAGTACAGTCTGTGTAGTAGGACAGCTCAGAGTCTCTGTAAACAACAAAAAAAAAATAATCCAAGAACAGTAACTATTTTATATTCCGTGCAGCTGGAGATAATACAGGAATTCCTGTCAATCCAGACTATTTAAACACTGGCACCTCTTGCTTAAGCTGTGACTAAAAACGCTGGCGCACAAACCTGCACACTGCTTGAGCGGCCGCTTGCAATAATGCAGTCTGGGGAAGGGGTTTGCTTAGTTCATGTCACAATGTTGGTTGTGTCCTAATGGCTTGTACTTGGAAAATGGACCTTTTAGGAATGTCATCTAACTGATGGCAAACCAACACGCTGGAGGGTCTGAGGGTGGTGTTGTCAGTGCCCGTTAATGTCTTTATCACTAAACTCGAAGAAATGTTTATGCTTCCTCAATCATGTAGAAGAAGCAAGGGAGGAGTTGAGAGAACAGGTATATAACGCCATGGGGGAAAAAGAAGAGGCCAAAAAATCTACAGAAGAGACTTCAGAACTATCTGAGAAGGAAATCAAGGAGGAGGATGTCGAAATGAAAGAGATCACAGAAGAAAAACCAACAGAAGAAGCAGTTGCTGACAAGGATGTAAAGCTTGAAGAGGCTGAAGAGAAGATGGAGGATTCTGTGGAAAAGGAATTCTCTTCAGAAGAGCAGAAGCAGCAGGTAGCTGTGGAAAAAGAGGCTACAAAAGAGGAGGCAGCCGTGGAAGAGAAGGTAGTGGAAAAAGAGCAGAAGATGGTGCCTGAAGAAAAGGTGGCAGAGACAACTGAGGAGGAGAGAGTGACAGAAGTATCAGACAAGGAGGCCAAGGCAGCTGTGGAAGATGCCAAAGCTGGAGATGTGGCTGTGGAAGAGAAGGGAGAGGTGGGAGAGCAGGCAGCAACAGAAGCAGCAGAAAAAGAGACAGCTGTGGAAAAGGGAGAGGCTGTAGAAGGGCAGGCAGAGGCAGCTGTGGAAGAGAAGGCAGTAGCACAAGAAGTGGCAGCAGAAGGGCAGGCAGCAGCTGCTGTGGAGCAGAAAGAAGCTGCAGAAGGGGAGGCAGAGGCAGCTGAACAGAAGAAGGTGGAGGAGAAAGAAGAGCTGGTAGAGACAGCTACAGCAGAGAAACCAGATGAACACAAAGAGATGGAATCCTCAAAGGAACCTGTGCCCACAGAGGGTAAAGATCCATCTAATGACATGGAAGACAAGGCTGAAGTAGCTGCTAAGGTAGAGACAGAGGAAAAGAAAGATGACCTGATGGAAGAGGGTGAAGGTGCTAAGGTAGAAAAAGAAGAGAAAGATGACCTGATGGAAGAGGGAGAAGGTAACAGTGAGAGGAGAAAAGTATTTGTGGGTGGATGACTTGATGGATTTGGCTAACAATGGGTAAAAAGTGTTCCATTCAGGATTTTCTGTTTGCCTTAGAATAAGGAAAAGGCACAGTAAAGGGGCTTTTGAAGGATTTTTACATCCAAGTAAAGTTTGAAGGAATAGTGAATAGTCCCAGTTTCTCTAGACTAACGCTTAACTAACTGCCAAGCAAATCTTACTTGAAAGCAAACTTACAGCCCTGTGAAATGTGTAAGTAATGGCTCGGCTAGTGGAGAATACTGAATGGATGTTCACTTGCATGTCTCTGGGTTCATTGCACTAACCTTCAAATAACTTGAAGCACAGGTTGCGTCTGGTTATGACCATATTTTATTTTAAAATGGTGGAGCAGAAAAATAAGAACAGCCGAATACATAACAAAACAGTAAATTTGGGGTTGGTGAGGCAGGAAGGAATTCTCCATTTGAGTCTTTCTGGTGGTAATGATGAGTTAGAATTTAGTTGGCACAGCTAAACTTAATTTGCCCATGAATGTGAAGGCTTATTGCTGCTGTCTAGTACAGTCGTCCAGCTTTCTGTCTGCTTCTGCCATTCTGCTTCCTGCTTCATGGTAGCTGTCTTCCAGATTATGTTACAGTCACCTAGTAGAACTCCTACACTTTAAACTAGTACTTGCACGGTCTTACTAGGCTGGTGCTCTCTATTGCACAAGTTAATTGATGAGCTGATAATTGAAACTTTAGCTCAGCTCCACAGGAAGAACCTTATTTTAGGAGTGGCAAATGTCGAGACTAGATAGTTCTGCACACTGAAAGGAGCTGTGCTGCTGGGCACAAAGACACTCCGAGTGGTGAAGCAGCTTCCCAGCAAGGTGTTTGGACAGAGTGTGACTGAACATAAACTTAGAGTAGTTATCCACTCCTCATCACCATCCTGTGGAAAGCTGCTTACCCACGCATACCACTTCTATTTGGTCCAAATCTGTTGGTGTGAGGACACGCTTGAACACCCTGGTCTGATTCCTGGTCATTCCAGGTTCTTTCCACTACTTTAAAATTTACTTCAGCTTCCTCTTCTGTTTTACCCTTGATTGAGTTGTCCTCATACTTATGGTTTGTCCCTCTCAGTGGTAGGTGTGTGCCTTTTGGGAGTAGGTCTAATGAGCTCATGGCTTCTCTAGTCTCCACCTCATCAAGCTCCTGTCATTCTGGGAATAGTCAGTGGTCCTGATACAGGAATTAAGCGTGTGACTTCAGCATGCAAGTCAACCAATAACATACTCCTTTACTAGCACATCTTCCCAAAATGTTTTCTACATCTAGAATAGATGCTGCAACGCTCCTACCCAGTATCAGGAGTCCAATCAGTGCCACACAATAACAGGTTCATTAATAACATTGTCCCCACATCAGACATTTAAAGTGGCAGGTATTCAGAACCAGTGTTGTTTGTACCCAGCCTGGCAGCTCTCTTGCTGAAAATGCTCGTTATCTGTAGCCTCAAGTCCAGCAACTGACCAGTGCCTCCAGGGCTGCTCAGGATCCCACGGCTTCAGTGGGACTGCACAATGCATTTGTGAGAACTGAATTCTAGGTAAGTTTACCTTCTGGATGTGACAGGACAAGAGGAAA
>BJBW01002727.1:1337-40752 GCA_004320125.1 Scolopax mira
CATGCAGGTGGGGCTTGAAGATCTCCAGAGAAGGGGACTCCACCCTTTCCCTGGGCAGTCTCTGCCAGGGCTCTGGCACCCTCACCTCAGAAAGAAATTCTTCCTCAGATTTGAGTGGAACTTCCCATGTTTCAGCTTGTGCCCGTTGCCCCTCGTCCTGTCACTGGGAACCACTGGAAAGAGACCCATCCTCCTGCAACCCTTTAGATCCTTGGAAGCATTAATAATGTCTCCCTTCATTCTTCTCTTCTCCAGGCTGAAGAGTCCCAGCTCTCTCAGCCTTTCCTCATCAGGGAGATGCTCCAATCCTTCAGTTGTCTTTGTTGCCCTTCGATGGACTCTTTCCAGTAGCTCCTTGTCTCTCTTGAACTGGGGAGCCCAGAACTGGAGGCAGGATTCCAGTTGTGGCCTCCCCAGTGCAGAGCAGAGGGGGAGAATGACCTCCCTAGTTTCAGCAGCACGTTGCGTGTGGTTCACCATAAATAAACCACATTCTCCTGCAGATTCTGCTCAGAGCTTACTGTGTTGTTACTCACAGCACCCTGGGCAGTTTCTACTTGGATATTTTTTTTTATTTTTAGTTGCTGTAGCCAAGAAGGAGGGGAAAACCCCCTTTAACTGGTGGGTCTATAAGTGAAGAGTTTGGGGTCCCAGTGGGAGGGCACACGTTTTCAGGAAGGTTTTGGATGCCTTTACAGAGCAAGTGATGAGGGGAGACAAGGTGCAGTAGAAATAAGGAGGGGGGCATATGAAGACAAAGGTAGAGTCAGGCTTGCTGCAGGGTACCCAAAAATAGACTCTGCCCTGACATGTGTTTTTTTGTGTATAAACCTTTGTTTCCTGATGTCCGTAGGGGTAACAGAGACAGCACGGGGAAGGCATCTGGCAGTCGACAGAGTAGCACGGAGAATGAATTGAAGTGGACAGACCACCAGAGGCCATGGAGCAGCACAGACTCGGACAGCTCGAATCGGAATTTGAAGCCAGCCATAACAAAGACAGCCAGTTTTGGTGGGATAACAGTCCTGACGAGAGGAGATAGCTCATCAAGTAACAGAAGTACCGGCAAACTGTCTAAAACAGGTAGCTAGTACTGTATTGGGTTCACAGCACTCCTTACTGTGCGGTGGCAAATGGGCTGTACTGGTACTTGCCAGAGCATGACGCATCACAGAATGGGTTGGGTTGGAAGGGACCTTCAGAGATCATCTAGTCCAACCCCCATGGTTGGCCAAGGTGGTAAGTTATGGTTGTGTTTCCCGTGCATAGCAGATATGTGTGTCCATCTGTGTGTGATAGTGTCTGGGTACGTGGTATTGAGTTTTTTAGGAATCAAGAAGAAAACCTGGTGCCTGAGGTTTGCAAACCACAGGTAGGCTTTTCCTGGACTATGCACCCATCCTATTGGAGTGTCTGCACTCATAGCCTGAAAAAGGTAGTAGTCCTTTCAGACATCGCACAGATTTTACCCTTTTATTAATCTTAACCTTTTTGAATCATGAAGATTTAAATGCCATGTATCTGATGAGAAGTGCAAGAACATTTTGTAGTTGTTGTTGCTAAAATGCAGACCATCTGTGTCTTGGGAGTACAGGCTCTCCCGTGCTGCTGGCAGAGGAGGGAGTGTGCTGTGGTGGAAGCAGGCAGAAGCTCTGGATTCACAGAGGTCTCAAAATCTCTCTGTTTTCTTTAGTTCCCATTAAATGAAAGCATCATTTAAGGAGACCACGAGCCTGGTGGGAATTCTGCATTTATTTGCATTAACTTCCCAAGTACATTAACATAGGAGTGAGTCACAGGGTCTGGATCTAAGTAATTTCAAGTCGTGCCATAAAGCTACTCTATTATATTTTTGTGTAAAAGTGCATAATAAATAATGAGCTCATCAGATGATTCCATCAGTTTGGTTCACTTGATAAATATAGCACAGGACAAGCGGTAATCGATACTTAGCACTTAGTGCTCTGTCAGCTTGACAGTGTTTTATGGACAATACTTAATTTAAACCCAGTTTATCAAACCTGGGTTGGTCAGATTTCGCTCCTATTCCCAAAATTCTATGGTAGCCTTTGCTGTGATTCAGGATACTGGGGAATGGTGTTTGCAGAAGAAATTGAGCAAACCTTTGACTGGATAGCTACGTTCTGGACCTCCACATCTTGAATGTAGTTTAAAATTTTGTCATATTTTGTAGCTGTAGAGGAACCCAGCTGGTTAGAAAGTCCCTCTTTCAAACCCCGCTGGTCATAAAGCTGCTGCAAGCTTTTGGAATTTCCAAAATATTGCATATATATTGGAATATGACAAATATTTGGTTTATTATGGTAAAATTCGTAGTTTTACAGAATATCTCAAGAAGGAAGGGACCCATAAGGATCCTTTCTTAAGATAAGATTCTCCTTCAGTTTCACTTTGTCCTTATATATGTGAAATCCTATGGAATTGAGACAAGAATTTGACTTTGAAAATTAGTACAGTATAGTTTCTTACCTCTGGCTTGTTCCTGAGCATGTGCAATGTAGCAAAACCGGTTTATAGTTTTGAAGCTTCTCTCTCCTGTATTTTTTATTCGTATAAAGGCTGAATAGACTATGCAGTAGGGCCTGAAGTATGCTATAGTTTTTACCTCCAGACTTCTTTGCCTCCCACAAACCTTTCCATTGCATCAGAATTCAATTTAATATCCCTGAATTAGGGAGGAGGCCCGGGTTCCTGCTCTACTTTTTCATATCCTTCACCTTCAATATAGTGCGGTTAAATGTGTTTCTCTGCAGCATTGTATTGCAGAGGTACAGAACATTTAAAATGGTGTCAGAGAAATCCAGTTTGGAGGGCTGAGACATCTAATTCCAACAGAATAACACTTTTAAGTAACCTTTTTAGATTCAAGCATATTGGAGGGGACAGTTAGAGAACGTATTAAAGGAGAGACCTGTGAAGCATGCCAGTACTTGTAAATGCATCTGCACTCTGTATGCATCAAACCCAAAATTGCTTTCAAATAAAAGCTCTTACAATATACATTTTAAAACATCACCGATATTAAAATTCCATGTACTTTGCAAAGCAGTTGCATATTGTAAGTGCTTTGACTTTTTTTAAGCAAAGAGTTTAAATCGGAAAGGTAGTTGAGGCACAGAAAGAGTGGGGGGGGGGGGGGGGAAAGAAAAAAAAAAAAAGGAAGGGGGGGGGAAAAAGAGCAGGGGGGATGCNNGGAGAAAAGAAACAAAATAAAAGGAAGAGGTGGGGAAAAAGAGCAAGGTGGATGTCAAAATAAACTTACTCCTTCAAAGGCAAGACACAAAGTCAAACTGTCAGTCAGCCTGAGAAAAGTCACAGGAAATAATATCTGAATCGCTATTTCTCTCCTTCTCTCTAAGATACTATTGATTGGCATTAAAGCAGAAAGGAGGGACTGTTCCAAAAATCACGGGAGATGTGCTTTGATAAAGTATTCTTCCTTCACCAAAAAACCACTGAGTGCATTCACAGAGCTGTCAGAGCCCTCACGTGCTGTTTCCATATGTTTGCTAAGGTACATTAGGTACCAATGACTCTTCATTGGGCGTGTGTTGCATTAGATCTTCATTACTCTGTGTTCCAGTCGTAGGCTCTGCTGGGTGTCCCATAGCTCAGTACACATTTCAAGCTTGATCGTGTTTTTGTTTGGAGGGATTTTGTTTGTTTTCTGTTGTCTTTCCACCTCCATAATCCTATTTTGATAGGATTCAATGCAGTAGCTACAAACATTAGATACACTGCCCTGGTAGTAGACGCCAATTCTGCCCCAGTTCTGCTGTGCAGAAAGTACTGGTCTATTCTCTGAAATGCCTTATGATTCACAGTAATAAATTTTAACCATTTTTGTCTTGCATATAGTATGTATGAAATGAGTCTAAAGTTGGTCAAAATGTTTTTCGTTGGCTAAATGATGAAAAATGTTTGTGGTCATTTTAAATGTGAAAATTATTCTACATATATGACAGTCGTCCAGAAGCGTGGTCAGTGCTCTTTTTGGAATATTAATATTAATAATCCCAATATTAATATTATGGGAATATTATCCCCATATTCATGGTAATATTAAAACTTTCTGGGTTTTAACAGGTGGCTCACAGCTGCCTTTGAGAATATGATGCAATATGAGCATTATAGCCTTTATGGTTAATTTTTAGTATTGTCACCAAAATTAAATGTTCTGCCCTTAACCTTAACTTTTGATAAATCAGTAATTACTGGTGCATAGCAGAGAAACAGAAACTGAAGCACAGAAATAAGTTAGCCTCCTCTTAGGGAAAGAGAGATCAAAGAACGTGCTGTTTTGTGTGATAGAGTCCAGTAGTGTCAATTTGTCTTAGACTTAAATTGCATTCAGCTGCATGAGAACTGGAGCTTAGCAAAGGATTTATGTTACTTCATTCTTGCAACCTTCACAAAAGGGGCTGTTTGAAGCCTATTACATAGTTATCTTACTGGTTTTGGTGGTTATTTTCATGCACCTGTTGAGTGTTTAGAAAGCCACTGGAAAGCACAGATTGTATATTGCAAATAAAATTTTCTTCTCTGTTATTCTGAAGCCTAGTAGATATAGAGAGAGGTGTTAAGCTATAATTCAACATTGAGTGGGGAGTTGATAATTTACCAAATTGCAATCAGCTAACGTTCATACAACTAAGGAGATCATAGAAAATCCAATAACAGAGTGGACTTTCCAGGGTTGCATAGTGGGAAGTGAAATAGATGTCCCTGTAGGCATCAAAGATGTGCCTGTTTGGTCTTTAACACACCCATGAGGAGAACATCTAGTTCATCAACAGCCGTGTTATTTTCACTGACACATTGCAGCAGGTTTTTATATATATTATTAGGAGGGAAGAGAAGATGTGTTTCAGAGAAATGTCCTCTGTGTAGCTACATATCTATTTAAGTAATTGTTGGAAGACTTCAAAGATGTAACTGTTACATCTTGAGCTTCTCTTAATGCATTTTCCATTCAATGGAATACACATCTGTTGGAGTGTGTTTCTTTCTTCCCCCCACGTTCACAAAACGCTGGCTGCACTGGGGTGTCAGCTGTGTTGATACACATCCGTAGGGATCATTAACATCCTTGACACATAATCTCCACGTAATTGGAGCCACAGTCTAATCTCTTCTGGTAGGTGTTCATTGCTGCTCCTGTTGGGGAAAGACAGTTATACTTGCAGGCATTTCAATACCTTAATCTTTTTTTAAATTTATTTTTCTTTTAGTCTGGCATCCGCCTGGTGGTTCTCATGAGTCCAAGAGAAACTGTAGAAATGTTGATACATGGGTAATAAATCACGAGCCAACTGCTTCCTGTCATGATCTTCCCACCAACCAGCTGTGCTGAAACATCAATCTTATTTTTAGAGGTGCATCTTGCCAAGAAATAATTGTGTTGAAATGAGCACATACCATTATAATTAAAAAAAAGCCAACCTAAATATATTGTATTATACAGAAATGTAAGTGACTTACAGAAGTAACAAATAAATATTCCTAAGGCAAGAAACTATATTCATTGCAAAAATACTTCCAGAGGTGATCAGCTCTCTATTGTTCTGGAAAAATTGACCATCTGGAGCAAGTAATGGGTAGCTCTTGAGAATCCAGTTGTTAAGAAAGGAATAATTTACCTCGGGCTTGGAAGGTGGGATGAAGAGAGATGTTCAAAGTCATCAGATACTGAATTCTGAACCAGAATAAATAGAGCAACACGTCGCATTGCTCAGTAATTCTCAGAATATTAGAAAATTAATGGTACCTCCATGCTCTCCCTCTGCAAACCCTCTAAGGTCTCAAGACTTTGTGGTGATTTTTCTGTCTCTTTCCTTTACCACCACTCTTTGAACTGCTGCATCTCTCAGAATACTTTAAAAATATAATAATGGAAAGTCATGAGAATATGAAGGTTATTATTATGTCAACTGTGAAGCAGCAAGAAAGTTATAGAAGAATCTAGAAGTAGCCATCATTACATACTGGAAAAAAAAGAGGTTGGATTGTGTAATGGGGACAAAAATCTCATTTAGTCAAATTTCAGAAGTCTTTAGCAAGACATGTCTTAATGTGAATCTGAATAAAGTCAGATAGTCCTTTTTCTTTTTTTCATTTGCTAGAGTGCTGAATTCATTATGTGGTGATTTCTTATTCCAAATTTAGATACCGTGAAAACAGCTAATGAGAGCTACAAAGACAGGATTAATTGGTGTTAATTTTCAAACATTAGAGTTAGAATTTTCTTGGCTTAATATGTCTAGACTTGAAATGATAGGAAATAAGTTGTAGTGGTGGAAAAAATTTTTTTTAAAATTGTTCTTATACAGGATAATGGGGGAAAATTGGTTAAGTAGTAATTTCTAGGATTTCTTTTTTTTTTAATATTCAGAAAGTTGCTAAAATGGTTTGGTGTCTTATTTGTGTTCTTTCAAAATCACTGCCTTGTCCTACTGCCATAGGAGAGCAGATCTGTGATGTTTTAAAGCAGCCTTTGCAAAGCTCTCATCTTGGCCAACGTAGGGCGGTAGCTCCGGTGGCTTTTTCCCACTGCTTCTACCTACTGTTTTGCTGAGCACCTCTGAACTCATTGCAGTCCTTTGGCTTTTAACATTCAGGAGCTGATAAAGATCAATCTGTGATTCTGCCATAAAAACAACCGAAAGGGGGAAAAGGGAAAAAAGATTGAATGTCAGGGCCGCAGTCTTCTTTTAGGCGAACGACTTTTCTTCAGAATAGCACAAAATGGGGAGAGAGAAGTCTGAACTCAAGCTTGATGCTACTTAGACATAATCGGAGGTTTATAAAATCTCATCACCATCTCCAGATGGCTTTCTAACCCGTTGAATTCAATAGGTGATGGAGAAGAGAAGAAAGTAAAGCAAGAACTAGAAGAAGCAATGTGAAGCACACGTAGAAGAGCCAAGGAAATCCTGTAAAAGGAAGATTGAACTCCAGCAGTTGCACTTTTATTTGCAAGGAAGATGGCAAATACTGTTTGCAGCTTGATGAGAACCTCCAGGAATACCTGTGCAATTTGTAGAACCGCTGAAATGATCCAATAAATAAAACTATCCCTGCAGGAATAATCTTTCTAAATTTCCAGCTTCAGGCTACAAGGAGGGGAAAAAAATACAGCAGCTAATACAACTTCAAAGTCTATTTATAGAAATCAAAAGTTTCTTTTGAAATCTCTGCTTTCTTGATTAGATCCTGGAGAAGCAGATTTAGGGTCCTGCTTTTGGCAAATAGTGCACAGCTTATAAAGAGGACTGTCTCTCTGACAGCTGCCGTATGAAAAGAGGTTTGAAGAAGATGGATAAAGATGTGTTTTACACAGCAATCTGGGGAAGGACCTTCTGTTAAGTAACAGGGTGCTGGTGTGATTTCTTCAGAGTGTTTTGCTCTATTTATGAGGAAATAAACGAATTCTGATTCGGATTTGAGTGAAAACAGATCAAGGCTCTACACGTTCTACTGCAGGGTCTTCCTGCAGCATCCCACATAGGAAGGGCTGCAATTTGCCCTCTGAGAAAGAAGTTTGCTAAAACTGATGTCTGCGTTATCTTCTTTCAGTGTATACCTGCAGGAGGGCACTAAGAAGATTAGTAATTAATGTAAGATGCATAGACAGTGCAGAGGTGTGAAATAAAAGAAACTGCAATTACAATATACTTTTGGGAGGAAGCATCCATACAGAGATTTGCATCTGCATCTCCCTTGTATTTGCCTTCACATCCTGCTTTAAGGAAGGCATCACCTGAGCCTTACACTCTCGGAGATTCTTGTCCTTTTTAAAATTAAGTAAAAACGCTGAAGTTTGGAAGTGATATTTGGGTTCTAAATGAATGTGTCTCGTCATCTTTCTGGGCACAAGTGTGTTTTAGCACATTTGATTTATTCCGATTGATCAATTTTAACAGGCTGGGTGCTGACAAAGTGGCAAAAGTCTTAGGTAGCTTTAAGTTAATATACATATTACACAGCTACTTTGATACTCGACTGACAACTCAGTTGCTAGGTCTTTTTTTTTTCCTTACAGAAAATGCTTGGTGGATTTTTTTGGTGGTGTGTTTCTTTTTCATTTACAAACCCCACGTTTAGTTTTTATACCTTCTAAATCATGGCTTTGGCACATGGTAAATACACGCTGGGTGTTTTGTGTTCTGTTTGATAAAGCTATTTACTGTCTGAGGGAAGCTGATGTTGTGGGAGCGTGTGAAGGCTCCGTGTTGTGTCTGGGGGGGACGGGGGTCCCTTGTAATCCCCTGCTGTGGTTGTGTCTCTCTGTTAGGCTCAGAGTCTTCCAGCAGCGCTGGCTCCTCAGGATCACTGTCACGAATACATCAGCCTCTCCAAAGTGCATCTCTCGTCCCTGGGGTGACGGCCAGCTCTTCAGGCAGCATGTCCTACCCTGAGAATGGGATGAGCGGCCAGGTGGCCCCCAGCAACACCAGCTATATCATTCTTCCACTTGAAGCTGCAGGGATACCACCTGGCAGCATCCTCCTCAACCCACACACAGGTCAGTATGATGCTCTCCTGCCTGGTGCTGCCCTTCAGCGTTTGGTGTTTCTAATATCACCTAGGGAATTGGCAAATTTCATGTTTCTTGAGATGCTATCCTTGAGGCACTTGACGAGGAAGCTGTCAGCAAATAGACGTAGAAATGACTTTTGGCAGGTTGGTCGTTCAAATCTGCAGGCAAATCTGGGTTGGCTTTCTGAGGCTGTTGTGGTGTGGCTGGTGGGAAGTGATGCAAAACACACTCATACAGTCCCAGGCAGGATACTCATCTTGTAAAATCCTGTCTGTGAATCCTCTCAGATCCCATTAGCTTCACTAAGGACAGAGGCTTTTCCATATCCTGAGATATGGTGCAGCTGAAATACAATGCTCAAGTTTTAAAGGTTTAAAGGTTTGTGTTTAACAGCAGAACTTCATTCAGTCAGAGCCTGCATTTGAATTAGCACTTTGGAGTTAATTTCCTGATGTGATTAGCAATTGTACTTAAATGGGAAGTTTTATAATAAGAGAAGGTTGCAATCTCTCCAATTCTGCCCCGTGGCCCTGGTAGGTAGCACCACTTTGGGGCTTGAATGAGGCATTTGCAGTTACCCAAACGTCATGGACACTTCAGAAACCACTCAGCTTGAACTCGAGTGCTCGTTGAGAGCTCGAGGCAATTTGTTACCTCTGTGGTCCAGATGAAGTCCACATAATGTTACGCTATTACTCCCCACGATGTTTTACTGAAAGCATTACAAAGGTTCAGGGAGGTTGAGACTGTGATGCTCCTTCGGTGGTTGGGAAGATTTCAGTGACCATGACTAGCTGTGCTGTCAACCTTAGCTGAGTTATGTTGGGTTTAAAATAAATAACAAAGCCTGCAGAACAATGTATTTTCCTTTTTTTTGGGAGCTGAGAGTTAAACTCCAAAATATTATTTCAAAGTCTTTAACAGAGCATTTAGAAGGTTTTTGTTTGGGGATTTTTCTTTATAACCAGTATTTTATGTATATTATACTCCCATATTCCAGTATTTTGGTGCAAATGCATAAAGCTTATTTGTGAGTCCACTGCCATTTTAGTTAGAATGCTGTCAAGAAAAACTGAAAGTTGCAGCATTTGAGAAAACCACAGCCTTGACAAAACTATTAAACCAAACTTTCCAGAGACATTTAGAGATAGTAGATATGGGGCTGATCAATATATATTAGCAGATCTAAAATCAGGGCGTTCTTATTTGTTTAGATTCAAACAGGGTAAGTTCTTTAGAGAGAGATGATTTAGAAAAGTACACACTTGTGCAAGTTACTGAAGGCTTCACTATTTATGTGTACTTCGTAAAAAGATACCACATTATTGACATGAATGCCTGATGTTGTCAGCATGAGTGGAGGTTTTCTTCATTTCTAAAAATGACTCAGGGGAGAGGAGGTGAGAGACAGGCATTAGGCAATCCCCATCATTATTAATTTACTTATTTCTGTTGTTCTGGTGGTTGACAGTTCAGTCTGTAACACTGGAATTTCTTGGTCAATACAGAAAGGTGTTTTGTGTGCTATGTGGTCCACTCCCATACAGACCTCAGCAGGCTGAGGCAGAAGTCCCTCTGGAATTCAGGTGAAAGGACTGAGAGAAGTGAATGAAAGGAATCGCTGCTGCTTGAAGCCCACCAACAGCTGAGAGGTTGTGCTCCTTCCCAGCTGTGGCAAAGACAGAGGCTGCAGCTCATCACAATTCCAAGCCAGAAGAGCTGTTTAAGAGGAACGTCTCCTGCATCTGTTTTGTCAGTTCAGCAATTTGCAGCAGCTTGCTCCTATTTTTTCCCTGATACCTAGGGAGTCTTTGTCTGCTCTAGGTATAATGCCTTTCAATATTGCCACTAGACCAGAGTACCCGGGCTTCCCTCCTAGCACACCCTCGGTGTCTGCAGAGGCATAATGGAGAGCTCCATGACTGCTAGTATGTTTAATATTCAGGGAGCAAATGTTTTTGTGCACATACAATTTTGCATTTCTTTCAAACCGCATGTTTTATTTCTGTAGCTCCATTGTAAATCCACACATAATAAAGAAAACAGAGGGAGTAGATTCTTCTAAAGGCTGGAACTCTTGTCTCGGGCATATAGCTTCGTGCTGCTCCTTGTGCTGGAAATCAGGCTATGCTGTAGCATCTACTGTGTTTTTAACATGCAGCAAAATACAGGGCTGCAAATTTGCCACTCAAAGAATCTTTGCATCTTATTAGGGTGATGTTACAAAAGAACCTCCATAGGGAGGAGACTTAGATTGCTGGATGCTGTGATCAGCTATCAAAGTGATGGATGCTGTCAGAGACATAGATGAAAAGAAGACAGTTTAAAGAAAAGTAAAAAGGAGCTTTGTTTCCTTTAATGAATAGATTTTCTTTCCCCATGTAACACCATTTTTTAGCTGTTTCTTCTCCTCTTGCAGAATGGCTACTTCCAGTCCTTTTTGCTCTTTTGATCATAACACTGTGTCTTTAAAGATCATTGCTTCCTTTCACACGGCATAGTCACTGCCCGTGCAAGCCTCTAATGGCATCTACAGATGCTGCCAGTATCTCCCTGCTCTGATGATACCTCTCCACTCTTCCTCTCCTATTGGCAATCCACACTTTCTTTTCCACAGTTTCAGTTCCCTTTGTTTCCTCTCCTTTGCTTTAACCCTTCTCCTGCCCCAGAGAGAGAAGCTTCTAGCTTCCTTTGGGAAAGGACTGTTTATCTGGCTACACTGTTTTACTCTCCCACTTCATCAATCTGTTTTACCCTTTAAAGGATGCCTCTTGACATGTTCTCTGACTTAACCCCTCTGACAATTTAAGAGCATTTACGTTTCATTCTTACTCCTTGAAAGGACACAGCAATCTGCCCTTCTATCAGGGCCACAGTTCATAACTTACAAACGTCTTCCCTGTTACCACCTGATCTCTCCTTTTCCTTTCTTATTTCAAGATTTCTTCATGAAAGGTCTGGTTTTTCATCTTTAAAAGCCTTGCTGGACCTTTTCTCTTTCAGTTGTGTCATCCTTCACTGAGACATGGGAAATGCTCTTTAGGGCTTCCGTTGAGCATTTGGCACCGGCTTCAGGAGCCTGCTATCCCCCTCACTCGGTCTGACTTCCCCAGTCTCCTAAATTACTTCTGGAGCCTGAGACTCCTGAAGCTGGGGAGTCCGTGCCAGTGTCAGCCAGTGTGTCCCCAGTAAGAAGCAGGAAATCAGCCCGTGGTCAGAACTGCCCCCTGCTTCTCTTCTACTCACTCAAATCGTGATGTTTTTTGCTGTGAGTGTGAGTCGTGCCCGCTATAACACGGCAGTTTCATCCAGAAGGTCTTCATGCTTTGGAGACTTAAGGCAAGGTTTCTTTATCTGGTGTTCCTCATACATTTCTGACCATGATCAATAAGAGGGAGGAACTGAAAGGCTGAGGAGTGGATAGAAGACATCAGAAGTTTATTATTTCACTTCTCTCAGTCACCAAATTCCCCCAGAGCTCCCTTTTTATTTCAGATATTCATACTTTGGTTACCTACTTTAGATGTTATTACTTCATTGCTAAAATCCCTTTTCTTTTTTTTCTCTCGTGGAAACATCTGTACTTCCTTTGAGATATAAATTTATGATGGAACTGAAATGAGAACCAAGGTCATGGACACATTTTCCCTACAGAGAAATACCATTTATTTTTTGTTTGTAAGGCAATGACTTGGGTAAACATTTTTCTTTCTTAAATAAACATTGCTTTTGCAAGGTTACTTCCCCCAGCTAGAATATCTGAAGCAAAAAGAGTCCAGCATCTTAGAAGAACTTTGGACTTAATTTGTCCTATATGTAAGAGATTTTCAAAGACATCTTAAGTGTTTCTTCCTTGATAACTTCCAGTGCTGCCTCCTCTAATTACATAGGGCACAGGTTTCAAAAGTACAGCAGTATGTTATTAGAGAGTGTAAATAAATTAGTAACAGGAGTGGGTTTGGGTTTTTTCCTTTCCATACAAACCACAGCATGTCAGGAGTTGCTGTGTACAACTGACTGCTGTTGCGTGGCAATAAAATGTACGTGAATATTCCCTACCTCCAGAGTTCTCTTTTAGTACTAATTGATTCATCATTGAATGACTTCAAGTAACCAGAGCATCTGAATCATCTTATAGCCATGGTAACCTTCCACCCATTCCTTGGAAAGCCATGCTGCCAAAACAAATATCTCCTGTCTGCCTTGCCTGCAAAAAAACCCCAACCCAGATGGCTGATACTGTAATGAGGCACTGAGAGCGGTGAGCACTTTGCTGTGGTAGCAGGTCAGCTAAAGAGCAACCAGTTAAAGCAAGGTTTTATGATTTCATACGGGAAACAGCACATTCTTAAAAGTGCTCAACAAAGGCAAGGCTGTTTTGTTTCAGGTCAACCGTTTGTAAATCCTGATGGGACACCGGCAATATACAATCCTCCCAGTGGCCAGCAGACGATGAGGAGCCAGATGGTGGGACAGTCTCAGCAGCAGCCTTCATCCCAGCAGCCTCAACAGGTTCAACAGCCACAGCAGCAAATGGCAAGTCACCTTGTCACACAGGTAGGTGTGGTGGCTGCCGAAAGAAGAGAAGCAGCTCTCAGGGATGGGAAGGATGATGTAAAGGGTAGGAGGGAAGGATGCAGCTAGACGAAATACCAGGATGTTCTTTTCTTTTGAAATAAACGGGGTCCGATGAGCTGTACTTTCAATGTGGAGGAAACTGATGGAGAGGGAAGATTCCTTTTTGAGTTCCATCTAAAGGATGGAGTGTTAAACAAGTTGGTGTATGTCTCCATAAATTCATTTTGCAAAAATGGCTTGTCAGTGAAAACTAAAGCATTCGTTCTCCAACCAGTCCAGAGGGCCAAGGACCTTTCCCTGACCCTTTTGACAGCAGAGAGGCTGAGTCAAAGAATCAAGTAAACACAGGGCTCTACAACCTCTTCCATATCTAGTTATATCAGGTCTGAGCTGTGGGTAGCTCGGTCTCTGAGCACCCCAGCCCCAGATCGCGGGTCTTCTTCCTGCACCCCGTGTTCTTGCCATGGAATCATGAAATTGTCAGAGACCATCCAATCCAACTCCCCTGCCAAAGCAGGGTGCCCAGAGCACATCACTCAGGACAGCATCCAGGCGGGGCTTGAAGATCTCCAGAGAAGGGGACTCCACACCCTCCCTGGGCAGCCTCTTACAGTGTTCCGTCACTCTCACCATAAAGAAGGTTTTCCTCAAATATGAGTGGAACCTCCCATGTTCCAGCTTGTGCCCCTTGCCCCTTGTGCTATCACTGGGAACCACTAAAAAGAGTCCGTCTCCAACGTCCTGTAACCCACCCTTTAGATACTTATAAATAAGGTCTCCCCTCAGCCTTCACTTGTCCAGGCTAAAGAGTCCCAGCTCCTTGAGCCTTTCCTCATAAGGGACGTGCTCCAATCCCTTAATCATCTTTGTTGCCTTATGCTGGACTCTCTCTAGTAGTTCCCTGTCCCTCTTGAACTGGGAGGCCCAGAACTGGATGCAGGATTCCAGTTGTGGCCTCACTGGTGTAGAGGGGGAGAATGACTTCCCTCTACCTACCGGCCACACTCTTTCCTGTGCACCCCAGGATTCTATTGGCCCTCTTGGCAACAAGGGCACACTGCTGGCGCATGGAAAGTGTGCACTCTACCAGGACTCCCAGATCCTTCTCCTCAGTAGACCTTCCCAGAAGATCCATCCCTAACCTATATTGGTACCTGGGGTTCTTCCTCCCCACATTTGTCCTTGTTGAACCTGATGAAGTTCTCTGCCCAGCTCTCCAGTCTGTTCAGGTCATGCTGGATGGCAGCTCATCCCTCTGGAGGCCACTCCTCCTAATTTGGTATCATCACCAAACCTGCCATGACCTTGCTCTGAGCTAGAAGCTGTGGAGTTACAGCAGAAGAGGGGAAGAGCAGCGTTTTTTGGGCACGGTGCCATGGCACGTTGGCTCTCCGGGCCCGTGGCATGTGGCCAGACGTGGCTGAGCATGGGCATGCTCTGGTTCAAACTTAATTTTGTGGATTGTGTGCCTGCTCTCCCCGAGCAGAGCAGCTGGAGGAAACTACTCGAGCAAGAATGCTATATCCTGCTTACTCCCAGAGCAACCAAGATCTACTGTGGTTTTAGTGTGGCTTTATAATTTGGCATGGTTTCATCCCGGGTTACCCAAAAATACAGTGCTGACATTCAGTGAAGTTGCTTTGATTTTTGCTTGGATTTGTGTGGTTGTGGCTCTTATTTCTTGGTTTGGTCTTAGAAGATGGAGGTAGCACCAAACCTGTGTAAGAGTCAAAAGTCAAATGAGGGATTAAAACCAAAGGAATAGTAAAGCTATTCAAAGGTAACAGTGCTGTAGAAAATTGTTCTTTTACTTAGATAAACATCTGCTCCAATCTGACAGGCCTGTCTCTGTTGCTTATTTGCAGACTGTTCTTTGTCAGGTTGGTTTTTTTTTTTAGCTATTGTGTTCTGCCAAAAGAGCTTTAAAATCATTATTCCTTTGCCTGTGACACACTCGGAGTTGAATCAGTCATTATCAGCAAAATTCAAATATACACAGCTTACACTGTGCTGCTCTTCCATTTTATCTCTGTAAATTAAATGTAGAATCATAATTTGGCTTTGCCTCACATCAGTGATAAGAAGGTGTAGCTGTGACTTTATTTAATCTAGCATCCACCAAATATCTGAAAATAGGCTGAAAAATCTGTAAGAAAGGACTGTTTGGTATAATGCTAGGGCGAAGAATAAAATTGCAGTACCTGACCTCTTGCATTTGGGGTGGCAATGAGTCACCTGCATTTTCAGAGAGGTGTTTGTGATCTTTGTTCTCAGTAACAGAGTGTGTTGTTCTTATTATCTAAGTAGGTTGTATTTACTGTTTTTCGTTGTGTTTATTTTGCAGCCTGTTCAGGCAATGCAGCCATCTTCTCAGTCAGTCCAATATCCAGCAGTTTCTTATCCTCCCCAGCATCTCCTGCCGGTCTCTCCAACGCAGCAGTTTTCTGTGGTAATAAAGATTTTTTTTTTTTTTTTTTAAATTTTTTGTCTTTCCTTGAAGTTGGGTGCGTGAGCAGGAGTGTGCACTGGAGGGGGGGGGGGGCGCACTGCGAGCGAGAGGCCCATCTAAATCCCCCTTTGCCTTAACACTTTTGGTACTTTTTGGTAAGAGTGTTCCCACTGATTCTGGTTACCTGACCTGCAGGATGGTATTAGGAGCAGGGCTCTACCTGGTTAGCACAGGAAAATGTTCTTTTTTTTTTAGGCCTGTTGATGAGAGCTTTTGTTTCCCCACTTCATGTCGAGGGAGCTCAAATTGCTAACTTGGGCATTTCAGATTTGCATTATTCCCCTTTTGTGTCCACAAAGGCTAAGAGTCCTCTAGAAATCATTGGGTTTTATTTGATATTTTTTTATCAGGATACTAAGTCCTGAATTTATTCCCCAGTGTTGCCAGAGCACTTGGAAAACAGAGTAGCAGAGTAGAACCAGCTGCAGAAGGTGTGGTACAGTGTGCATCATGACAAAGCACCAATGGACATGTATAATAAAAATAAATAGAGTGCTCTTCTGGAATCTGAATCTGGCTTGGTGCTTACAGAGCAAAGATTATACTGCTGTAAAATGAAGCTGACGTTTTAAGAGGCACTACAAGATTTTATATTTTTTTTTCTATTATTTTTCTCTCTTGCTCTGGTAATCTTCTCTGTGACTGACTTTTTTTTTTTTCCCGAGGTGGAGATGTCACATAGTTATAGTAGGGGATGGAAATAAAGCTGAATGGATCCTTGAAGCTCAAATAATTTTATTAATGCTGGGTAGATGAGTGGTACTATTTAAAGGACAATAAAAAAATGTTCCCTGCTTAACAGAAGCTGCATATCTCAGTGCTAATTCTCTTGAAAAGTGTCTCGCAGGCTTCTCAGTTGAGTATTTAGAAGTCTTATGACATGGACACAAATGGAAATATATAGAACAATATTTCTAAATTTTCAGCCTTCACAGTATAAATTTGAGAACATTGATTAGTATGGATCTTTTTGCAAGACTGAGCAGATACTGTTTAGCCTGCTTGTGTCATTACCAACACGTAATGAAACTTAGGTCCATTGACTTTATTTGGTGGATTCATCCTACCATAGATTTATTTTTTTCCCACTCCAGTCAAATAAAGTACTTGGGTTTTTTCCAACACTGAAGAAAAAGCTTTGAAATAGCAACTGAAAGCGTAGCCTTTTTTACCTTCTTTGTGTGTACAACCTTTGATTTTCAAAACAATCCAAAAAGGAAAAAGTCTGCACCTGAATCCTACTGAATTCCTTTGGGGAACATTTTGAAAAACAAGTGAAATTACCAGCATGTGTTTGGGGAAAGAGCTCTTCCTAACATTATTTTCGTGCCCTTTTTATTTAAAATGTCTTCTTTTGAACACTGTAAAGTTCAGTAGTCATTTTGGAATAAGAGGGGGAGGGGGGGGAATGCAGGGTAAAAAACCCAAATCATTGGCTTTGACAACAATGCCATTCACCTCGCAGTCTGGGAGCCTTTCATCAAAATATTTATAGAGGTTTTCATTTGAATTGTCTCCATTTTGTAGCTAAAGTTTGGCACATATTTGAGCCAAGCGATTCCTTCCCCTTCGCCCCACCTTAACCTCGCCCCCCCCCAAAAAAAAAAAAAAAATTAAAAAAATTGCTCTCTGGTTTTGAACCTGTTTGGTTTTGCTCATTTGCCTGTCAGCTGCAGATGTGGTGTCTCGACCTTATTTTCCTCCTGCCTTCTGCCCCGCAGCGAGACGACATGACACCGCAGTTTAACCAGATGAGCTTGAGCCGCCAATCGTCAGGAGACAACCCCGAATCTCCTTCTGGTCCCGTCTACCCGTCGCCCATCCTGCAGCAGCCTGCCCAGCAGACGGGTTACATCATGGCTTCTCCAAGCCAGCAGCTTCCCCCGGGGGGCTTTACAGGTTCAGGTCCACCAGTATCCCAGCAAGTGCTGCAACCGCCCCCGCCGCCCCCCCAGGGCTTCGTGCAACAACCACCACCACCACCTGCTCAGGTAGGAACAGTCTTCTCTGCCGTGGTCCTCGTTATCACATCAGAAAGAGAATATTAGCAATCGTCCAGATTCTAGGGGTTTTTTTATTTATTTTATTTTTTTCCTTGCTAAAAAGCTTGGCAGATTTTTAGGCAGCAGGAAACTTGCAAAGTCTCTATACGTTTCCTGGGTTTCTGCACTTCCTTCCCTAGCCTCAAACCTTTCTCCAAACATATGTTCCTACTCCAGGACACATCTGTACATGAATATGAAGGAGGAGGGTGAGTAAATATCTGCAGTCTTTTTTTTTTTTTTTTTCCCCCTGTATATGCACCAAAAAACCACATGCACATAAGCCCAGGTAGTCATTAATCATATTTAATTGACTTGGAACATGTGAGATGTCACAGATCAGTAATTTTAACTGTCTTCCTGAAGACTGATTATGTTTTACTGTTCACTACCAAACATCTCTGCTTTTCTCCTGGGTACCTTTACAGAATATTGAAAGTGATTACTGTCAAGAAGTAAAATGCACGGATGATTTTCTGGACCGTTTTCAAGGCATACACTTGAAAAAGCCAAATTTCTTTATCCAATTATAGATAACTTCATTTAAACTCTACTTTACAATTAATAGTAGTAATGGTATTTCTCCTGTTTTTGTTTTGCCCTTTGGAAGAAACTGTATAAAAATAAAATTATAAAACACCATTTCCTTTAATGTAAAAGTAGGTTTTTTTGGTTTGTTTGTTTGTATTTTTTTTTTGTTTGCCATTTCTTACTGAAAATCTCCAGTTGTGTTTGCTAATAAAAGACTCTGAAGGCTGCTGGATGCTCACATCTCAGAGGACTGTGACGTCCATAGTTTCTGTAGTTAGAAACGATGCAGCTGTTTTTTCTGAGAGAAGGCTTGCAAAACAGAATTTTTTAAGGAGCTGAAGTTCAGTATAATGCCATTTATTTTTTTTTTTAATGAAAGTATGGTTAAAAAAAATAGATTCCACTGTTTGCCAAATGTAGCATTTTAAAAATAATTTGGGAGGAGCAAAATGATCTGAAGAGCAGAATTCCCTGATGAATCCATCTCCCGATCCAGACCCAAGTGAGTCAGTAGAGGCTGCCCAGGCTCCTCTCCTCACATACAATCACCTCCCGGTGCCCTCAGTGTTTTCAAGCATCATTTAATCAAACCTCACAACGTTTCTAGTGAACCAGATAAATGTGAGCACCTCCGTTTGACAGGCTCTCACCTCAGCAGGTGAAGGGATGCCTTTCCCAGCCCTGCCAGCCATGGCCAGGGACCCAATGCCACCTCCGCTCTCCCCCACTCAGGTGAGACCACTCAGGCTCTGCCACTTTCACAGTAAAGTTCTTCCTCATGTTGCCATGTCATGGCATTTATAGCATTAATGGACCTGGGCACTTTAAGAAGGGTCCACGTAGGGTTTTTGCAGCACACTCTTGTTGGTGTGTGTCATTGGTGCGTTATTTTCACCTGAATTAATTTTGTGTTGTCATTGATTTTAACTGTCTCTTTGTGGAAGCCCCCCTCCTAGAGAGTCCATAGCTACCCTAAGACAAAATCTTTATTGATAGCATGTCTCCTGTAGGAAACATGCTATGAAAAAGGCTGAGGGGGTCATTTATTTTTTTTCCTGTTATTATAATTATTATAGAGGATGGGGGGGGAGAGAAAAATCCTTAAAGAATGACTAATCCCAGTCAGTCAGATACTGGGAAGAAACAGTACATCTCTCAATCCATACATCACTGCGGTTTCTTTTGTCTTCATTCCCATTTATGCAACTGTAGCTGCCATTAGCAATAGTGTCAGTATCACTAATCATCTGGATGAAGGTGTTAATCCAAGCCTAACTGGTTGTCAGTGATGTTAAGAGAAGGTAGAATACCTGTCTGATGGCAGAATCAAGCTGTAAGTCAGTAGGGAGGTGGGTTAGGAAAGTAAAATCAACCTGCAAGATGTATGGAATTCTATACTAGGAGGAAATAAACACCATTCCTGTGAATCTGAGGGATGCTGCTGGAGAGTGGTCCAAGGGAGACCCAGTCTGGTAATAGGTTTTGAACTGTACCTGGACAGAACAAAGCAGAAAGCCAATGGTGTATTAAGTCTGTCATCTAGAGAAAAAGCATGTTAGAAGGAGGAAAAAGTAATGCCTTTAGTGTCATTTCATCGGTGTCTCTGAAGTGACGTGCCTAGTCCTGTTACAGTTTAAGTTAAGAGAATGATGTACTTGAGAGGTGTGTTGGAATGGCAAAGCCTGTAAACAAGGAGGGTATTCATCTTCAAAATAAGAATATCTAAGGGGTTAAGGATCATCTGTTGACTGTTTCCATGGTAATTATTAAAAGGTAAGGATTTTTTCACAGTGTAAAGGATTAAAATCAAGAGGCTATGCTTTTTAGACTAAAGAAGACAATGTTTATTTAGGTTATAGTCTTAGAAGGGCATAGTTTCTCATTTTTGATTTATTTATTTTTAGGATAGCCATATAGCTGTGTTGGCATGCTTGTCAGTGTCATAGAAACTTCCTGGTTCTGTAAATGAAATATGTTAAACAAGGAAGAGGTCCGAGGTTAGATTGTGTGTTCACATGGGAAAGCAATTAAAGTATAATTTGGCACATCAGTACGCTGTACAGAAATGTAATGGCTTTTCTTGAAGAGCACCTGAACAGAGGTGTTAGTAGCACTGATGTAATGAGAAACTGGAAAATTCAAGAGGATCAGAGTAGATGATGTAAGTGGTACTTGTTATTTCCAATACCTCTAATTCCACTGTTCACTAAAGCAATATCAGAAAGGACAAATAACATGTTTCAAGTATTGACGCAGAGATGAATTCAAGATAAATGGAAATGGATCCTTCCGAACCTCTCAACCATGAAAGACCTATTTTATCCATCTCTATCTTTTACCCAAAGCCCTCTTTTGAATATCTGAACTCTGAAAAAAATAAAAAAACTAAACCAAAACAAAGAACAAACCCAAAACCACACCTCTTCTTTTCATCACGTGTGCATGACAACTAGCAAATTCATCCATTAATCTTCCTAAATGAAATGATTATTTTTTTTCCCCAGTGCTTCTACTGCTAACATTTTTCAGACTGACAGATTGCACTCGGATAAGCTTCTAAATGGATATATAACAAATGTGTTCCAATGAATTGAGAAAATGAGAGAAAGGGAGAAAACCCATTGACTAACTCGGAGGTGTTATCTGTGTTGTAAAAATAATTACCTGTTTTCAGATTGCTTGGAATGCTTCAGTGTGCATGTATGTTTTTTGTGCTAAGCATGTTCAGCTATAAACCTCCCTTCAAAACCCGTATTCTTTAGGTTATGTTTCAGAGTTAATACCTACAGAATCTTCCCATAAGGAGTGATTCACATTGTTCTCATATGCTCATGTATTTTCAAATATCTAGGGGCTTCTCTGCACAAGGAAAATGAGGAAGTTGAGGGTAAATCAAATAAAAATAAATGCTTTAAGTGAGATTAAGCTGCAGCCGGGAGAAGTACAAGTATTTCCACAGGGGTTTAATATTCTTTAATTTGTAGAATACAGTATTAGAAATTAAAGAATATTTGAGAGGATGTCTACTCTGTTTGCCTTCTCCAGGGCAGAATCAGCTATATGCATGACTTCACTTGATCTTGAAGGTCCCTTCCATCCTAGACAGTTCTATGATTCTAAGCCCTGGCCCTCTGCAGTTTGTTGATACCATACGCTGCTGAACTGTCACGTACCCACAGAATCCACTCCATCTGGAAATGAAAAATTTTGGGTGCTTTGAACTTGCCAAGGGTCAGTTGAAAACTGTTTAGCTCAAATGTCTCAGTAATGGTGGTGGAAGATGTATGGGAAAAAAACCCAAACTTTATCTCCAGTCATCCTTAAAGTTCCATGTTGACCTATGTGATATGATGATGTAGTACACGGTGCTCTATAATGAAGATATTAGAAAAAAGAAGCCCACCTGGCAGAACTTGCTGACTCAATGCCTACCCTCGGCTCCGGCAAGAGAACAGCTATGATTGGGTTTTTTGAGCTGTAATTGTATTCACACCAAGTGTGAGAGAGGCTTTACAGGGAAAGGTTGATGTAAGGAAGGATGCAGCTGTTAAAACAAAAGCATGAATTGAATAATCAATTCTTACAAATGTTAAGGGCACACACAGTCCATCTTTCCCTCTATCTCACTTGTATATATTTTTACTCCAGGACATTCTTTGCTTCAAAACAACCATTTTCTCCAGAGTTCACTTAACAGTTCAGCATGCTGTCTGTCTGTATTATGTCAATATGGAAGGTGTTTGCATCCATTTTTTTGCAGCATTTGAGATTTTACTGTGATTTCTTTGGTATATATGCAAAAGCTTTTTATGCATCTTGTATGGGTTTTGTGCCTTTCAACTAAAATTCCTCTGTTTCTTAAAGTATTTGAGAAGAAATTTGGGAACTAATAGCCCTTTTCCTGGCAAAGGTGAAAGCAAGCAGCAGTTCTTGAAGAAACACAACGCGAACCTCTCCTCTTGATTGCTGTTAACCACTGATTTGCTTGACTTGAACTCCTTTTCTCCTTCCAGTTTTGTTTTCTTTTGTGAATCTTTTGCTCTTTAGAGTCCGTAGTTAGTTGCTGTTCTCTTTCTTTGCAGATGCCAGTGTATTATTACCCATCTGGTCAGTACCCTACCTCAACAACTCAGCAGTACAGACCCATTGCCTCAGTTCAGTACAATGCACAGCGGAGTCAACAGATCCCACAGACTGCACAGCAAGCAGGTATTCACATCCCTTACTCTTATCTTCACGTGCTCGTGGTGCCTTTTCTGGTGAAACCTGTTGGTTGTGTTTTAATTTTTGAATCTGAGCAGCAGAGGAGAAAACCGGTCTCTCTTCTGTTTGAAAATCTGGTGGAAATTACAAATGGAGAAACACTTTTCTTGGAGTTACTGAGCAATGGAAGAACAGAGGTTGTGTTCTCCACCACTAAATGTCCTTGCTGTCCGTGTCCCACGTGAGGGTGCACAGAGAGAGGTGTGAGGGAATGGTTGTGAGCAATCCCATTACATGTTGAAGCCAACTGTTGAGATCTGTCCTTCCTCACACAAACTCCCCAAATGCTTGTAAGATTCTACACGGTGGACAGGTTTGCGGCGATGCAGAAGGGGCTGGTTGTGCTCCACCACCTTTTGAGCTGGAGAGGAGTGGTGGGGTGGCCCGTGTGGTTGGTGCCCATCGTGGACCAGCTTCCTGCAGCGACGTGCGGCTGGAAGGGGGGCCGTTACACTGTAAGAGAGTGAGTAGCAGGTCTCACAGTGAACCGGTCTCTTTTCCTGCTGTGTCATGCCACTCCTGATGACACCAGAGCAAGAGGGATGTAGGCAGAGTTGGGCTGGTGCATTCTGGGGGGAGGGCAAGGGTTGTGCTCATGAAAGGGTCCTCGCATTTTAAGGGAATAAACATTCTTCTGGGTTTGGAGATATTTTTAAGTTGTTGATGGTGTGATTCTTTAGTGCACACCTCTCCTCGTAGGGTGTCTCAAACAGCAATTCTAAGGTACGTGGGGGGTGGTTTTTTTGGTAGGGCTTGCAATTACAGACATGCCAGGTAGGATAAAGCATTCGTCTTTCTGTCTGGGTTTGGTACAAACCCTTCTTGAATGGCAAAGCAGGTTCCCTGCAAAGGCATTGATTCAAAAATCTTTTAAGATGCAAGTCAAGAGCTCAGACGGGAGACAAGAACAAGACTTATGGGGTCGTCCAGCCCATCAACCTGTCCTTGTGATGCCACCACTAGCAATTTTGTTCACACTCTTTCTGATGCTCAGGGAAACAAAGACATAGCAAACACAGCTATCAGTGAGCAATCGATTGCTTGATTGCTTTTTTTTTTTTTTTTTCTTTTTAAGCTGTTCTATGTTCTAATATAATGAATGTTTTGGTCAGTGTCACGGTGACTGACAGGATCTGCTTTCATAACTTTGTATTTTACATTCCTAAGAGAGAAAAAGGGGTGAGGTATTGCTCAAAGGTACCTGTCTCTTCTGACTTCTCCTGCCTAATGGTCTGATACCATATTTATTATCTCTATCTAGTGGGCCTTTGAACCTAAGTGCAAATCTACTTAGATGACATTATCTGGGTCTACTGTGTTGTTATAAAACCATATTTATCAGTTTAATGCTACATCCAGAACATAATGGAGGTTATATTAAATGAAGTGCACAAGAGATGGCCTCAAGCACTTGAGTGATGTCCTGGAGAATATCCAGCTATTTGATCTTGAGGAAACCCTAGTTTTAAAAATATATTGCAGCAGAGAAGCTGTTACATTTGAGTACAGAAAATGCAGAGATGCAAATGCTAATTTTGTTTCTGTGTTTACTGGGGAGGTTTTCTTACATGTTTGGAAAACACGAGTCAAGGAGTTTGTGTACAATCTCTAGCACAGTCAGTCTTCTGCAATTCACTCTTTCAGCTGCCTGCTCAGTTGGAAACATGATTCTCATCTCTTGTTTAAAACTGAAAACATTATGACTACGGTTTAGACTCCCTGCTGCGGCGATGGTTTTAAGCATTTAGCTATTCTCAGATCTTCAGCCTTGGCTGAGAACAGATTCCTCGAGCCCCTTTGGGCTGAGATACATCCTTTCCCATAACTGGTGTCCGAGCGTGTGATAGGCATGTCTGGAAGCAGCTTGTGGATTCTTACAGGCTTTTTATTGCAGATGGTGAAAGGATCGTTCAAATTTATGTTCCGCTGCATCCCTTGGCATTTGGAAAGTAACTGGCTTTCCAAAATGTCACATAATTTGTACTAAAATAAAGGAGAAATTGAAATATAGGAAAGTATACTATTTATGCTACAGGTTTATTGCAGGGAGTTCACTGTAAGCACAAGAGTTTCCCTTCCCGTGCAGACTTACCTTGGCATCCAGACGTGAGCAGGTTGTGCAGGAGCCCGGGATGACAAGGGGCAGGAGAATGAAGACGTGAAGGAGAAACAGAGAACAAGGTGGGGAACAGATGGGAAGGAGGCAGAGGGAAAAGAAAAAAAAAAAGGTGATTTCTGAAACGCTTTCCCCAAAGACCTCACAACACTTGCTGCTGCTGCCGCTGCGGGGAGGGGATGGCAGCAGAGCAGGCAGGGAGCTCCCACGGGAGCCTGGGCTGGCTCCAGCCCTGACAGCTCACAAAGTGTTTCATTAAAAAAAAAATTTAAAAAATAATAATAAAAAAGAAGTTTGCCTGCTTGGAGGAGCTTTTGGAAGCTTTCAAAGCAGCAGCGAGGAGTTTCGATCTTACTTTCCCTTACTTTGGGCTGCAGAGGTCAAAGTTTGATCTAGTGCCAGCAATTTGTTTTCATTTTTCTTAGAAAAGGTCTCTTCAGGAGCGGAGCAATATTGATGACTTTTACAGCAAACAGCTAAAGTAAAATGTCAGCACAGCATCTGTGGTAGCTTAGGGAGCCTGTACTCTCTTGCAGCTCTGGAAGGAGAGCAATATTAAGTTAAAATGGCTCCAGGGCAGAAAAAAAGATGAGCTCACCTAAAATTAGATTAGAGCTCTGGCAGCAATAAATCAGTTGGAGAGAAGGAGGAGAACTTTGTGTGTTTATTTACCTTGGGGTTTGTTTTGTTGTTTTTTTTTTTTTCCTTAAGTGCTGGCTTGTATGAGAACAGAAGTGACCTGTTTCTGCCATTTGAATTACGTTCGTTTCTGTTTGAGGCAAAATTTGGTATCTGAACAGCGTGGTAGCACAGTCTGTAAACAGAAATACTTTAATTATTTAGCAGATAAATACTATCATTGCTTTTCTTCATTGTGCATCTTCTGTACCCTTCTTGTGTCCAGCCCTGGTTTTTCAAAGTGTGGCCGTTGAGTGGGGCCAGGGTCTGGGCTGGTGTCTCACACGTAGGACGTCGTTGGTGGATTCGTAGGGTATCTACAGGCAGCTGTTCTACAAACCAGTATTCTCCTTTTTCAGATTATTTGTTTATATTGCTGATGGTCATTTCTGCACTTTGTAACAGACACCACTTAAGATACAGTGAAACGCCCCGTGCTGAAACCACACGGAAGGGAGTATTATTTCTGTATTCCCATCTCGCTGTAAATTCCTCTCTCTGTACTCCCCTCTGTAAATTGCATGTTTAGCATCATCAGTGTTTCATTCTTCAGTAATTATCTCTAAATGGATAGTTTCAAAAGCTTTCAATCCTATTACTGTGTTTGAATAGAAAAATAGATATATTGATGATAGACCAGAAACGATTCCTATTTTATCACGGTAGAAGAGGAAACCAGCAGTGTGTTATTTTATATCTGTTTCTCTATATTTTCTTTCATTATAGCAAGTTCTGCGTATTCTTCATCTTTAAAGTGCTTCATAAACATGAGATAGATAAGTACATGTTACTTTGGGATATGCAATTGTTCTTACTGCCCTTCACAAATGAAAAAGCTGCAACAAATTACATGATTTTTTTCCTACATCATTGAATGTCTTCCAGATAATTTCACAGCACAGCAGAGATTTTGTGGATGGATAAAATAATCTTTATATTCTTGTTTGGGCTATAGTTCTAAAAGGCAGCTAGCTTGGTTGATTACAGAATTGTAAGGTAAAAATCTGAGGCATGTGTTTTGCATCAGTAATGAAGATCATATTTTGAGATTAAAACTAGACCTATAGCATTTGGTTGAAAAAAATCTTCCAGTCAGAAGTTTGCACTGTAATATTTCCAGAGAAAATAAGGTGGTATTTGGTGTAATTGAATGCTTTTTAATTCCTGCAATTAATGTAATGATTTTTGGATGATTTTCTCATTTGAGAATCAACAGGTGTTGACATTGTAACTTTCTTCAGTGCCCAGATTGCACAGGAAGGCTCAGATTGTGTAGGAAATCTCTGCTTTTTCCTACGAGCAGAATAGTGGCTCGTGTACGGCAGCACCACAGCCAAAAGGGAAGTTGTGACATGGGGATAGTATAGATCTGAACACTGCCTGGATATGGAGTCCGTTCTTAATAGGCATCCATGGATATTCTGTAAACAGTGAATGTTTGTCTTGAAAGAAAGGTAATATTTCTGGTGGAGTGTGGTATTATCAACCTTTACAGCTTCCAGTAAGGAAAGGAGGTAATTATCTCTTTAATGCATCCCTGAAACCAATTCGAAGCGAAGACAAAATTTACCTTAACAGAGCCCATAAAATTGATTAGGTAGAAATCAGAGTCAAATTGACAATGAAATACCAAATTTCTCCTTAATTTAATTATTTAAGGGTCAGCATAATTGAAAAGCATTATCGTCAAGTCTCTTTCATCCTCTTTGTCTTCCGAAAGCATTTGTCTCTATAAACTGATACTGAGAGGGAGAAAAAAAAACAAAAAAACAGGGAGGGGAATGTGCAGCACAAAAGAAGAAAAAGGTTTGTTATCATGGTCATTAGAGAACCTTATAAAGAAAGATTGCAGCTTTCTACCTTCATTAACAACCTGACAGGAGCTCACGGTCCATGAGAGATTTGTTTGCATAATTCCATCTATAATTTCTGCGCTTATATAAACATAAACAATTTCACTTTTTAAGTATCTAATTATCTGAAGAAGCTGTTTCTCCAGCAGTAATTGCTTGCTGAGCTATTGTGAAACGGATTTGTGCTGAAGGTGTCCATCCGTGTTTAACTACGCTCTATGTTTTTACAGCAGATGCTGCTTCTCCTGACAAGCATTGCAGGGGGGGTGTGTGTGTCTCTTGGGACAGGGGGTTGACAGGAACGGGAGGGACAGAACTTTACTGTTTCAGACACTTCATCATAGTGCTGTGTTCGTTTGCGTTGATGTGAAGCTTTTTGAAATTGGAAAAGCATTTTATGAAATGGTAGGGCCGGGTCAAGAAGGAGCTTGCAGCAATCTCAGTAGGAGGACTAAGTTCAGAATTGTGGTCTTGGAGTGATCCGTATTGATATTTTTGGATTCTGTTCAAATATTTCAAGTTACCCAGAAACTTAAAGCTTTGCCTACAAGCACTTCCGTTTTGACAGTTCTGAGTGTCTCTGACCAAGAGCATCTGCAAAGCAGAGTGAAGTGCTCCTCCTGCCAGCTGCTGCAGCAACTTCTCCTGATGGGTATGCCCTGGAAGTGCCCGTAGCAAATCTAGGGGACTGCTCCTCAGGCTTGATTTTGGGTCTTTTTCTTAAATCACGTCTGGAGGAGAAGAAGCCCTTGTGGGTTGGGTTTTTTTTTTAAATTTGATTTTATGATCTGGTTCCAACTTTTTAGGTATTCCCCACGGTATGAGCAACCCAGATGCTTTGACCTGAGAGGGTTTTAACCCTTGTTGTGCCCTGCAGGGGAAATGCTCACCAGGATCTCTGCTGCTCAGGGTCATTCCCCATCTTTCTGACAGCGCTTTCTTCAAAGGTGCAAAGGAACAGAGAATTAAGCGTATTAAAAAGTACCACATAAAGCAAGAAACTCACTTAGTTCTCATTATATATTTTATGGGGTTTTTTTGCAAGTTTAAGGTCTGGCTTTTGTAGTATTTCACCATCACATATGGTGTGTGATTAATATTAGCTCCAAGACCCATCTTCCTCCTCACCCATATGGAGTTGGCTCCTTCAAGTTTTGCACCCTGGATTCCATTCCCCTACCTCTGGAGGAGGATTCTGTGACCAAACGTTGCATTCAAGACTTTTCAGAAGCTTGCTGGGGGAGCCAGGACTACAGCTTGAAAAGCTTGAAAAAGCTTGAAAGCTTTTAAATTGTTAGTCTTAGAAGCACTGGATCCTGATGTCCTCCTGACGTTATGCAGTAGTGCTGTGCCAGTGGTCGACCACTGTTCAGCTTTAAAGAATATCTGAAATTTAAATTAATATCAGAATTATTACTATCGTGCTCCCTGCAGCCCACTTGATTCTTAAAAGGTAAAATCACCTTTGTCAAAAAGCTTTGTTCTTCCTCAAATGACTTGTTTAATTATTCAGCGTTCACACCAAGAGAGAGCAAATATTGAAGGAAAAGAAGACCGGTAGGCTCAACAGTCATAAAAGTCTTAAGACAGGCATTTATTTGTGGTTTTCTTTCAAGATTTCTCAAATTTTGTTCAGCTTTTCTAGTACTAATTAAAATCTAAGCCATTTCTGACAGCACTCCTCTGGTTTCACAGTCAAATACGGATTTTCATTTTTTTTTTCTTTTTTAGAGAATTAGTATGTGCTAATCTTATACCAGTTAATATACAGGAGGAAGCAAAGAGGGACAAGATTTCTAAGAGCATTATGCGCTGGGTAGGACTTCAAAATAGCTGTGTAAAAATTGCAGAGGCCACACTGGGATGTAGGAAACGCTCTAAGGTATTCAACAATGTCTACAAAGAATCTTTATATTTCTGTCTTTTCTTTGCCAAAAAGAGCCATACATCATCTCTATTGCTAATTCTGTGTTGGATCAATGCACAGTGCTCCTACTTCTTGCGGTGGAAATTTCCAGCACTGAATAATTGAGAGGATAATATTGTAGTCCTTGAGAGCAAAGACAGATTTCATCTCTTTTTTTTTTTTCTTTCTTTTCTTTTTTTTTTTTTCCCAATGCTGTCCTGCCATTACTAAATCTAGTGGAGCCCCACCATTGACAGAAATGCTAGAAGGGCTCTCTGGAGGGGCAGGGGCCATCTCCAGCTCTGCTCACAGTAGGTCTGTAGGCTTTGGAGCTCAGTTTTCTGTTACTTTCCCACAGATGAAAGCACTCAGTGGGATGGAGAAGCGCAAGAAGGCTTTGGTTTGAGCTAATAATTGAAGAAATATTGTGAATGTACAGCAGAGATCTGCAGTGGGGATGGGGAGGAGGGGCTTTGTGCCTTACTGTTGCTATTGATTGAGGATTTAAGAATTGAAGCACACATCACAGTTTTAAAGGTTAATAGGACAGTTAGGTAGATTGGGACATGGCAGAAGAAGTACGTGTGGGTATGGGCTGCCTGGAAGAAGGGCCATAGCATGTCTTCAGTGTTAGGGCAGAGGAACTCAAGAACTGTGTCCCAGTACATTAGTATTCTGCTGACTGGCCCTCGTATGTAAAAAGCTCCCATTACCTTGATTTTTTGGAACTTTTGTTACAGTCAGTTATTGCTTTCCTAAACTGTCCTCGAGAACAGCATCCCTCTGCAATTGCAAGGGCATTTTAATTTTGACTCACCAATGTTAGATATGTAGAATGTATGCATTAGAGATGTAGAACATATGCCTTTAGATGTTAACATGTTAGGTATGTAGAATGTATGCATTTATAGAGCAAGCGAGCAATTGTCTTAATTTCTCTTTTGTTTGTTTGCAAAATGAAATGAGGCTGATAGTGTGAGTGTGTGAAGGAGGCAGCCCTTGAGTCTCCTCAAAGAAAGGAGCTATTTTCCCTCGCAAGAGGCAAGGATACGTGATTGATACCTCTCCAAACAGTTCTTCTGTCACCTCTTTCCCAGGTCCTGCTCTCTGTTACAGCCCGTTCATTATGCACCAGAGCAGATAGCATTCCTGCAGCATGAGCTAATTGTAATGCGCGAGGGCTGGTAGCTGTCATTGGGATTGGACAGAAAATTAAAAAAAAAATTGAATTTGCTGCCTGAGTGCCTGGTTCTAACAACAGCTTGATTATTTCTGTTATTATTAGTGATGCACGGGCCCCGCCGAGGTTTCGTTTCCAGTGGGTATCGCCGGCGTTCATCATTATGAACGATAAGGATAAATGCAGGTTTTCTTGCTGCAGACTTTGGTGAGGGTTCCCTCATGGCTGGTTGTGTGTAGATTGAGAAGGGAAAGAGGTGATTCTTTACTCAGCCTTTGCTGCCAGTCTAAAGACCTTGCTGTAAATGTGAGTCATTTTACGTTAATTCACTCCAGAACTGGCAAACAGAGGTGGCTTAATACTACTCAGAGCTGCTGTTTCCACTTCTGTTTATGTGCTGGTGGCAAGACGTAACTATATCCTCATCAGGAATGTTATTTTCAGGATGGAGAGACACATAAGCACTCTGTTCAATATGTGGAGCTTAAATTAATTTTTACAAAATGCTCTTTTTAACCTGGAGATTTCCATAATGTGGAAGTTTGAATCCCGAAGCCAACTCTACCTCAATAATGGGAAATTAGATAATCTTATGCCCCAGTATATCTGGAAGGAGATGAGCTCAGAGTGCTTTACCACAGAGTTTTCTTTCTGTATTTTTATGTATTTAACTTAATTTAATTTTTATTTTCAGTGCAATGCTCAGGTTCCTACTGTCTTAGCAAGAAAAACACTCTTGTCTACTGTCATACAAGCACTTAAAAATAAGGAAAGGAAGAGAGGCCAATCTGTGTGATAATAATTCTTTTACCATAGTCATACCATGCAGCTACAGCTGGCCTTGGGAGCCCTCTGTGCTAAGAACTGGATTTATAAATGGGAGGACATTTTCTTTCTGTTTCACCCCTGAGATGCAGAAAATAACTTGCATCCAGGGCTAAAGGAATATTTAATGTAGACACCTTAGTGGCCATCCAGTTCAGGGCTGCTGTCTGTCTCTGATTTCCTTAGACAGGTTCTTAGGTAAATAAGAAAAAGAAATAAAAAGCTTTTACTGTGACAGATGGTGGTTCATTCATTACCTGTAAATGTTGGGTACTCAGAGTTCCCGCTGAGTTCTAAAAAGGGTAAGTAGCTTTTGGGATCATACATGTGGGATCCTCATGTCTGTTCACCTAAATATTATTGTTTGGAATAAATTGTGGGTTTGCAAGTGTTTGAATTTATCATCATCTTCAATCTTCGTTTTCCTTATGCTTGCCTATAGAATGAAAACCCAGAACCATAATGAATGGACTTTGCCTGGAAATAAGAGCAGTCTTTTGCACGTTGCTATTAATTTCTCTCAAAAAAGACCTTAGCCCTGTGGCATTACTTAAAAAAAAAAAAAGGAAAATAAAAAAAAACCCCATCCATTTCTGAGCAAACAAATATTTAGGCTGTATATATGTATCCTTGGTCTTTTTGTCAGCTTGTGTTATCAAAACAATTTATTATATGCTTCAGCACTGTCCTCCCAGCAGCATGCTGGTGAAATAGAACTTTTTCAATAGCATCTGCTCAACAGTGCTGCATTTCCAGTTTGCTCTTCGTTGAGACCTGCCTTTCATCAGGTACCGAGTCTGCGGGAGTGCAAAAGGCTGGATTTTATGGGTCCTACAAAGGAAACTCCACAAATTAAATTTTCGACATTGCCAAGTGCCACTTTATAGAATAAGCAAAAGAGGGGAAATGTATTAAATTATAAGAAGTAATGTGCTACTTCAAAATGATTGCTGTGTTAATAGTTTGTATCAAATGGCAATTTTAATTCTGTCTCTATTGGAGGAATAGAAAGCAATTAATCTTTTGTAGCACATTGTGAAAAATAAGGGCTTAAACAGGATCTCACTGTGGCTGTTCCTTCACTTAACCTTGAGCTGGGCAATAAATAATTACAAATGCAGCTCCATGGCAAGGCAAAAGTAATTTGGTGAAACAGAATTATCATATAATGTAGGAGTTAGAAATCTGAATTAGGTTTCCTGATGTTCATTGTTCCAGAGAAGTATGAATTTGCCAGTGATTTGTGTGTAAAAGAGTGGAGCCAGGTTTTACAAAGCACCTTTTTATACCCGAGCTATCACCAAATTATTTGGATGGCAGTGCCAGCTCTTGTGCTCTTTCAGCTACAACTCACGTAGGGCCTTTGACGATAGGACTTGTTTTATGGAGGGAGAAGGTGATGTCAAAGGTGCATGATAGAAACATTGCAAGTGCTAAAGACCCACCTACTTCTAGACGTTTTGTCCATGTGTTCGATAGTGAGCTATGGAGTGTTTACGAATGGAGGGGATTTCTTAGTTGTATAAAATGTGAAAAATTAATGTAATGTGTAATTGTACGCCTGCTCTTCGTTTCTTCTATGCAAATTTGAGACTAACTGAATGGCTCCAGAAGCTGACATGATATGCTTCGATTTGTCAGAGGTTAATAAAAGGAAGCGTAGCTTGTACTTTTTTTAAATCTCTCCCCCCCACCTTTTACTTGTTGCATTATAAGGAAGAAAGTGGCAGTGCAGAGCTATTCATATTTTGAAGAGCTGTAGTCAGGTGAGCAGCAGGTGATAGGACAAAGTTTTTTAAGTCCTCAAATTGAACCAGTTTTCTGACCAATTTGAGGCCTGGAGGAGAGCACAGTTACTTCAGTTTCTGTCTTTTCATTCTACTTGGTCCTGATTAATATGTTATGTGTGTACAGCATTGTCTGAAATGCATTAGACAGCTCATTTGGGCTATAATATGGCCCATTGTGTAAATATAGAATGGTATGATTTATTGGAGAAACAGGTGTGGGCACATGGAAATACAGTTTGCCTTAGAGAGTTGTGTCTAATTGACTACTAAAATGCTGTTTCCGAGTAGTCTGTAATTAATCAGCAAGAACTCTTTTCCTGACTTTCCTCCTGTAAATGAACAGACTCAGCACATTCATCAAGTAGAAACTGAGAAAATGAGAGGGGAAACAGCCTGAGTCTCCAGTGAGCAAAGTGGTTGGATTACCATGAAGCAGTCCCAGCATGGCGCTTGGCTGAGTGATGGCAACATGGGCTTTGAAAAGAAATCCTGAATTTCTCATTTCTTGTAGGCTTTTTAAAGTTTTATATTCATTTGCAGTGGCTAATGCGTACCCAGGAGGACGTAGGACTTCACTGAGCACACTATGCTGGTGATGGAACAAGGGTAGATGTTGGTAGATCTGAAGTGTAGGTAGTTGATTTCAGACTCTGCTTGCTTAGATTCAAGAATATCTCATTTATCTTCTTGTTCAGCAATTTGTGAATGTGTTTTATGTCTTTAATACCTGGAAGGCAAAGGACTCCCATTGTTTAGCGCAAGGTCCTTACAGGTTGCTGGTTAGAGAAGGATATTTGGAAGGAAGGTGAGGCATCTTGGATGTGCAAAAGAGGGGAACGTTGGGGTATCTGTTACAAGAATCAGCCCTCAGAAAACTACCCCCTTAATTTGCAAGAGTTGGCTTCTCTTCAAAAATCTTAAGAAGTGCCTTATTGGAGTGAAATCCAGGAGCCGCACAGTTAGCCAGGGGAGGTTCAGATTGGAGAGGAATGTTTCCACAGAAAGGGTTATGAAGCCTTGGAATGGGTTGCCCAGGGCAGTGGTTGAGGCCCCATCCCTGGAGGGATTTATAAGCTGGGTTGACCTAGTGCTTAGAGACCTGGTTTAGTGATGGATCAGGGTGAGGTTGATGGTTGGACTCGATGATCTAGAAGGTCCCTTCCAACCTAAACAATTCCATGATACTATGTGTATAATTTCATAGCTTGTATGTGCCGTAAATGAGCAAAAAGCCATAATGTTCCAAATTGTTGTTCAATTCCTTAGGTTAAGGTCATGTGTCACATCTTTATGGTGGTTTTGAAACCATTCATTTTCCAAGAATGCCCATGACTTGCTTAAGAAACCACCTTCATCTTGCTGCACAGTGAAGATACTAAAAGCACTCCTTCAAGATTCTTCTCAGATGGATTTTTACCTTTGCTCAAAAAGTGTCTGTCTAAGCATTATCTACTGACTTCTAGTGTCTAAAGAAGGACAGAACGTACAGGAAGACATGGAGTCTGTCCTTTTTAAAACCTTATTTCTCTAAACACCTGCAATTTCTACAACTCACTGGATATATCTTACTAGAAACACAGCCTGCAGGCTACTGGCATCCTCGGGAGGAATTGGGTTGGCCCTAAGTGCTGCCTCTTCTTGCGTGAATGTTGGGGACTTCCTCATACCAGCAATTCAGTCTTGTTTAAAAAGTACTTAAGATCTATTACATTTTTTTCTTGGAAACAATTTTGTGAGGTTAAGAGCAGTCACTATACAATAGAGGAAAAGTGAAGTAGTTAAGGCTTATTGAAATAGTTCTCCCAAATTGGCTGCTTTCATGTGAAAACCAGCTGTCTCCTTTGGCTTGCCCTTTTTTCCCTCAGCAGAGGAGCAGTGGGTCACTGAAGCGCATCCTTACATCCATTTCTACTCGGGTAATCATTTCAGGGATACGAGCCCCATCTTGCTCAGCAGGACAACTTGCTTATGTGTTTAAAATGCTTTCCTGTTGTAAGGATTTTTTTTTTCCTTATCTGAGGCAAAAGCATGAGCAGAACTGAGCACTGTTGCTTCCTAAGGGACAGCAGATTCTGTTCTGATCCCAATTGACCCACAGTTGATTTCTAAACATCTTCAACACCCATGCTTTGGGATGGCCTCAAGACCAGATAAGTTCGTGTGGAGCTTTTTTTGCCTGTTTATTTTTCAGTATGCTCTGTGTCAATCTGTCTCTTTCCAAAGATGAACATCCCTGATACGATGAACAAAAGCCCCACATGTGTGATTTCTGAGCGTGAGGAGAATGTGCATAGGCAGGTACATCCTTCCTCGAGTGATTAAACAAGAAAACTTATGGCTTCAAGCACCAACCCCCTTCAGGGCAGGGGATTAGCCTTAGACAAGAAGAACACCCTTTTGAGGTGTCCCAGCAAAAGCAGATGCAGATTTCACCAAGGCCTGATCTTTTGAGATTCACTTTGCTTACTCAGCATACTTCTCACGGGATTTTTCCTGCAGCTCATAAACGTCTACCCCTGTGTAAGGGCTGAGGTGAAGTCTTTATAAACTGTCAAGCTTAAGACCGTTTTGAAGTTCTGCTGTGGCTCGCATCGTTGGAAATAGGAAGATGAGAAATTCTGCTGGGAGGCGTTTCAGCAATTTATAGGACAAATTCTGTTCCAATATGTATGATTATCATGTAATTAAATACCACAGCTCATCCGTAAATGCATAAGTCACTGGAATTAAGTTTGTAGAGGCTACTTCTGCCTTGCCTTTTCCCAATTTCTGAATATTAACCGTGCCACCCTGGTGCTCTCTGAGGCCATACAGACACAATGCGTTGCCCTGTGTTCCAGTTCTAAAAACCTGGGTGTGTGACCCCTTCAGGCAATGCAGCTCTGGCCAAACAATGACAAACTTCTCAACATTTTTAATGCTTGCCTTTCATTTTTGATTTAACAGGATGCCCACAAGCCAGCAATGTGCCCTTGTGGCCAAAAAGGCCAATGGCACCCTGGGGGGCATCAAGAAGAACGTGGCCAGCAGGTCAAGGGAGGTCATCCTCTCCCTCTCCTCTGCCTTGGGGAAGCCCCATCTGGAGCACTGGGTCCAGTTCTGGGCTCCCCAGTTTGAGAAGGACAGGGAACTGCTGGAGAGGGTACAACAAAGGGCCACAATGATGATTAATGGCCTGGAACATCTCTTCTGTGAGGAAAAGCTGAGGGTCTTGGGTCTTTTTAGTCTTGAGAAAAGAAGGCTGAGGGGGGGATCTGATCAACACCTGTAAATACTTAAAGGGAGGGTGGAGGGAGGATAGGGCTGGTCTTTTTTCAGTGATGCCCAGTGATAGGACAAGAGGAAACGGGCACAAACTTGAGTATAAGAAGTTCCACCTAAACATGAAGAGGAACTTCTTTCCTGTGAGGGTGGCAGAGCCCTGGAAGAGGCTGCCCAGAGAGGTGGTGGAGTCCCTTTCTCTGGAGACATTCAAACCCACCTGGATACGTTCCTGTGGGACCTGCTCTGGGTAGGCCCGCTCCGGTGGGGGGATTGGACTAGATGATGTCCAGAGTTCCCTTGCAACCCTGTATGATTCTATAATTCTATGATTTTTGAGTCTTGCTTGTCTCTGTACACATCTCTGTGTGGTTCACTCCAGATTTATTTCTCAGGCTTTTTTCTTACAGGGCGTGGATCCGTAGCTTTAGGAATAACTGCAGCTCCCCATTGAAGTGTCGATCCTTTAGTAGCGAAATGGCTGTGATCACCCGACAGAAGAGCAGGGCTGAAGTGTGAGGTGTGGGGGACCTCTTTTTACTTGAGGCCTTAACCTTCTGCTGGCGTGAGCTGACATTTGGGACAGGTGCCTCTGCACGGACCGTCCTGCACCATCAGATTTTATTTGGATGCAGGACTTGGGAGAGAAAGGTGCTGCATGAGTAAAGGGTATGTAGGTTTTCCATCTTGGCCACTTCAGCCTTTGGTCTGAAAAAGTGAATTATTATCTCCTGAGTTAGAATTGTATTTGTATTTCGGCAGCAGATCCAAATAGAGCTTTAACCAATTGTCCTTGCTTAAGCAATAATATTGATCCCAAGAAGATGGAGAAGCTTTTGTTTTCTTTTTACAAATTATTGTTATATTGACATAACAGAAACTGAAAAATTGAATGTAATACGAAGAGTGAATTTTCTTTTCATTTGAAGGGCAACACTGCAAAAAAACCCCAAACCTTTACAGTTACTAGGCTGTAAAAGCAAGTGGTAAAATACTCTCAGCTTTTGCAAAGTATTTACTTTTTATACGAGATTTCCAGAACCATTGTCTTAGGCCTCTGAATCTTGCTACTATTTTCCTCGGAGACCTAAGGAACCTGACATATATGGAGGATTTCCAGTTTCCTTCTTAACTTGGTGTTCGTGTTGCTAGAGCCCTCCATTAGAGCTCTGGCTCTAATTAGGTATTATTGAACGTTTAGTATTACTGAACATTATTGAATGTGTAGGTGTTATTGAGCATTTAGTAAAAAGGAAGGGGGAAAGACATTTTGAAGACTGCAGCAGGGAAGCGGGAATTTGGGAAGGGGGGAGATTTGAAACCTATTTAAGAGTGATATTTTCCAGGGAACAGGGGATAAAGTGAATGTTTTATGGGTTAGAGGTTGTGGGATCGATAAAAACAAATGTTTTCTGGTCACTTATACAGTCCCAATTACTGGGGGGCTGTGAGGGGGCTGTATCTCATTGCTTCAGGTGGTGGGGTAGAGAATGGGATTCTTACTTCTTCTGTCAACCAAGTCAGGGGCTATGGAGATTAATCCTATTGCCTCCTGCCCAATTTGCAGAGGAGAGGGGAGGATTCCTCCCCTGCTCAGAGGTAAAGTTAAGCAGAATAAGGTAGAATTTGAGGGATGTTGCGAACGTCCTCCATTATCCAAAGGTAAATCCAAAGGGTATAGGCAAGAAAAAGGAAGGGAAGAAGTGACTTCCTTGTTCCAGCTCTAACATTCGAGTTGTTGTTACTGAAGAAACAAAAAAGCTCCCATTCTCTGTTGCTTGAAGAAATCTATTTCTGCCTTGTACTTCTATTAAGTGCTGTAAAAAAAAATCATAATTACAGTGTACTAAACTAATTCTTTTACACTCCATTGAGCTTAAAATAATGTTGAATCCATATTTCCATTAGCTAGCAATGAAAAAACTATTAAGAATAACACTTAACACACAATCAATTTGATTCCTGCAAATGTTTCTAGAGAAGAATGGTGCTGCAGAGCCGTAAATAAATGGAAGCAATAGCCTGCAATGTACTGTAATATCTGTACTATCTAGAATTTCAATTCAAGGAGAAAATGTTCATTTTAATCATTAGATTGGAGCTACAAAAATAGATGAATGGGCAGGTTTAAAAAGTTGCTGAGTTCTTTTTTCCCATATGCTTTAGAGAAATAAGCTGTTTAACTACTACGTTTGGCCACTTTCTCATTTTTTCCAAGTCTTCATCTGTAGAGAAAGTGTTTAGCTGGCTTACCTTTAAAGTATCAATCCACATATAGGTGTTTTATACCATTGCAGTTACAGTGTCACTGGGGCATTTTTCATATGGAGACTGTAAATACAGAAACACAATCTTCAGGCATTTACTGGCTTAAATTCAAGAAATGGCCAGCTTCCTCTAAAAAATTACACAGACTCCTTCTATGAGTATGCAGTACGTCTGAGGTCCTCAGGTTATACAGTAATGGGTATCATAGAATAGACAGATACTCATTATCATTTCCCGAGGGAGTGTTTTGGATTAAGTAGAAGTTAAAAATGCCCAGCAGAAACAAACTCTTTGTTAAATGTGCTTTATCTTTTGGATATGAGCCGATTACACTATAATTGCTGATAAACTTCTTCTGATGCACTGCAAGATGTAACTGCTTTGACCAAGTCATTAATTTCTCCTGCTACTCTTAATTTAGGAGTTGTAAAGACACAAAGATGAGCTTTGTAGTGTGTAAAAACAGGAGAACTGTAGTAATTGGAGGCAGATACAATTAGTTAAACTTTCCCCTGCTAATACGAGAAGAGTCTGCCACATGGCTCTCCGTGGCACTGTCTAGGGACACATTCTCTTCAGAGGACACCCTCTGGAGTCCAGGTTGACTGTGAAGTCAGTCTTTGTCTATGCTAGTATATCAGAGGGTAGAATTTAGCCCAAAGTGTCTCTAAAATAAAACAATTTTTCAGTGTTTTTACAATAGTTAAACGTTTCTGTGGGAGGAGACTCTGGCAAGATGCTTTTTCTATGCTCCTTTTCCAGTGTTACTCTGAGCCACGGCAGTGGCTGTTACTGCAGGTTTGAACTGGTGTGACCAGTGAACAAGTGTGTCCAGTAACTTGCTTCCTTCACAGAATCATATGGAAGGGACCTTTAAGATCAGATGATCATAACCAACCATCAACCTCACTCTGATAAATACCATCACTAAACCATGTGTCTAAGCACTGGGTGAACCCAGCTTTTCAATATCTCCAGGGATGGTGCCCCAACCACTGCCCTGGGCATAACCTTTTCCATGGAAACATTTTTCCTAATCTCCAATCTGAACCTCC
>BJBW01002727.1:61611-107124 GCA_004320125.1 Scolopax mira
TTAATCTGAATGTGAAAGAACTTTTCTTTTACAGTTAAGATCAGTGGCCTTTCCTTTACACACTTCAGCTGTGGAAGCAGGAACTGGAAGGGCTACAAGCCATATTTAAAATACTTTTATTTCCTGTACAATGAACCGATGTCTTTCAGAGTTCAGCCTTTTTTTTTCACGTGTGTGTCTTAAAGTGTGGAATCCAGTCCTATGGGATCATAAGAAATTCAAACACTGAATTTTATGTAGTGTAATCACGATTCATTTGCTGGGAGACAGTCAAGAACATAAGCAGGTAAGTAAACACAACTCAGTCTTCAATTAGAGGTGAAATGCTTTGGGAGAGCCTAGTGATTGATTTATATTTTTTTTTCTTCCTTTTTTTACATCAAGACACTGCATTTGAATTTTGCTTGTGATCCTGAGCTCTCGTTTCAGATGCCCTGCATTGTATGGCTCATTTCTTTGTAATGTTTTAAATACTGGGAAGGCTTCTCTCCTAGCATTACTATAATTCCACATAATTGGGTTAGCTGCTGGATGAATGGGTGTCCTTCTCTGCCAAGGCTCTGGAGTCTGGCAGGAGGGACATGGAGGTGACCTTCTGGAGGACAGGTTGTGTGTTGCCAGGCTGAAGGAACGAGGATGGGGGCACGTGTCTCTGCGCATGCAGTGTCTGGAGTGAAGAGACCGTTAAGAAATCATTATATTTAAGTCCCATTTTGTCCCTCCTCTAAACCACTACTCTTCATCCTTCTCATCAGAGAACTGAATGAATTGTCTAGAGAAAAAAATCAGCATCTTAGGTGGCTGTTAAGCTGGGCTGTAGATGCTCTCAGTAGTGAGGGGCAAGGGAGTCACGAAGCAAAGCCTGGGAGTCTTGCTCCTCATGGCCTCGTGCCATGTTCTTTACTGGCCCTTTGGCACAACAAATCCCATGATTGACCATGGCCATGAATTCCCATGGTTTCCCTGTCTCTGCCCGTTCAACGACCAGCTTGTGTCACCTTCCTGCTGAAAGAAGATTTTGAACTTTTTATGTAAAATTGTGTAGCTTCAGGAGGAGGTCACAGCCACCCACTCCAAAATGGCCTACATCCTCTGATTGTCTCGCTCTCCAAAGAGTTTGAATCTCCTTAGGCATAAGAGGAAAGTGAATTTGACCTCCCTCAGCTGGAGAGGATGCCCTAATTATTAAGGTATCATACACATGGGGGAGACATCTCATGTGGTGGCACATATATTTGCTTTATGCTGTTTATACTGGAAAAAATTATATTTGAAGATGAGTAATTTGGTTTCTATATCAAGTGAAGAAAAAAAATTATTCTCTAATTTATTTATTTTTTTAATTATACACTATTTTTAAAACTTTCTCCTTAACTTTTTGTTCATTAATAAAAATATTCTGGGCTGGATTGCCTTTGCCTAGCAGCCTTCTGCTATTAAACTAGAAATGTTTCAGCGTTGGCGGAAGGTGAGGAAAAGGACAACCAGAAGTGACCTGCAAACACATGTAACAAAAGTGGGTAGGTGAAGCTCAGTGCTTTTTTTCTCAGTTCTTTGAAATATTTTTCGGGCAGTCTCCAGAAGAGGAGTGCTATTAAAGTGACCTGGACAAATTTAGTTTGAGCGACCAGTTTGGCAACTGGTCACCTTGAGTTCAGAGTCCAGCTCGTAGTAGTGAAGCGATTTACAGGGGATGCTTCTCTCCCGTGGAGTGTCTCTCTCACAGTGGGCTTGTTTTTCTCTCATCTTCCTGTGGAATTTGTCAGGCTCAGGTGGCTCTCTAGAGACTGTTAATTGCATCTTCTCTTTACCTGCTTTGGTAGCTGTATATTGCTTTCTCCTTCTTTTTTGTATTCTGAAGCTGATGAGAACTGCTCTCAAGGCCTCGTAGATATTTAATTTGCTGCTGGTTTTATTTCTTTGTTATTTTGGGGTTTTTTTTAATTTATATTATACTGAGAAATCAAAGAGGCATGTCCTGCATTAAGCTGACTTCTGCATGCAGATGATCCTGATCAGGCTTTTGGGTGGGTCTAATTCATTTGGGCTGTAATTTGCAGAGGCTGTATGTCCTAACGGAAGCCAGATGCCGCTTGCTATTGTTTTGCGCTTTGTGCTGCCCGAGAGAAGTCAATTATTTCCTTCTGAAAAACTGTATTCCCTCTTCTGGTTCCGTTTAACTCCGTGTGAACGGCTTCCTGGACCGAAGGAAGGCCGCGTAAATCATCCCTGCGCCAAGGAATGGAAACGCCTGGGGAGGCCATTGAGTGCCCAGAGCATCTCGCTCTCTGCCAGGTCTATCTGCTGCTCTGTAGCTTGTCCACCCGCCCTGGCACGGCCACCGAGGGCTTCAAGGCTATGGTTCCACTGGTGTTCTCAGAAGCAATGCAAAATGAGCGTTGGCCTGTGTCCTTTCCGCCTTCCTGGGCATGTTTAGTCTGGAGAAGAGGAGGCTGAGGGGAGACCTCTTTGCCCTCTACAACTCCCTGAAAGGAGTTGGTTGTCCTCTTCTCCCAAAGGAACAATGACAGGCCCAGAGGAAATGGTCTGAAGTTGTGGCAGGGGAGGTTTAGATTAGATCTTGGGAAGAATGACTTTCCTGAGAGGGTGGTCAGGCATTGGAAGAGCCTGCCCAGGGAGGTGGTGGAGTCACCATCCCTGGAGGGATTTAAGAAATGTGTAGACATGGCACTTCAGGGCATGCTCTTGTGGCTGAGAATGTTGGATGTGGTTGGTGATGGGGTATCGATTTTGGTGTGTTGTGTGGTTTTTTTTTGTTGGGGATTTTTTCTTGGTGGACAAGGTCAGAGAAGAAGGTTGTACTAAAGGCTGAGGAGTTCAGGCAGCCAGTGTCTAGCACAGGGAGGCAGAGAAGAGCCTAAAGAAACGTGGCCATATGATTGCCCTGTTCTTAAACCTTTCCCCAGACACTCTTGGAGAGGAGCATTGGCCTGGGAATGAGCCTCTGACCTCACGGAATGTGCCAGCTTTGTAAAGCAATATTTGTTACCCAATACCTAATAAGCCAAAAAAAAAAATATTATCACCTGACAGAGTTTATCCTGTAACAAAGATCAGCAGCAGGAGGTGAGGCAAACCTTGGGTTAATTTTCTTCAGTTTTTTCAGTGTCAAATACCCCTGGCTGCATAAATAGCTGCAGCTGGCTTGTTCTGCTGCTCAGAGTAGGATGTGGAGGATGAAATAAACCTTCCAGTGGGAAGTGCCTCATGATCTTTTCATTTTTAATTTCTTCTTTGTAGCATGTAATTGTTCATTATTGTTGTAAAGGTTAATTATGCACAGGCAAAGCTTTTGTGCTGAGTTATTTGCTTTAGTTGATAATAATTACTTTTTTTTTTTTTCCAGATGGCTTTTGGTATATACTCTGCTGTTTCATGTCAAAAATCCTGGTATAGTTGCTACTAAGAGTGGTTTCTATACTATTTGGTCACTGACTTGAGGTTAATTTATGTAGGAATTTCAGGAATAAACTGGGATTACCTTTCAAATTGAAGAATAACAGGTGTTGGATGGCTTGTTGAAAAGCAGTATTGAATCCTTCCCTGGTTGTCACTTGGAGAGATCAGCTGCAAATATACACATGCTTAATGAAGCCATTACATCTCATTTCACCCCCGTGTTTTTAAGGAATCATTTTGGAGGCTGGAGATTTAGGAAAATAAGTCAAAAAAAGTTTGATGTGGGTGCAGTTTTACAAAAGGCAGTGGAAAAGCGGAAATGTACGGAGAAGATAATATTATAGGGAAGATATATGTTCCTTGATACAGAAATTGTCTCCATTGAACTCTACTAAATATATCCCGAAAGGAATGCTTTAAAAAGGTTTCCTCAAAGAGTGCTGTGTTTCTTGAGATAAAAAACAGACTTCACAGTTTCCAAGGCTACATGGGGTTTTTTTAAACCCTAAGGTTGAATGATATGGGCATGAATTGAGGCTCTTGCCATACCCAGGGTTTGCTTGCAAATCCATGCCAGATCATCCCTACCTGCATGGAGAAGTGCTTTTATCTGCATGGAAAACAGATGGACATGAAATCCTTTAGTAATTTTTTTTTTGTAGGTAGTGTCCCACAGATGAAATACTTGCAAATTGGTGGCAATCATCTAACAGTGGAGTTGTTTGGAACTAGTTTTTGTGATGGTAACCAGGTTAAGCAGTAAGTCTTGAGCAAACATTCACTTCGCCATCTCTGGAGACATTCCAAACCCACCTGGACACGTTCCTATGCAGCCTGCTCTGGGTGGACCTGTTTTGGCAGGGGTGGACTAGATGGTCTCCAGAGATCCCTTCCAACCCCGTATCATTCTGTGATTCTGTGAATGTGATAGGAAGACCAAGTGAATTGATGGTAGACAAGACTGGAAATTTTCTACTTAGATTAGATTAACTATGACCTCACCAGGATCAAATCTTAAGACAGGTTGGTGAAAAGACAAAGAAAAGCTGATGAAAAAAATATCTTAAGACCTGGGGAAAAGGCTTCTGTGTGTGTGTATGTGAGTAAATTTTTTCCTGATGGACAAAAACCAATTGTTCATGATTATTTTTTTTTCCTAAAGCCTTTCAATTGAAAACAAAGGTTTTACAAAATTTCCCATTAATTATGCTCGTGTTTTCCAAGCTGAGCTGTACTGATTCATGGAGGGCACAACTTAGTCATGGGAGGTGATGTCAGGAGGTGGGTGGGCACAGTACAATCCTTTGATGCACAAAATCTCCTGCAGTTACTTGCAAAACAAACGGGCTTATGTGAGAACCAAGGAGGGAAAAAAGTTGACATTGACATCAAACCTTAAATGGTAAATCTGGACAAATTTAACCATTGAGATAAAAACCTCTCAAATGCATTAGAGAATATGCTCACATTGAAAAAAAAAAAAATTAGAATTGTAATTCAGAACTGTTCCAGGCATTCCTGCTTCCCACTGGGTGCCTGTTGGGCAGCAAACCCCTATGGCTATGGGTTATGCACAGCTTGGTGCTTCTTTTATGGGCATGGATATCAGAAAGCCATGTGCCAGGGGGCTCACTACCATCTTCCACTAGGCTGAAATTACTGGAGTGTTTCAGAAGCTACAAAGGGGTCCAAGTTATATGGAAGACACTCTGGTAAATCTGGATGCTTGGACAAATCTGGATCCTTCCCGCTCTCCTGGATGGAGAAGAGGCGGTGCTGGTGGGCTTGAAGTATTTCTTGAATAGATTTTATCTTCCCAGTCCTTTGGGACTTGAAGATTCTATGCAATTGGCATGTGGTGGAAGGAGTTACTGCTGATATGCCAATAAAGATGTTGCAGACATCAGAGCTGCCACGCAGCAGTGGAATGAGCTCTGGACATGGAGCATTCATACAGCATAGGAAAATAATTTGATCTGCGAGCTGTTTTGTTGTTTATTCATGTACTTCTATGCTCCCCTGGACTGGGACTCTATTTTTTTTGCAATCTGCCTTGCTCTACAGCAGATGTTCTGTGGTACAGAGCTAGCAGCATTGCCCCTCTTTGCCTAAGAAATAATTGGGGTTTGGATCAACTTTTTTCTTGCGTGGGAAGGCTAATTGTCTGAACAGATGTACGTATCAGTTTAGCAAAGATGCCTGTTAGTGAGAGTAACTAACGTTGTTCAAATACAAGCAAAAAGTAAAGCGAAAACTGCAATTCCTTTCAAACTACCCATCCAACAGTGGACCCTTCTGATAAAATTTAGGAACGTTCTTCTCATCAATATAGCATGGGGGGGGGGGGGGCGTGTTAAAAACAGGGGGGGAGGGTTTCTTTGTGCTTTTTTGCACAGCTCTGCTGTGATGAGCTCCGTGGATGTTGCGAGACGGGTATGAGTGGCTACAAGAGAGATTTTACTGCTAATTGCTGGGGGCCGAAGGGGCTCAGAAAGGCCACTTGCAGAGAAGGAATGGTTTGCAGGTTCAGTGGGAGAGGCGTGATGGTGGCTGGTATTTGGGAGCACACAAAGAGGCTCCGAGGAGATAACATGGTACGGCAGAAGCACGAAAAAGCCGGCTGTGGCCGTATACAAGGTGCCAGGGAGGGCATTTCTAGTATCAGCAGTATGTGTAAGATCAGGAAAGAAGGATGCCCAATGCTCTGGCACCCTTGAGATTCAGAAGGGGGATGAAAGAGATGCTAATACCCACCCCGAGGGACTGGTTCTGTAGGAGAGGACCAACCCTTTGAGCTCGCACAGAAACACAGGAGAAAAGGTGCCGTTAGAGATCCTCTGCTACCCACAAAGAGCATTTCCCTTTGCTGCTGCTCCTTTCATTACAAGAAGAGCTATTATCCCCACTTTTTCATGATAGAGACATATCCTTCACCAAGATCTGTGAGGTTCCACCCCATATTCTTAGGGCGGAATGAAAAGCTCTGCACGAATCCCCACGCCTCTCTCAATAGGGGAGCCGAGATAATTAGTGCAGCTTGACGTCCAGCTTCTGGAAAGCACTAAGTGGGATAAATGATACCCAGGGCACAGAAATCATTCCAGGTAGACCAATGATAACTGCTGGGTTGCCAGCTCTCCCCTCCCCCTCTCCAATATTTGATGAAAAGTGGAGCACAACCTTTTTAAAATTAATCAGTGCAGTGTGTCTCGTGGGTGGTAGTTGGAGAAAAGGCCTGAAGGTCTGCGATGCGCTCTCACAGAGTTACATTTCTTCTGAATTAGTAAAACCTTGAACTGTGGGAAGAGCGAGGGGAAGTGCTGAGGTGCAGACTGATGGACAACGGAGCAATTTCAGTATTTCAGTTCAGGGCGTTGTGTTTGTCAAGCCCAGAAAACCAAGGGTCACAACCATTCTGGTTTTCAGCCTATTGCCCACGGTGCCTCTTCTCAACAGTCATTTATCTGCGTCTGGCTCCTCAGCTGGTCTCCGTTTCAGAGTGAAGATGGTGGCTTGTAAAAGAATCTGGGTCCCACTCCAGTCTATGCTGGAGTTAAGACCCTGACAGGTTTTGTGGTGGCTTTCAGACAGCAACCAATGTCATCTGCAGGCCCAACAGCCTTCACAGATGGGCATTCCTGTCAGTCAGCTTTGGTCCGTGTCCACGCTCGGCTTGCAAATGGTGGCCCTAAACATGCAGCTACGTGACCTCCTGGTCAATGGTGTGGACTGAGCCACCCTGGCACCCATGAAGCTCAGCATTTGGGATAAAGCAGGCGGGACGCTCAGTTGTCACTTAACCCTGCCTGGCTTCCTGGCTTTGTTCCAGCAGCCAAACCCCCCCTCCCCATGCCTGTGGGGCTGGAATCTGGAGCCGTGCCTCCCCCAGCCGGCGCGGAAAACTAACTGTGGCAGAGCCCAGCACAGGAGAAAGCTGATCCGACCAGTATAAATATTGCAGGCCCTGGGCTTTGGGAAGAAGCAGAGCCCTCTGGGGAAGCATTCCCTCCAGGGAATGGCCAGAACAACTTTCCCAGTGCTATTTTTCCAGCCTCGGTCAGAGCGGGCACGTTCTCCCCAAAGGCATGTGTTGTCCCATGCACCAGAGCTGTGTTGTGGTGGTTACAGCTCCTCACCCAGTGGAGGGGTGGCAAGGCCAAGAGCTTGTTGACTTTCTTTCCACATCACAACAGAAGTGACTGGTCTTAATGGTTTTTTTGGTTTGTTTAGGTTTCTTTTAACCCCTTTTCAGTTTCTTACGACAGTTAACATTTTCACCCACAAAAAGAAATTAGAGGCCTGAAAAAAATCGAATGTTCATTCAAGTAAATATTGCAAATATCAGGAATGATAGCAGTGCTAAGTCATCCTTCAAAATTTTGGGAGGAAAAAAAAGAATGTTTTTTTCTTTAATTCATCAAACAGAGAAAGCATTTTATTCCATGATGCTAAAAACTAAGGCTACACAAAAGAGAGACTGAATATTGCATTAGCAGACGCCTCCCAAGTGGGACTGAACACATTCCTGTTAGAGAAGATATAATCAGGCAGCAATGCCACCCTACCGAGCAGTGAATTGTCTGCAGGGAATCGAACTGGCCTTTCCCCATGAGGATTCCTGTCATTTCATCCCACAGCGATTCACTTCCTCGCTTCTTGTTATCACCCATGGTCAAAGTATCCAAGGACTTCCTTGTAAAATGGTGAATGCTGGACCATCCATCTTGTAGGATGCTCTGTGTGGAGCATCATCAACCCTACTCTACAAAGTTTTCCCCTATACCATGTCCCCCAACACCACATCTAAGTGACTCTTAAACACGTCCAGGGATGGTGACTCAGCCACCTCCCTGGGCAGCCTATTCCAGTGTCTGACCACTCTTTCTCTGAAGAATTGTTTCCTAATGTCCAGTCTAAACCTACCCTGTTGGAGCTTGAAGCCTTTCCCGCTTGTTCTATCACTAATTACCTGGGAGAAGAGACCAGCACCAACCTCTCTACAATGTCCTTTCCAGTAGTTGTAGAGAGTGATGAGGTCTCCCTTCAGTTTCCTTTTCCTCAAACTAAACAACCCCAACTCCTTCAATAGCTCTTTATAAGACTTATTGTCCAGGCCCTTCACCAGCTTCATTGCCCTCCTCTGCGCTCACTCCAGCCCCTCTGGTGTCACCCTCACCAGAAAGAAGTTTTTTTCCTCAGATTCAAATGGAACTTGTGCCTGTTGCCCCTCGTCCTGTCACCGAGAACCCCTGAAAAGAGTCTGAGCTCCCCTCAGAAATGTCAGATTGCAAGCTGGGGTTGGGGAGCAACACTGGGATACGCTTGTCTTCGATGCAGTGGATGCTACTGTATATGGTAGCAGCATTTTCTTGACCCTTATCATGTACATCATGGTACTGTGGAAGAAGGTAGAACACGTATAGAGTTGCTTTGTGCTGACATTAAATCCTTCTGAAAACCTAGCTAATTAAAATTGTGTTGTGTTCCGGTTCTGTTACGTCTCACTACTAGTGCGTGTAAGATAGTGGCAAACAAACACCAAAACCAACAAGGATAAGTGTATATAATTAGCTAATTCAGTGTTGTGCTTGAATGCTTTTTATTCATTCACTCTTTTCTGTTTCCTCCTTCTGCTGTGCACTTTTCTTAAAATGCCATTGTTCAATGACCATTGAACTCAAATTAGAAGAGTTATTTTTCAAGCACTGTCACCATCTCTGAATTTCTCCCTGAATTTTGTAGATTTTAATTTCACAGTCAGTTTCCTAAACTTATAATGTTTTGGTTTGCTTTTTTTTTTTTTTTCTTTTTCTTCTGTAAAACAATTTTCATAGCCACAAAATGTTCTTGGAAACAGAATGTGGCATTAAAAGTATTAAAACAGTGGAAAATATATTTTCCCCCTAACATGAGTTATCTTACATGTTCTTGGCACTCAGGCTATGTTAATATGCTTTTGACTAAAACACGTGAGATACCAAATGTGACTTTGGTTGGCGTGTGCCTTGGAAAGAACATTCTGGTTGAACATGTGCTGTAGAGCTGTCCATTTGCAAAATATAGATGGGCAGGAAAAATGCTATCATCTCAGGGGTTAGGTTTACTAAATCCTGGTGATTCCTGGTTTTACACAATGCAGTGTGAGCCAGAGCCACCAACTCTCATTAAGGCATCACTGGTTTGCATAGCTGTGGCCATCTTTGTGCACAGATTCAACTTGTAGTGTGTGCTGGGTTCTAGAAATAACAGTAGTGGCACTGACATCATGGAAAATGAGGGTAGTTTTGGTGGTTCACAATATGGAGATCATCATGAAAATCTGCTTTGCCCTGCTAATTCCTCTTCTGTTTTACTAAAAGTCTTAACATTTCTACCCTCTTTCAGGGGAAATGCTGAACACATAGGAAACCCTCTCAAATAGCACCAAATTCTTGCTAATAATTTTCCCCAGATGTTCCATTGTATCCTCCCTGTGTAAGGAAGCTAGCCTCATCATTTCTTTGCAGATGGAACCACTTGGGTGAAGGGTTTTGACCAAGATCATGCAGGAAGCTAGCAAGCAACACAAAACCTGGAAACAAAAAGAATGCAAGAGAAATACAAAGTTCCTCCATCCAGCTGATGTTAAAACTAGGAGAAACCAGCATGGTGATGCTCGAGGCTGTAATGAATCCCAGGTTCCCAGCATTGCAAAAGAGGGTGTAGGATGAATCCCAGAGGTCAAATTCATGCCTTGTGCATTCAGAGCAGCTTAACTTCAAAGGAAAGGAGCAAAACCTGTGGTTCCACCCCTGCTTTCTCTTATTGTACTTTCTTGATCAATTTTTCTCCTAAGAAGGGGATAACAGGGTGGTTGATATATTGGCAACAGGAGAAATCCAACTCAGGCAGCTTATTGAACCTGATTTTTCAAGATGTCAGGTTGTTTTTTTTTTCTCTCTCTAAAAATACACATACTCATTCTTTTGCTTATCATTGTCCAAAGTTTGGAGTGTAGCAGGACCTGAGAGAGCTGAGAAAGCTCAAAAAAAGATGGACAGATATGATTATTTTATTTTTTTTAACTACCATAGCTCTAGTGTAACAAATCAAATACAGCTTTAAAACTTCCTGGCTTGAAGTTCTCCTCTTCCCCTTCCTTCTCCCTGGGGTTTCTGTTTTAGAGCTCTTGAAATGATTTGTTGGGACAGATCAAAGTATAAAATATTTCTCAGCTGGTCTTATTTCTCTCCCTGGATTGTAGTGGCAGGAGACAGGCAGCTCATTACAACTGGGAGAGTGCTCCTGTGAAACCAACTTCATTACAGCTGGTAAGAAAAATAAGATCCTGCTGGAGCCGTAGTTCAGTCTCACCATCAGAGAAGTAAATTATTTTAGAATGAATAAATAATGTCACACTGCTTCTCATTAGCACAAGGCTGAGTATTAACGTGACGTTAAATACATCTGAGCCGTACTGTTTCTGTCTGGTGATGGGAAGCCTTTGAAGTACATCTTGGATTTGTCCAATTTCAAGCACGTTTCAAGCATTACTCTTCTTCTTCCCTCTTCAACAGCACTTCAGTGAACAGAGGGGATGGGGAGGGTATTATGGACCTCAACACCTTGTCTGCTTTCTCCAGGCGCTGACCGTATTTTGTAAGTCACCAGAAAGTGCTGAGTTTTCAGGGTGCGTGGACGTGGCTATCTGAACCCAGCTGTGGCTCATTATTTTTTCCAAGAGTGCATGATGGAGGCACAGTGGTATAAAGCAGGAAACTCAGAACCAGGGAGAGCCCAGGCCTCTTAGCTGTGAGCTCTACGTTGAAAGTAGCTCAGAGCAGACATGTTAGGAGGTTGCTTCTTGCTGAAGACCATGCGTGTGAGCCATCTTTCCCCAAGCTCCTGCCAGATGAGGGGCAAGGCAAGCTTTCTGCCTTTGCCCCCTGCAGTTGTACTTTCCCCAGCACAAACCCTTAGCAGGAAAAAAAAAGAAAAAAACAAACCAAAACCTACAAACCCCACGTTTTTTGCCCAGGGTCAATGCCATGGTTTGCTCACAGCTATGCAGATTTTATGGGTAAGGCAGCAGGAATGATGGCTTCGTTCAGCAGCAGGGCTCATTTGTGAAATTATTTCCTGAAGGAGCAAGTCATTGAAAAAATTTTAATCTCAATCTCCCTGCTACTGAATTGTGGCATTAGTTGGTTATATCCCTTCTCTTTCTTCTCCTTTTTTCCTTTTCGTGAAATAGCTAAGCAGAAATAAAAGCATCATGAAGGCCAGTGGCTTTTTGTGTAAATACAAACCTAAGCATGAAAACAGAGGAAATATAGCCTGAAAGGGACCTCCTGTGCCAAGGAATCCTGTCCAAGCCACCATGTCATGGTCTTGCTTTCATCCACGGATGACTATAAAACCATATAGACATTTTTTCCCTCTGCATCCATCTGCATGGTTTGGAGCCATGGCCATCCAGTGCTTTGAGACATCCTGATCTCCAAACATCTAGCACAGAGAGATTTGAGCTGGTGTTAAACACGGATGGTGGGGTCTCTGTAGCCACAGGGATAGTGTCTACAGGATTGGATCCAAATCTCTCTTTTCTGAGCCATGTTTCAGAGTTGATGTTTAGCTATCTCAAGGACACCATTTTAGGTGAGTTGGGGAGTTTGAGGCTTGAAAAGCTACATAAGGAACCTGTACCCACATCAAGCATTTTTGTTTGTCCACAACGACTTTGCCAAGCTGAGGAGTGACCCATATGCAGCACCCTGTTGTTTCCTGAGCGGTTCCTGCTCCACAAGAACTTCTCCAAGGGGCTGATGAAGGGAACAAAGATTTAACTAGCAGCACATGTGTCAGCGTCTCTTCACACTGCCAGTCTTACAGGAATGCTCTAGAATCAGAAAAAGATAGAAAAACATCTTACTCTATTGTTATGCTTTCGCTCATAAATTAAAGCTTTGATCAGATAGAGCCCACTTATGAACTCCAAGAAGCACAGACAAAGTCTCTATTCCAGAAAAATCCTTATTGTTTTTCCTAATTTTTCAAGGGGACTTGGGCTTGATACTCTCTGATTAAGTCCCTGCTTCGTTAGGCAACAGCTGTGGGTGACTTACAGCCATTGGTGGAGGTGATTGGGCAGCTGTGTATAATTGATCTTCCTGTTGATCTGCTTTCTTTTTCTGGAAGGAAGAAAAGGGGTGGCCTGAGCAGAGTGCTAGAACTCAGTCCTGGTGAGTGCTAATTTTAGTTACTAATGCGTCCTGTAATTCTGGGATCTGAGAAGTTGTGGTTGTTTTAAATGGGTTTCCAGGTTGATGTGACAGAGAGAAGTTTTCCTGCTGCTGATGGGGACGCTGTATCAATTTATCGGTTAATACTGTGAAATGCTTTGAAGGGGATAATATGCTTGCTGGGGAAATCAAGCTGTGAGTGCTGGTACAGAGTTCTCCATATTCCAAAACTCTTTATGTATCTCCCCAAAGTCAGGTCCCTGCTTTTTTTCCCTCTGAGCTCCACAGTTAGGAACTCTCAAGACAGAGAATTGCTCTAATGCTGCTGCTGAGCAGCCCGACCGCCAGGTCAACCCCGTTTCCACAGTCCTTGTGCTATTACAACACTGAAATTCCTGCTTCACAGAGACTCTACCTGTTTGTTTTTGCCTCAGCCCAGCTGCTGGGCAGAGCAACAAGCTGCAGGGGGTTGCTGATGTCTGCACAGATGATTAATAGGCTGAAGCTGTGATGGACTGGTGGGTTTGGTCAACAGCAGTGTCTGTGTGGGTATTTCTGCAGGATGGGTGCTGAGTAGGACCCATCACTGCATCAGCAGTGTAAAAGCTTAATATGAATATGCACATTGCCATTTTTCAAAAGGTTCTTGCAATGGTTACTCCTAAAAAAGCTGTTATGATCTCTTCTGTGAGCAATATTTACTGCTTACTAGTAGTGCTATGAAGTTCCTTCCTGCTGGCTGGCTCCCCGCAGAGCTACTTGGCACTTTTGTTTCTTTGTTTGTTTCTCTTTCTCATGGTTGTGTTTGGGGTTTTTTTTCTGTTTGTTTGGGTTGTTGTGTTGGGTTTTTTTTCCCCCTTCTGAATGTTGGGTATCCTAAGTTTTTCACTACAGGGAACAGCTAGAGTAAAAAGTAGAAGCAGAGCTGCAGAGCTTTCACTTCTAAGCACATATAATTTTGACCCTTTCTGTGATTTTTTTTTTTTTTTTACTTGCTCTAGCAGAGAGGAGGTGAGCAATGGCTACAAAAAGAACTTTAAAGCTAGTTAGTTAGTTTTTTGGTGTGTTTTTTTTTTTTTAATCTGTAACAGTATATATGGGTATGCTCTGCCAAAGCTGGATGATTTTCTTTCTTTGTTTGGATGTGTCAGACTGTGCTGAAAAAAAAAAGGCTCAAGAAATGCCACCTCCTAGTAGCAGAATCATTATCTGGATTATCAGATGGACATAGTATTTCCCAAACTTGCTGCTTTTTTTTTTTTTGAGATTCAGAAAGGTGCAGTACCCTGTTCCTATATTCCACAAGCACTAGTGGGTGCTTAATTAACACATCAAAAAAAGAATGATAAATTCCATAGTTCAGGATGAATTATTGACATTTGCTGGGATCCAAGGTAAAGGGTGGTAATATTAGAGCTTGCTTGCTTTCTAGAAAGGCAAAAATGAGCATGAGATATCTGAGAAGTCAGGTTGCTTCCCTTAAGAGCAGGACCTGGTTTAGTGATGGTTTTGATCAGAGTGAGGTTGATGGTTGGACTGGATGATCTGGAAGGTCCCTTCCAATCTGGTTCTATGTTTCTATTCTGGCAATGTTTGAATGTTGCAGCTAGCAAATTCTTTACACAGTGGAAAATTCGGTAGCTTTGGTGTGAGGTTGATAGTATGCAGTTTCCTGTCTAGGAATAATTTTGGAGGATCCTTTCTTTTTATTTCTGCTTGAGTCCAGAAGGCATTTTTTAAATTATATGAAATGGTGCTATTCTTTGCTGCATGCTGTCATTGATGACCACAATTTATAGAAAAACTTCTGAAAGAAAAATGTTATATAATATTAGACAAAAGCATTAAAGCACTGTCTTTTGTTAGAAAAGTCCTCTGAGCTTCAGATCCTAAGAGGCTGGAACAGTATTGTGGGGAAGGAATAAGATGTGTTTTCCCAGAACTCTATAGTCTTCCTAAAGTGTTTCCTGTCAGGTAGGTACAGTCAGAGATGGAATTAAGTGCTGGATTAACTTTGCTCTGATTCAATACAGCCTGTTTTTTCCTTTGGTCTCTGCAGGTACCAGGTTATTGTGTAACTGGCATTAAGATCTTTATTCTAGGTGAAATACTGTGATATGAATCTTGATATATCCTCCTTTTTGTTAGCGTATAATTTTAAGACTCTATTACTGTCCTCTTCTGTGCTTGTAGGGCACCTGGTGAGAAATATATGAAACTCCATTTCTGACTAGGCCCTTTCAAAAGTGATTATTTACAAGTTCATGAATCTGAAAATGATTCTCCCAATAATGTGGGATATCTTGTTTAGATAAAATAGTCATATGGATGGTTAGTAGCTTCACACAGCCAGGCTGATTAAAGTGGCAGCTGATAAAATAGGACTTGACCTATTTCAGACCTCATTGTATTTTTGCCCTAGGTAGCAAACAAAAGTAATTTAGTTTAAATCATCTTGGTTTTTTTTCAACTTCACTTCTAGCCCTTGCGTTCTACCCAAATCGATAGGAAGGAGAGTCTCTAAACAAGATCCTGTTGAAACAGTGACCTTACACTTCAGCACTATTCAGGTGGGCTTAATAATTCAAACAATTGTTTCTCTGGGGTGTTTTGCCCCTCTGCAGACAACAGGCAGATGCAGTTAACACTGGGTTCAAAGATATTTTTTTTCCTAGATCCCAGTTGCCTTTCTACAAATTTGTTCTGGACGAAAGTAATATGCAGGAACTTTGTCATTTTGCAGACTTATTTTTAAAGCACTCAGAAAGTGGTTTATGTCAGGTTACCTAAAGTAATATTGAACTTCTGCTTTGTGAAGGGCCTGAAGTATATCCAGGCAGATTTCCCAACAGACTGTTCTCTGGTTCAAAAGTGCCAATTCATCAGAGGTTGAACTAGGTTCTAGTTTGAAAAAAAATAAAACCAATAAAATCCCCAAACCAAACAGACACACCACAAACCTGAACAGAGCCCTGTGTAAACAGGGGAGTAAAGAATGCATTTTGAGTTATGTCTTCAGATATGTTTGGCCAAGTTGGTTTTCAAATTTTGGGTTATAATACAGGAAGTTGAAATCACAACGTTTGTACTTTGCTATTTTGAACTGAATAGTTTGGTCTGGACCCTTTATGAGAGGGTTTGCTGGTTTTTCTTGGTCATTCCTCATCTTATGACTCTTTTTGGTTTTGCTACCTGTACTGCTTTTTTATAAATTAAATCTGAAGGGTTTTGTGGAACAGAGGTGTTACGGAGATCCTTGAGTTCTTTGTGTAAAGTGGAACTTTACTTCTGTGTGGGTAAGAGACGTACAAGAGAAGTTGTCACCAAAATGAAGGGTCTTCAGCTGGCTCTTCTCTAGGGGAAAGTATCCCTTGCACAAGTGAAGCAGTGAACGTGCAGGAGGGACAGGCACAGCTCCTGCAGTAGGGGAGAAAGAGTGGAGAAGAGGGGGAGTATGTTGTTGTGCTGGACATAATTGCACCCCAACCTTCCTTCTTAACTAGGAAATGGGTATCTGGGTGATGAGGTTCTAGAACAAACTCTTCTGGTTGTGATGATTTTTGTAAAATAAGTCTCACCTTTGGCATTTTTCCTTTACAAATACATCCGGGGGCCTCCTGGTTGTGTGTCGGGTGAGAGCTGGGGCTCCTTGTCATATATGTGTCCTATGAGAACTATTGTTCTCTATAAATCTTCCATGTTATGACCTTAGATGTTCTGTATAGTAGTCATAAAGCAGAAAATGATAATCTATTTCTTATCCAACTGTCTGCCTTATAGAAAATGACTGTCTGTAATTGGGCATGAAGTATTTTAAATTGGGCCATCAAACAGACTGCATCTCTTGCTGTCTTTATTATTATTCATTACACATCACAGCCCCTGATGTTGTGTTTTCATTAATTTTTCTATTAACTTTTCACCATCAATGTGATTAAAGATTCATTAATCTGAAGCAGAGTTAAACAACCTGCCACCACCACCTCCCAAACCTGAGATCAAATCAAAAACATCCTGCACATAACATTAGGCTAAACCTGATTCAGCCTTCCTTATACAAACGAATAATCTCTGAAAACAGATATGTTAGCAAAGGATTAGCTGTTCAAATGGCGAAGTTGAACAAGACATAATCAGGGCTAACTTTGCACTTCCTCCTCATTTCACTTCACCCATCTGCAATTTCGTAACCTTTTAGATGGGAGTTTAACTTGGTACCAATTATCTTGTACCAATTATCTAGGTATTTAATTTGGCCATGTAACAGGAAGACATTTCCAACTTGGCTAATTTTTTATATGCTAGGTATTTAATGTACCTGAAGGATTTTCTTTTTTTATTCCCTCTTGTTACAGTCTTTTAAGAAATATGTGAGCTCTTCCTTCTATCTCTTTCTGGCGATTATAAGCAGTTTGCATTTAGAAGTTTGAAAAGTAAGGTTTCTAGAGGCTTATGAAGAATAGGAAAATGATAGAAATAGAAGTTAGAATGCCTCTAGATGTGGTGCATTCATGTGGATGTAGCAAATGTAGATTTTAGGAACCCATTGATAACTGTAGTTTCATTGGTATTTTGTTATATGAAATACACAGACATGAATTTACTCAATATAATCCTTTTTTTTTTTCCTTTCCCCGTGAGCTGCTAGTGACCATCATGTTAAGCCACTCTGACAGAAAGGAAATTGGAATAATTGAGCATGGCAATAGTATCTTGTTTAAACCTGCCTTTCCCAAAATCTGCCACATTTTCTGCCAAGCTGATTTCAACTTAGTACTTTTAGAGAATCAGTGGAAGGGTTCAGATGTGCTCCTGTGCTTTGAGGGCCTTCTGGTGCTTGCTGGGTTCCTTCTCTGTTTTAAGAACTGCCAGTCTCTGCTCAGTTACACACTGGCTTTCGCAGCAAAACTTAGAGTGGAAGCTAGTGCTGATCATAACCTTCATAATGGGAATTAATTTTCTTCACGGTAGCCAATATTTAGGTTTTGATTTAACAAAGCACTCGAGCTTACTCTGGAAAGCCAGTGCTACTTCACTTGGTCTTGTGTGCCTTACCTAATGGAGATGGATTAAACTGTGTGCGTTGGAAATTGGATCACAGTCTGATTTCCCAGCTTTCCTTACAGCTGGGGAGGACTAAAGAAACTGATGTCCATAGAGGAATTTGGGCAGGGGTGCTAAAGACACTTGGCCCAAAAGCTGCTGGCAATGCCCTACCTATTTTATGTGCTTTGCCAAAATGTGAATACGTTAATTAAATTTCACTCTTTATAGACCATGGCGGGGGTGTGGGTTGTCTTTGAGACCCATGAGGGTGCAGTGTTTCTTATCATTTTCTTCTCCTGGGCAGCATGTCAGGAATGAGGCCATACACACAATACATCAAGGCAAAATGGCAATGAAGTGGGGAGAGGAAAGTTTGTGTTTGGGCCACAAGCCAAAAGGAAGGATCTACCTCCAGGTTGTCCTGAACCAGTGAATTGGTCCACCTGGGTGTTGGGTGGTACCTGTGCAATAGCTTTGAGCTTTGCTCTACCCAAATAAGTTGTATGTGGCAACTGAGATGCTTTCAGGGAGGACACACAAAAAAAAAAAGGTAGACAGATCTTACCACAGATGTGCTTCTCTTATTTCTTCCTGACTTGGCAGTGTCCACTACCGAAGGCAGGGTTTTCTGAGGGTCCTGAATTCAATGGAGTTGCTTAAAGAACTCTCATAATCTACTGCCATTAATTATGGCCTGGCCAATGCTACCCTTCCATAACAATTTCTGGTCAGTTTGGTGTGCAACTTAAAGCTAAGTGGTCAGCAACTGTTCAGCAAATGAGTCATGGGGTGCCCTTGATGCCTCTGAAACATCTATGAGCTGTGACTTCAGTCTCTGTGTTGACTGCCCTTCCTGTTGTTGGTACCAGCCCATTTGAAATGACATTTTAACAGAACAACATCGTGGTTCTAGAGAAGAATAAATTTAATTTGCTGTAAGGCAAAATTGACAAAACTTAAGCCTGCAGGTGGAATGAAGTGAGACAAAAGCAGGATTTATAACAACAGATTCTGTAATAGACCTGTAGTTTCACCTACCTCAAAAGATCTGTGACTGAGATCCATGTCTCTTGCAAAACTTCAGATATTTTTGCAGATTCCGTTTTTATCAACCAGGTTTGAGGAGAAGTCTCTGTTGTTTTCTCCTTGGAGATGCCTTTAGCTTTCAGAGCTTGTAATCCATAAAGACAGTATTTGAGGCATCAGGGAGGAGATAAGTGGGGGAACTTCTTGCTCTTGTGCTTTTTGTCCCCAGGTGTGCTTATTGTCCCTGCTTAATTTTCAAAGAAGGAAAATGCTGTTGGCCTCTGGACATGGCTGTATAGGGACATCTTCTGGTCAGGCAATATATAAAACTCTCTACTGAGTGTTAATGTGGCCTTACGACCAGCTGGGCAGTAACTTGTCAGTAAACACTCTTTTATACAGACAAATGAATAAGATAAATATTTAGTCTAATAATAGATATGTATGATTGGTCTAACCACTTTGAGGTGACAAGTTCTGCATGGGAAAATTCTTTAGGGGGCTGTGATTTATTTTTTTTTTTAGAGATGCAGCAGTTCTGATATTTTGGAAGCAGACCTGTCTGGATTTCACATAAGCCAGACCAAAAGCACTAGTGAAAACTTTTGAATCTTGCCTATTTGAAAGGCTGTTAGAACTAATAATATTAAACCCATGTTGACTGAGATCCTATTCTGTTCACTTTGTTGTATATTTTAAAAATGCTACTCTTTTCTTAAGATCATCTTCATGCATACTTAAAGTGAAGTCCAGGGCTGTGTTTTTATGCATGCATTTTTCATTCCAATTTTTTGAGAAAAGCATGAGACGCACGTACCACAAGTGAAGTGAAATTTATTGAGTCTATTTGAGATAGTTAAATACAGCAGACTTGGAGGAAAGATAAATAATTTTATCTGAATTTACACCGTACTGATAGTGGTGAAGGAGAAGAATTGTCTGGAAACTTCTTAATTTCATCATAATTGAGTACTGGAGGAAAGGCTATGTGGACTATCTCTGGCTGAGTGGAAATGCCAAAGAGAAGCTGATTTATTTTTATTATTTATTTTTTTTAATATGTATATTCAACGTTCTAGTTGATCTGATGCCTGTGGGTACATTTGGCACACAAGCAGAGCACTTTAAAGTGATGTGGTGTTAAATTGGAAAGAACAACAGTTTAAGCCAGAATTGAAGAGATGAGATTGCAAACAAAACTGTTTACAGCTCTGAGGGAACATCTAACACTTGGATGATGAAAAGTGAAATCACAAATTTTAGGAGGAAATATTGCAGTCAATAGAGATATTGGTTCCCCTGGAGATAAAATCAGTAGGAGTTAAATGTATTGCCCTTCAGAGACGATGTCTTTTTAGCCTCTCTTGGTCTTTATGAGGGAAATGCACTATCTGAAAATCATATGTCCAACTGTGACCCTTTTAACAAGACTGTTTGCCAGAAATTATGTGCTTTCTAACCTCTGGCTGGATCATTTAAGTCTTGTATGGCTCATATTCTAACTACATCAATGCTGTGGGGTACAAGATGGCTGCGTTGGAGTTTAATAGGCAGCTGTGAAGGCACGGAGTCCATCTCATGGAGCAAGGAGGCAAGGAAGGCAGCCCGATCCCTGGCGAGAGGCATGTTGGTCAGGGACGCAGTGTATGGTGAAGCCTGGGAGTCCACACCGACTAGAAATTATCTTGCCTTCAAATTAAAGGGTTTTGAAGTCAACATCCAGCTTTTGGTGTGTGTAACTTTGCTTGGATCGGTTGGTTTTCTGTGAGGAACTGCAAATGGAAAAAAAAAAATAATGCTGGTGCCTCACTTATTGCAGTGTTTTATCAGGCAGTGAAAGATGACCTGGGAAATGCTGTGGTTTTATGTCCATAAACTCGCCTCCACTCCGTCGTGCTTATCCACCCCTTCTTTAGAGTTTTAGCAATTCAATGCCTAAACAATTATTTGACCTGTAAGTGTGTCATAAATTACCTATTTTACAGTCTATATGGAGGAACACAAAAGGACTTACGAATTCACAAATACTATTTTTGTAATTTCATCAATTGAAAGCAACCTGGTGAAACAGTTTATCCAACTCATTAAATTACCTGACCCCTGAAGGTTAGTTCCAGAGCTTCTGGAAGTGGCAGGGCAATGGAGAGAGGGCAGTATCAGAGTGATGATGGCATGTACAACTGCTTATTCTCTCTGTGCAGAGAGGGCTGTTGGGTGGGACTTGGTTGAAAGTCTGTCTTATTTATCCAGTGCTTCCTGAATAACAGAATAGCTTGTGCTCCATAATATTTGCCTAGTGGTAGTAAGCTGCTGTTCTCACTTTTTCTCCAAAGAGCCATAGATCTGAAACTTGAAGAGTGTTACTCATTACAGGGAAATGCATCATTCAGTGAACATGGTATTAAAAAATCACACCACGTGTGAAATAGTAACTGTTAACTACACGTGGTTAACAAGTCGACAGCAGCATACAATGAGTCTTTCTCCTCCAAGCTGCATCAGTTTTACAGTGATGCAATTTTACTATCTGCAGAAATTTAACTGATTTATCTGAATAAGAGGAGTAGCAAGCCAATGCCACTAATGGTATGTGCCACATGGTGGATGTTTCATGACATGGCCAACAAAATAACTTTCCACGTGGTAGATATTTCATTCAGCTTGAAGTTGTCTGACTCATCTGATGTAACAGTGACCATCTGCCATTCACCTGGGAAGCCCATTGGTAGAAAGAGGTTCACTACCCACTTCTTCCTCTAGCCCTGTCCCTGAAATTACTTCTGTATCTTCCATATTGCAGAAAGGAAGAGGTAGAGAAAGTGTTAACTGTTCAGATGCAGGGCCCACTTAAAAGGTTGCTGCCTCAATTGAGTTTGGAGAGAGCAGGGGGTAGTGGGAGAAGGAAGGAGGCGAGGTCTCCAGCTGTTTGAAGAACTCCTGCCATCAAGCGTATACCCGAGGTCTGAAGATAGGCTTTGTAAAGTGCACTTCATGTTGATCTCTGTTTCACTTAGGCTGATGTTCACTGCTGACAACAAGCTGTTCTGTATTAGCACTTGTTATTTTCCCAGACAGCACCCTTAGGACTGTATAAATGGCAACAACAGGAAAAAAATATTGAGAACATCATTATTCTCTAAGTGAGTTTCTGTTGTTGTTACAGAACTTGGAGAGTCAGGAGCACTGGGACCCATAAAAGTGTCTTTGATTATTAGTTCTTATGATTTCATCTTTTTTTTTGCTATGTTGGAAATAAGCTGGGATCCTGAATGAAACATGCATTTAAGATGAGATGGTATTTCCTGGAGTTTATGGAACACATGCTACAACATGATAAATTGGTATAATAAGTTTATCTTGAGTGTTCATAAGATAGAAACACTTATTCCACACTTGCGTAAATAAAATTAGAGGTAGTTTAGAACCAATTCCTAGACAAAATATTACAGGACTCAAAGTAGGAAAAAGTGTTGAAGAAAGACTTTTTTCATTTCTCCTTAAAAACACTGAAAAAACAGGGTGCTGTTTTTCTTCCTCCAAGATTTAGATATACACTGTCATTATTTTCCATGCAAAATCCAAAAGTAAGAAATACTCGGTAATGCATCGACCTGCTGGTGTTTCTGAAAGTTACAGCTATAATTTAAGCTAGCCTATGATGATGCATTTGTTGGCCAATATTACTGATAACATCAGCATAACTGACTTGAGAATTTTGTTTTTTCCTTGCAAGGGATATAAGTAAAGCTTAAAATGCTGAGTAAACCATCAAATTTGTCCCTGAAGGCAGAAAGCTTCTTTTTTTTTTTAAAAAAAAAAAGAAAAACTTAACTGCATGGAGTTGGAGCAAGTGGAGGAGCTGCCCTGTGTGACATGGGACCGGCCCTCAAGATACCAAATGATGTCAGGGCTCTGGCTAAAACTTCAATGAGTAAATCAGGAGTTATAACTGGGCTGAAACTTTCTTTTCATGCATTCCTGGTGACTAGGAAATATGAGGCAAATTGCTGCTGCCTACCTTACAAAGAAGAGTATGTAGTTGAGCTGTATTACCTCTCTTCTCCTGCGGACCAATAGTGCTAAGGTAGCTTATCAGATCTTGGTAAGAAGCAGTTTTTCCATTTTTTAAGAATTATCCAGACCTTTTTTAATGGAAAACATGTCTTCAAATTTTCCTGTCCTTCTCATAGGTCTTAGAACATCTTGTTATCTGATTGTGCTTTTATAGGTTCATTGATGTCATACTTAAGGATGTAGTTATAAAATTATACAGTTTTCCTGAGAAGAACAGACTTACCAGGTTTGAGAGATATTCTTAGGGTCTTCCTCCACAAAGAATTTTGGGCAGGCAAATCATGCTGCATGTTATTTCTGTGTCAAATGATGTGTGTGTGTGCTGCTGTCCCTCTCATGGGGCCTTGTACAGAAAGGGGCCCAGATCTTGAGCAAGGGGAATGCTGTTGTAGTCTAATCATGGACTGCTAGCTCTTTTTCGTCATGTGGGCAAGTGACTGGACTGACAGTGTGAAGATATTATTATTTGGTTATAACCATCCTGATACTTTATCAATCTCAATCTTCTCTTTCATGTTAAACTTCTTTAGAAAAAATGTTAACCTATCTGATTATTAATTTCCAGTCTCTATCTTGCTGATGATTCCTGTCTGTAACTGGAGGAAGTCCCCAAGACCAACCTTTTCAGGGCTTGCTTGTGCAATGGAAAGCAGTCCAGAGATTCTTGCCCTCTGTACCAAAAGGGATGGAAATCAAACCTGGCATATGTCTAATAGGCAGTTAATTGTCTAGAGCACAGAACTGAGACTCAAATGACTGTCTGCAAAGCAGTGGTCAGGCTTATGAGAGACAACCTGGAGAGCTCCTGTGGCACGTTGCAGACATAGCTGTAAAGGCAGTTCCAACTCCCCACCAGAGGAACAAATTGCTGGACAAAAGTTAGATCTGAAGAAGTATTGTGTCTGCAATGTGGGCTTCTACTGGAAGTTACTTACCCATAAAATTGGTGTATAGGCACAACATTTATTTGCTCTCCATCAGTGTAGCTTGCTAAGATGTCTGTCTTCCTTTAGATAGTCTGCATAAAGAGTACCGATTGAGCAAGGTCTTCTCAAGCTGTAGGTTTACTTGTGGTCTATATATCTCAGGCTCGTATAGTCCTTGCAATATTTTCTTGGAAACAAGCTCTTAGTAGTCAGCAGCAAATTATTGCAGGAGGGCTTCAGAACCAATTCAGCAGAACATTAGCTCCCTGCTGCAAGTAGAGCAGCTGTTGCAATGAGTCCCATGTTCTAGTGAGGCATCCAGCAGAACTGATATATAGTACTGCTGAATATATTCCCCAGAATGACACGGGAAAGGTGGCCAATGAATTGCAAATCTCATTGCAAAGTATGGTAATTGCCATTTCTGTAGATGTATAGAAGGTAACTGAAGTGCTCAAGTGACTAGTCCACATGCTGTTATGTCCATTTAAATACGGTGTACTTATAAGAGAGGTGACTTGGGTTTTTTTATGGCTACAACATTAGGGTTTCTCACTGCACTCTAAGAAAAACGAGCAGTCTTCTGCAAGTTTGGGAAAGCTGAGTTCTTTCTTTCAATCCTGACCACAAGCCCAAGCTGCTGCTGTAACTTGCTGTGAAGAAATCCTGGAGTTGTCTGGTTTCTTCATTGTTCTGCTGTGAAATGGAAGGCAGTTAACTGCTTTCCGTTTAAAACGGCAACATCCTTCATATACTTTTTGTTTGCTTTTCAGAGACTGGGTATCATCTATCTTCACCCTGATAGGTCAAGAGAGTAACTGCAGCTCAGCAAGTTACTAACAGGGGAAGAAGGGCTGCCCCTTTCTTGGCTGTGATTGTCTGCAAAGTGGTAGATGTCACTTCCAATTTTATGCCAGCTGAAACTCCTTGGTGGTTTTTTTGTCTTGTACTTATTCCCAGGGAGGAAATCTTTGTTCCCATGTATTAACATCTTGATTGATAGCAGGAGTGTGAGTCAATGAGGACAAGAATGCAACCATTACTAAAAAAGACCTGACACTTTCCCTTCCAGGTCCTTTGATCTGCTTTTTTCCTCCCTGTGATAGTATTCCTACACTTGCCCACAATAACTGGTTTGTTGTGTGGGTTTTTTTTTAACCTGGTGACTAATATATTGACACTACAGTCAAATAATCACCAGGGGGATCAATGTAGTGTGCTTCAACAGAAGCAATATTTCATATGTCAGTTTCCATTAAGCAAGACTGATTATGTACTTAAAAACTCAAGTAAAACATTTCATGTAGGGCTGATGCCAGTGGGCTCCCACAGACAGCATGCCAGAGCCTCAAGGAATAGATTTAAAAGAATCGAGTGAATGTAACAAAAAAAATGTGGGCAGCCTCATGCGGCTGAAGAGGAAGAAGAGAAGAATTCAGCTTGGGAGGTACTGAGGGTTTCCTGCAAACGAGTCTCCTTGGTTGCCTTACAAAGTAAAACTCTTGCTGTGTGTGGACTGGGTGCTGGATGTCTGCATCTTCATGGAAACATATTGAGGTTCAGATGTGGCTTTATGCATTCTTCATATGCATAGAGGCTACTTTACTATTCCTCCTTATGTTGCACCTGCAATGGGACAAATGCTAACAAGAAGCAGATCTATAGTCACTTCAGGGTGAGGAGCTTTGGCTGGTCAGGCCCAGAAGACCCAAACACTCTGACTCTTTGTGCCACTGGATTTTACTCTGTGTTTAATTTTCATAGCAATGGTGGTGTATTATAGTTTATAAACACTGAAGAAAAGCCAAAAATAGCCAAATTTTGTACCATACTTTTGAGCTCATAAGATAGTCAAGATGCAAGAAGTCTTTAATCACTTTTTTTCCTCTTACTAAAGCAAAATGCTATCTTTGAAAACAGCTGAAGAGAGCCAGAGTTTAACGTTTCACCTTTTTTTGAAATATAGGAATGATAGTCCTTTTTCTGAGGGCCTCCTTGACTAAGGAACCAGGCTCCCGTTTCTGGGGTGGACAGAGGATCCGGTCTTTCTGTGTACAGTAATCAATGCTGAACTGTTGTTCTTTGCAGCATCACTTCTGGAAATCCCAGGGCTGCTACACAACAACTCCAGCTCTCAAACCAGTCTCTCAGGTAATCTGCCTCTCCCTTATATCATGTGCTGGGTTTCTTTTTAATTAGAAAAAAATGCTGTTTCTTACAAGCTAGAGGCTTCTGTCATTAGCACTGTGAGTCTGTCTTTGGGCATTTGGTCCCAGATTAATTTAGAAGCTGAAGCAGGAGCAGTCTCGTGAGCAAATGAAGGTTTTTCTCCTGTCATCATGGGAGACCAGTACTGCTCTAAAGCACTTTTAGGAAGGTCCCACTTTGAAATGGCCTTTAATACCAGTTATTTCTGATGGGATGCTGGAATATGACAGCAGAAATGTGTGCAATGACTTCTGAAAGTCTAATGATAATCTAACATTTATCTTTTGTGTTGCTAATCTCTTCTGTTGCCAGGAGAATAGCTTTCAATATGTTGAAATAAAAGCTCATTCACCCTTTCAGGTCCCAACACTACACAACTAGAACATGGGTTCTGCTTGCTTTTTTCCATCTCTGGGTGCCTTAAGCTGAACACTATGTGGTTTTGCTTTCTCTGCTGTGTTTCTGCCACCTTTGTTTCCCTGCTATCTCCTTCATGTGGCAAGTGGCTATGGATCCACCTCAGCTTGCCATCTCCCTCTTTCCAGCTTGTTTTGATGTTTCCTGTTTACACCTGTCCCTATTCCTGTATGGCCCTAACTTTCTTGGGCAAAATCTACCCCACCATCCAGCTTTTGTCCCATACTGACCATGGGCAGCACATTTTGCCTAAGGCCCCTTGCAGCTCCAAATATTGCATCAGTGTATCTGAGAAATACAGCCTTTTGCTCCCTGCTCTTCTGATTGTGCTTATGCCTTCCTGCCTCTTGGGGAATCCAAGTAGAAAGAGGTGAAGCCACAGCTACGGTGGGATTGTAGCCCATCTTGCATATGATTGGCTCAGCAAACCTACGTTATGCTGTGATTAAAATGACAGTGCTACTTGGTGGAGGAGACTTAACAACAAGGTGCTTTGTGTGCAGCTCAGATTCTCTTATGTCTTTTCCGTTTGGATTTTCCATGCAATATTGTCTTCAGATGTTCAGTTTCATTTGTGTCACTTGGCACAGATTAATGACATTGCAGCTCTGAAGTATTGATGCTAATGAACTATGTTATTCCCGCACCATTATGCGTTGTCATCCTTCAGTACAATGAAGAGGCAACGTATTGGTACTTGAAAGATGTCCTGCCACCTCTTATGATTTGAACTGTATTTTATTTCCATGAATTTAGATTTCAAACCTTCCCTGATTTATATGGCTTGTCTGATGGTATGTTTTTAAGTCTCTAAGTGACTGCCTAGGAACTCATTCTTTCAGGAAAAAAAAACAGATTATGAAACGTTTAAGACACTGTCCAGGCTTCCCCAATGTATTTCCATCAACTCAGTGATAAAGGAATGCACTCATTCTCAGAAATTGCTTTTGGAATTATTCACTAGATATATTTGGAGACCTATAATAGAGCTGGTGGGCAAGGGTATGTGTTGTGGGCACCATGAAGCCAAGTGAATTATCCAATTGAAAGAATTTAGGGGATCGTTTAGATATTTTCAAACCTGAGAATTAACTGAATTCTTTCACCTCAACTGTGACCTTATTTTTAAATTCGGCTGTCCTGTTATTTTGCTTGCTGTTTATTGTGGAATACGCTCACAGATTTTTGCTTGTTCAGTAAACTGGGACTTAAGTTAAGCATCAGTTTTCTGCCACATTTTGTTGTGTATGATCCCTGTTATACTTTGAACCGCATTCTGGTCACGGTCTGTATTTATGACAAAAGGCCTTTATTCTGCATTTACATTGGTATGAAGAAATGAAATTAATCCATGGGCGTATAAAATCACTTAACATCTGCAGTCATCCTGGTCTGTTAAAAAAAAAAAGTTATTTTTACAAAGGGGGTGAGGAGAATATAAATAAAATAAAAAATTGCACTGCTGCTGTAATAACTATCTTGATTTGTTTTGTTGGTTTTTTTTAGTGTCCTTCAGAACACTATCATTTGAGCAATATTGCTAGTGAGAAATCAATGTGCTCAGACAATTACCAAAATAGGGCAGTGCTATAAGATTTGTTGTGTTGGTAGTCATAAATAGAATGAAACACTGTCGGTAAGGGCAATAGAACACTGCCATGAAAAGCCTGGCTAATTATGTTTCCCTGCAATTTGTTGATAAGAGCACCTCAGTAGGTATTAGACTTCAGAATGAGTAAAGTAATTTGGGCAAGGGAGATGAAGTCAACAGAATTTACTAGGTTATGAGGTCACAGAGGGCTTGTATGTATTTTAGGTAGGTCCACTGTTGCATGGAGTATCAGCCAACATGGAAAGCTTTTTTTTTTCGGGTGAATGTAAATGATTTTGTTCAACTTGACAATATTTTGATTTAAAAAGGTGAACCAGATAAATCGCTAGCTCAACTGTCAAGATTCCACAAATGCATCCCTACCTGTGATCCTAGACTCTGTACTAGTATTAAGGCTTGGTTTTTAGGACAGACAATCATCTACTCTAGATGTTAGTAGTATACCTGAAATGGCAGATCTCTTTCCACAAGAAAAACAAATATGGTAGTTTTAGGTACTGGAGCACAGATCTGGGAGGTGAACTGCCTCTTAGCTGCCTGTTCCTCCCTAGATGGGGTCTACAAGGGGCTTTTCCTTGGAACTTAGCATTTGCAGCATCAAACTTCCCTGCGTGTCCTAATTCCTGATGCTTTTAAACTCACCTGAACTTGTGGAAGTAATGTACCCTCATGCTATTTTTAGCAGATTCCTTATCTCTGGGGAGCTATGGGCAGCTTCAGCTAAACTCCTGTAGTTCTTGAGAGTACTGCAAGTTCGTTTTAATAAAGCTAATGTGCTCCTGAGTACAGAGCTGGAAACAAAGTTATGGAAGAAATTAAGAATTTGTGTCTGCTTTTCTTCTTTATAATATCCTATGACATCTTAATAGTCTGTGACAGTAATTAGCAGTAGTTACTCTCAGCTGTGCCAGCATCCTAACATTCTCCCTTGGGATCCTGAAGAAATAATTAACTAAGAGCAAGACTTCTCTTAGTTGTTTTAGCTGCCATCTGTCTGACACTTGCCAGAACTCAGCCCTAAACTGACTGAATATCTAGCACCCCTGGCTACTCAGAGCAGCAACCTTCTGAATGCCCTAGTCCTTTTTCAAGACAGCTCACTTTGTCTTCTCTTTACTTACTTATTTGCTACCTAGGTGCTTTCATCCAGAAATTTATAGTTTTATTGACTTTATAGACTGGTTATGATTACTTTGCCAGTTGGTTTGTTTCTGGATACGGTATAGGATTTTTTTAACATGATTGTATGATTTAAATGATTTGTGAAGACTTTTAACAGCATTATGACATCAGGAAGTGACTTGATGCATCTGGAATACACGCAGCAGTGTGTAGATATTTGCCTTTGAACACGTTACTCCCTTTGATTTATCTTCCCATCACCTAGACATGCTTAACCTGGTCTTCAGTGAGAATTGCTCTCCTTTCCAAGAAACCCTTGTAAGGCTGAAGGAGGTGCAAAGTGAAGTTATTTGTCCCAGTGCAACAGAAGCCTGGTGCTTTATGACCAAGCTGAAGAGCAGTGCAGTGATTAAAACATTTGTCATCACCTGACAAGTTGTACTGCTCCCACAATTTGATCATATCTCCTTATCTCTTGAGCTGCATCTCTACTGGTTTTTGGGAGAGAAAGTTACACTGGCTTCACACAACAGCACAATTCTCTAAAACTTGTATTTCATTCCCACGTAGCCTGCTGTGGAATGGAGAAGGTATAAACATCTGGCTTTTTGCGTGCTTCTGTAATCTATGATGGTCACCATACGTTATAACAATCTCTAAAACAGTCTTACTACTGAAATACCATCATGTTAAAATGGAAGTTGTATTCACAACCGTAAACTCATGGGTTTTTATGAAATTCTCTGAAAGCATCAAGTGAACTATACACTAGAATGGATTTAGTGAACTTCAAATTTTGTACTGGAAGTGGTTAATACATAGTTTAATCCTAAATGCAAGATTAAGGAAATCTGCAGTGAATTACTTAGTGTCAGGACTACATCAGTCATTAGAATACTGCAGCACTTCAGTAACTGCACTTAGTTGTGATTTTGTTTTGTTGTTTTCCTATCCAGACTCTGCTTTGACTTCTCAAGGAATCCAAATGTGTATGGGTTACACTGAATTTCCTTTTTACAGGGACATTGATGTTCATTCTCATCCCTATCCCTTTTCAGTCCTTCAGCTTTATGTGCCTCCTTAATTTTTTTCTTTTCTGTCCTGTGTTCTAAGCACAATAATGATGAAGGTAAAGTTTGAATTCAAATAATAAAAATGCTTTATTTCCAGTGTCTGAAGTTTCAGAATGGTTCTTTTGAATGTACTCTGAATGACAGGGTGGTATCTCTGCTGGTTTTGGAGCTTTGTCTGTTCAGGTTCAGTTCAGCAGGGAAAAGAAACAGGTGTAAGTCTAGAAATACAAGGAATGAGAAAGCAGGGAGGGTGGATTTATTAAATACACAAGGGAAATGTTATTAAGAGAATTTCTAGGGTGTATATCAGAAATAGCTTCCTTATGCTGCAGAGGTCACAGGCTTACAGATCTAGAAAGATGCCAAAGCTTCTTTGATGCAATGGCTGGATCCTCCTGTATGTCCAAAAATAATAGAGGGAAGGCATGGGACAAGCTTTGAAATCTGGTTATAACATGCTAATTACAAGGAAAGGGTGGAGGGAGATTAACTCTGGAAGGTTGAATGGTGAAACAGTACAGGCTGATCTTGGCCATCTTGACTTCTCTGTACACCTTCTTAACTCTCCATGGCGACACACAATCAACTTGCACCCAAAGCAAGATTACTAACCCTCCCAGCAACTCCACAGACTAAACACGCATCACAAATAATGTGCGTTTTTAGAGAATGGTTCATTTTTTCATAAAGAATCATGCTAGAAGGCGTCTTTACTTCTAATATCTGTTGTGAGATGGGAGAATGATCATGCACTGTGATTTAAAAGGGTGACCTCAATGTCAGGTAAAGCATGGCATCCTTTTTCAAGCTGTGCCTGTTCTTGTGTTTACAGGATTTCCTTGGTTCCCCCCCCCCCTTTTTTTTCCCCTTGTACACATCCTCTTCCTTCAAAATATTCTTGTCCTTACAGTTTAATTTCAGTCTACACCTACACATTTATAATAACAGCAACTTTCAGTGTGCATTCTAGGTTACAGACAATTCTGAGATAATGTCTGTTTTTCAAGAGCACCGAGAAGTTTGAATGCCTCAGCTACTAGGAGCTTTGGGAAGTCCGGTTGTTTTGGTGTTTGTTTTTTTCTTTATTTAGAGATAACACAAAACTAGGAGGGGTGGCTGACACCCCAGAAGGCTGTGCTGAAATCCAGAGAGACCTGGACAGGCTGGAGAGTTGGGCAGAGAGGAACCTAATGAAATTTGACAAGGGCAAGTGCAGGGTGCTGCACCTGGGGAGGAATAACCCCCTGCACCAGGACAGGTTGGGGGCTGAGCTGCTGGAGAGCAGCTCTGAGGAGAGAGACCTGGGAGTCCTGGTAGACATCAGGATGTCCATGAGCCAGCAGTGTGCCCTTGTGGCCAAGAAGGCCAATGGTACAACCTTAGCAAAGGCTGCTCAAAGCATGTAGAAGAGTTTCTGTGGCACATAGTGTAGAAAAAAAAAAAAACCAAAACACCAGAAATACAAGTTCCTGCATCCTTGGTACTAAAGCAATTTAGTTTTTTATAAAACTAGACCTTCCAAGCATGTGTATAATTTCATCATTAACACTAAACTGGAAGTATTTAAAATACAAATGAAAAGAAACCAGCTGAAAGCACTTGCAATCAAATAGGGCCAAAAGGTCATTGAACCTGGTGACATGTCTGTGTTTAATAGCCAGGCTGGCCTGGGCTGTTGAACTCTTGGCTTGCCCCTGGAAGCTGAGGAGAAGACTGGGCTGAACAGCCACTTAATTAGTGAGGTTCCACTGCTGGATGGCATGGCTGTGATTGGGGCTTGTCTGCTGAAATGGCTCCACAAAACTGTTGCTTTCAATCAGCAATCAACCTGACAGGTGAACTGAATGTCATTAATATTATTTTTTTTGTCATCACTGTTATGATAGAGAGTTGTAAACTATATGCTTGGCCTGTTAGGTTCTCATGACGGTCACGCAAGGTTAATTTAGGCCTGTAGCTGCAATGTATGAAGCAGTGCTGGAAATGAGCCTTCTCTGTCTGAAGCTTCTCTTCTGTTAGATTGTCTTGTTAGCTGTTCTAGCAGGTCATTTCTGTCTCTGATGGAACACAACTTTGACAGCTGAATCCTTGACCCCAGAATGCCTCCCAAAACCAGCTGTGGCTTTCCTAGAAGAGGCACGATAGAAATGGTCATTTTCTTTAGTAAAAAATACAAGCATGAAATATCTGCAATAGCATATGCTTCCTCAATAAACTGCATACTGTCTTCTTAAAGAGACACAGTAAATGCTCTAACAACATCAAGTATTACATTTTTATAATTTAGATGCAGTTGTCATGTTGCAGCAGGTGCCTATAGTTCTGCTTGACTCCAGCTGTGAGATGAAATACATTATTTGGATCCCAGAAGATCCTTTCCCCCTGCCTCATGAGTTTAAAATCCAAGAATTGTCTTAGATTAACGTAATCAGAATGAAATAACTTGAATACCTTCACAATTATACAGTATCAAGACTGTGTACACAGGCAGCAGGGCAATTCAGGAGTAGTCATTGACTATTCCATGTTTATAAAGGGTGAGTGAGGGCAGTGAGACACTGGAACAGGTTGCTCGGAGAAGCTGTGGATGCCCAGTCCCTCAAAGTCTTTGAGCAACCTCATCTAGTGGGAGGTGGCCCTGCCTGTGACAGGGGGTTTGGAACTAGATGATCTTGAGGTCCCTTCCCACTATAACCATTCTATGATTCTAATGCAATAATAGGCTGCTTCCTGTCGGTAAGAGAGGGCTTGGATTCCTTCTTTTTACTGCAACCATGTTGTTGTGGTAACCTCACTGCTAGGAGCACAGGTAGGAGAGCTCAGAGACCCCACCATGAAGGAGATTGTGCATCGCACCAGGCAGTGCCAACAAAAGCTCCTCTCCTTCACCGCTGTGAACATCTGATGTCAACTCGGATTCAGAGTTGTCATGGACTGGGGTTAAACATGGTAGTTCTGTGTACAGCACTGAGAGCAGTGGTATTTACAGGCTGGACTTAATCAAAAATATGGCCAGCAGGTATCACCTAGCTTATTTTCTTGTACATAGCTGCAGGAATAAATCGCCAGAGGCAGAGAGTGTGGTACAGCCCTTGTCCAAGCAGCAGAATTTGGATAAATTGATTATCTGGGCACAGCTGCATTACCCCTTTTCTTTTTGGCATCCTTCTCAGGTGTACACAGTGGCAGACAGAGCTGCATTTTGCTCTGTGCAGCAATATATACATGGAAAGGGTTAGCGGGCAGATGCTTACCTGGTATAAATGGATGTGGCTTCATTAACTTCAGTGAGACCATGCTGATTTAAAGCCACAGAGGAGCTGGCTCTGTGAAGCAGTCAAATTTATAAATGACTGCATAATCTACTAGAAAGTCAAGTCAGGCCAACCTCTGTGCTGTGACATTTCCTCTGAAACTCACTTTAATAAGGTAATATTTTCTTCCAGTTCCATAAATGCAAATCAGCTGAACTGCATTTCGCATACTTTCTCATTTAATTAGAAACTCTTAGTTCAACTGTACTGCAACTGCAGGTGAAAGTGAATTATTCTAACAATTTTTCATTTTAATTATCTTGATTAGGTTTTCCTTCTTTGCAACTTTATTATATCTCATTTCACGAAGGCCTTTTAATTTAAGACAATAAATAAACTTTTATTTAGCAAGCTGGGGAAACTAAAGGATGTGATGCAAAGAGGATTCAACTCATTAAGCATTAATGTTACTAATATTCTTACACTAATTATTCATTAAGTTGATTGTCTTAGCAGAAAAGTAGGCTTGGCTTCTCTTGTGGATCATCACATTTTATTTGCATATGCCACAAAAAAGAAAGGAACAGCAAAGCTTACCAAAGTTAATGCTAAAATACTTCAGAGGACATAATACTTAACACTTAATTATTTTTTTATCTCTAGATGTATTTAAGGGCTCCCATTTGTTTTTTAGCTGCAAAACCACAGATACATTCTTTCACACACTTTTAGAGGAAGTGATGTCTGTGTCTTGATAGCTTGTTTCTGGCAAAAAGAAGACATCTACAAAGGGAGGAAAAAGTCACCAAAAATATATGCTGTCTCCCCTTTCAACCTCCTGAAAGTCCTATCATAAACAGAATTTGTAATATCTTAAAAAATAATAAAAACCTGGAGAGTGTTATTGTGTCCACTAAGGATTTTGTTGCAATGTATCTTATGGAGGCAGGAGTGTGTCTTTCTGTTCCCAGTAAACCCATATACTTTACATTTTCAAAGACAGCTGCAAGAATGGGGCACAGGAAAGAAGATTAAACAGACTGAATTCAGCCTGTTTATGTAATCCAGGAGGAAAGTCAAGGAATGACTTGATCATGGAGCCTATAAAGTCTCCCACTACTAAAATGTCTGGATGCGTGTGGAATTCAGATCTCTAAATCTAAACCTGCATTTCTTTTAAAACCTCCTCTTAGCAACTGTAGTGCCTGGAGATGCCTACATTTTGCAAATGCCTTCTCTATTTGACTTCGAAGCTCTCCACAGGACTGCAGACCAGAATTGTCTCTGTAGCAGAACAGTGTCTAGCCTGTGTTTGGGCTTGACTAATGTCCCCAGCATCTGATATCTCCTCTCTCTGTGCTCTGGGATGTTACCCCCTAAGAATAACTGATGTGCTTTGTGTTAAATGCAGGGAGCTTTGTGTTAGCCTAACATGCAACCAGACTGTGTGCCTCTCTGGGAAGTTCCCTGGGAAGGACTGAAGTTCCCTGTGACTTCATTTCCTAGGACAGTGCCATAACTACGAGGCTCTCCTGAGAGGTTTGTGGTGGTGGGTAGCACTCTTTATGCAGTTCCCAAAACTGTGCCATTCAGCAGGAAGCCATGCAAGAATTGTGAGTCCAGGGAGTGAGAAAAGAAAATAGAACACAGGTCTCCATATATAATGAGACATGTTTTGAAGAAAAAAATGGTGATGTGAATGTGAACTTCCTCTTTGATCTGATCTGAGAATAGATTTAAACTTAAGTTTTCATATTTCCATGTGAGCACTCTGTCAATGAGCTTATCTAAAAGGCAGGCTTGCATAGATTTTGGAAGAAGGCTGAATCCTCCATAGCTTTTCTGTAGGAGATAATTACCTTTACCTTTAGGTGGATGATTCCGTCCTGGTGTGTGTGGGGTCATGGATCCTCAAAAGCCAGAGGTGACTAATTCTCAGCTATCAGAGACTCAGATGTGGCTCTGTCCTAGATATTCCCTCCTGACTAGCCTTTGTATTGCTTTGGGACAAGAGCCTACCCCTATCTATTGTGTAAGGAGATAAAGCCTTTTGCTCCCAGTTAAGGATTTCACTCTGGGAAGGACCAAGTTTTGCAACATTTTTAGGGTTGACCCACAAATTAAGTAAGAGGGACTTCTCTGAAAGATAGGCTAAAGACTGAAATCTGAAGTTAGTCCATGATCAGTAGCAAAAAATGGCATAACAGTTCCTATGAAATTGTGTAACTGCTGAAACAATTTGTGATGCTGTAGTGGGATCTCTGTGATAAAGTCTTTAAATTCAGCATTCAGGAATCTTCTGATGTGATCTATCTGAAATGATATGCTGTGGGTGACAAGCTTTTGGCTCCTGGTGAAACCTCATATCAGAACCACTACGGATGCATTTATTGGTTTCTACACAATTTTATATTGTCAGGCTTTGAAATTGGGGTTCCTGGCCCTCAATAGACAAAGGGCGAATCAGAATAAGACTCTTATGCAGGGTTGTGTAAGGTCCTATTCACGTGGCATTGCTTATTGTGTCAGAGAAATAGCTGAAATCAAGTAACAAAGACTACAATATACTCTTTGAATCTGTTTTCCATTCTTGTTCTGTAGCACTGTACTCTTTTAGGAGTCTTAGGTGTAGTTTTTGCTGCCTTGTGTTTGTTTTGGTTCCCTCTGACTCTTCTTTTAAAGGTTGAGTTTAACCTAGGCTGTAGGTTTCTTTTAGAAAAGATCAGGAATATCTGTGCTATTGATACATTCAGCTCTACCTGTGCAGAGGAACTCTTCCATGGTGGCTGTGGGCTCAGTTCTGTCTTGGGGCATCTCAGCCTGGCATTAGCTTTCACCCACTGGAAAGAAAACTTTTAGTTCCAGACATGCTTTTGGGAAGATCATGTCTGACAGGTTGAATCCATCCAGCTATAAATATTAACAGCTGCCAAATGTCAGGTTTAGAGCTATGCTGTGGAGCTGGCCAAGGCAGCAATTACTTGTATTTTAGCTAGTGCTGCACATTGACTGTGGACACATTAGCTTTAGTGGAGATTTAGAGGCTCAGTAGCTTAAAAGCAGAAATCACTTACATTCATATTGGATATTATTACAGATTCAGGAGAGTTGGCCATAAAAACACTTAGCTTCCTGTAACAAAAGGCCTCCTAGCCAAGCAAGTAAAATGTTAATGAGACAGCAAGCACTCATTTTTGTGTCTGTAGACTTTCCCTCCAAGGTTTTGCTGCTTCATACTGAGGTTCATTAGAGTGGAAATGGTTGTCTTTAAAAAAGAAACACTAGCTAAATTGCTAGGGTGTAGAATTTCCTTTCAGATCATAATTATAGGTGATCAACGGAGTGTGTAATTAGTAAGTTGGATGAAGGATATTTCCAGAACAATCAGCAGTAATTTTCTTCCTGCTGTTCCTTTCTCTGCTCTGAGGACCTTTTGTCTGCTTTGGGTAGGCACGGCTTTTTCTTGAGCCCAGAAAACACAAATATAAGAATTTATGTCAGCTAAGAGTGACACAATAAATAATAAAATAAAAAAAAAAAACCTGCAACAAGATATTCTGTCTTCACTGTTATAGGCCTTACTGATTCCATGATGTTTCCAGCACTTGAGCACAGATGTTGTCCAGTACAAAACAGACAGGCTCATTTCTGGACTCCCTTGACAAGCCTGGGAGACTCTTGCTAGAGCCTGGATTTGCAGTTGCACAGCAGAAATGTGAGAAGCTGTCATTGTCTTCAAAAATCATGGAAATGCCCAGGCTGTTTCTTTGTACTATGAATAATTCATGGAATAATTCAATGACTCTGTCCAACATGTCTAAAAATAGCTTGGTAAACTGAGTGCTTTTGACCTTAAGAAACAAAATCTTTCTCAAATTTAAAGTAAATAAATGAAAAGCCACAGAAAAATCCAGTGGAAGCAGAGATGTCAGTCTGTAAAGATATGTTCGTTATTGTATCCTGGGTTGAAATATAGTTCTTCTTTTTAAGAGACTTCATCTTCACACAACTCTTTGGTTAGAAGAATAAACATTTCTCATAATTTGGACGAGTCATGGCTTTTGGTCATCTCTCTCTGTCCCTGCAGATAACGGGGACGCTGGCAGGGCATGGCTTTGCTGTGGCCCTACGTAACAGCTGTCTCCTCCATCCCTGATCCTCGGTGAAGAAGTGCTGCAGGAGTGGTGGTTGTGAAAAGGTCAGGGTTGGCATCCAGTGCAAAGATCTCAGCCGCAGCCCGAGCAGCTCTTGCACATGACAATGTGGAGCACAAGGCCCTTAGTGTTGGTGTCTGGGGTCAGGACTGTAGTTGGGCCCCCGCTTCAGATGACAGCTCCTATGGTTGTACGAAGGACAACTCTAGTGACTCTGCTGTCAGAGATTTCCTGACACTAATGCACTGAAGGTTTTTCCTTCATTCACTTCCACTGCTTGTATTTTAGAAGCCACGGATGGGTCTGTTCCTCATGGACTTATTTTTTCCTACAACTTGTTTTGGCACCCTCCATAGTGACAAGGCCACTAATTAATTTGGTCTTGTGATGATAATAATAATAATAGCACTTCTTTTTGTCACCGAAATAGGGAATAAACTCCTTACCACCAGTGTAGTCTTAACAAGGATACATGCTTTTATTTAGCACCAGGGACATTTGTCACCCAACATGTCCACCAAATGCAAGAATCACAGAGACTTATATCCATACAGAATAGTCATTACATTTCCTGGAATTCATTATAAGATTCACATCACCCTGGCACATGTGCATTAATCCATTTAAGGACTTCATGGAAGGTTTCGGGTGATCCCAGTGATGTTCAATGGTCACTCAGGAGTAAGTTCTTGGTGGTTCTTTCCACATGAAGCCTTGACTTGGAGTGTTCTGTTTGATCAGTAGCTTTGCACTGATAACTCTTCATGTGGATTTGAAGCAGTAAATGCAGAAGCTTTTGCAACAATTCCATTTATTTTTTTTCAGGCTTGTAAACAGGTTCTTTCTGATGATATTATCTACTTTTTGTTTCTGCTTGTCTATCTCTCAGTTCTTGATGGTAACACTTTAGTTAAGCTTTTAGTCCTTCTAACTGGTGCCTTCAGCAGGTGACCTTTCATAGCACCTGCTATTGCTTTTGTAGTATAGCAGTATCTTCTCTTGATAAGAAGAGCTGGACCTCTTGAATGTTGCGTTCAGTCAACCTTGGGCTGCCTTCTTGTCAGAGTATATCCCAAACTGCTATTTAGTGTTGCCAGACTCCTACGAGAAGCCCTTGCAAATCCTGTGGCTTGTGGGAAATGAATGCTGTGGTCCTAACCTATCTGGCCTGTGCAGTGCACAGAAGCAGCCAGCCAACTTGAAAAACTGCCTTGGCCTTGCAGCAGGAGGGCCAGATGCTGGTTGCCAGAACTAAAAGGAGCAACATCTTCAAATGGGTCTTCTTAAGCTCTGTTCATAGGGGGAAATCTCAATCTTAATTATCAAGTTGTTAATGTCCTGTAGATAAGAATAACATTCACTTAAAAATATTTTTCTGTGTACTTCAAACACGTTTGCAGTCCTTCAAAATAGTATTTTGCCATTCTAATTAACACTGAATGATAACTCACGGTAGAAAGCGAGGTTGAACACAAAGACTCTAGAGATGAAGATTTTGCATTTCTGTATTGACACAATGGTCAAATTTAGCAACAGCTGATATAGGGAGAAGAAAAAAAAAATCCCCTGTCTAATTCAGCAGATGTGTCAGACTTCTGGCATAGGCCCTTGTATGGGTTACAGAAAAAGTGCCAATAGTCTCCTTTTTCTATCTGTTCCCCTCCCACCATATACCGAGTACACAGTGCTCAGATCAACCACTGGTTATAGACAACCATAATGATGGGTTTCTTCTAGAGTCTTGAAATAGCAAGAAAGGAAGCGGTTTGGGCCTGGCTGCCACGCTGTGCAACTGGGCTCTCCAGCTGCAAAAGTGAACACGCTGTACTGAGAGAGCACCACTCCTCCAGCAGAGATAGTCAGAATTCTTCTCTCCAAATGCTCATTCAAAAAAAAAAAAAATTCTATTCTTTCCTTACAAAAGCATTTATTGGGCTTTCACTGAAAACCTAGGTTCAACAAAATCTGAAAGTGTAGAATTGTCGCTTTCTTTGTAGGTGCTCAGCTTTGACGTTGGATGTGTTTTTAAATAAATGGCACCATCATTATTTATTCATAGCTAGCGTGCTAACTGAAAAATGGAAACAGCCACACCAGTTATTTCAACAAAGCTTTGGCTGATTTCAAACACAATTCCTGTCAGTAGAAGAATAGGACCTAATAATTTTGACCACTTCAAAGCTTTTGCCCAAACAATCTGTTTACTCAGTGTCTGGTATTATTTCTAGATATACGTGTTTTGACGTCATGCTTTTTTTTTTTTTTTTAAAAATAGCATTCATAGATAAAACTGCAAATTTCGGATATGGCTGACTCAGGAACATAAACTATATATGTAGCAGCTACTGATCTCTTTGTGCAACATGGGAACATGAGTTGTGTTTTTTCCTTCTGAGCTTACTCTGAACCTCAGTCGCTCTGCCACTTTGAATCAAAATTTCTTCTTTTCCAAGGAGTATGTGTTTTACCTGTTTCCCTGGAGCTAGAACTCAAGCACCTGACAATGACAGGGCTTCGCTGCATGTGTGATTACTTTCTGGAGCTCATAGGGAAAACCTTAATGTTACTGAAACCGAGACCTGGACTATGTCACTTAATGTTTTCCTGAACACTAGGGCCGGGAGGCTAACATGAACTACTGTGACAGATTTTTGGAGGGATCTGCCAATCAGACTCAGTCTGTTTGGGTTTGAAATTGCCATCTGGAGGCTTTGGTCACACAAATTCTCTAAAAGGTGGCCTACGCTTTGAGCAGAGAATGTTGGATTATCTTGTCAGGATTCACAGGTGAAGCTCTTGGACAGAGTCCCTGTGGATGTGACGTTATGGTATTAGTGCTGTGGACTCTGGAGATGCAGGTTTTGCTTCTGATGCTGTCCTGGGCTTACTTTGTGGCCTTAGACAAGGCATATCATCTCCACATCTCCTGGGATCCTAATGTAATGGAGAAAAAGACCACCCCTCTCAAACAGGGCCTGTCCAATACCCTCATTTTCATGCACTGAACTTTTACATTGACTCTGTCTTACCTTTGCGTGGTGGATGAGGGAATGAATGCTCCCCTCCTGCACTCATAGCGTTGTGCTTTCCTGCTCCCTGGTCCCAGGTGTCTCTTACAGCTGGCAGCCTGATGTGTAGTGCAGCAGGTGATGACACTGGTGTCAAGAATCCCTCAAAAACAAAGTGCAGCAGGAGACCTGCTGCCTGGCTTTATCACCCTTCCTCTGGCTTTTTGCATCAGCATCAAACACAACTTCTAGCACATAACCTGATGCTGTCCTTGTTTCCAGACCAGGACTTGAAATGCTTAAGATTTCTTCAAGGTAGGCAATGTGTCAACAACTATGGTGCAAATGGCAAGTCTGATGTTCTCCTTCCTTCAGAAGCCCTAAAGATTTTTCAGGATGCAGAGCATCCTGATTCCATCCTGATGAAATTTGGAGTCTAATGCTTGGGTTCTCTATGGGATCCAGATCTCTTGGGATCTCTGTGGGACTCAAGATAGAGCTGATCAGCCAGAGCAATGGGGGTTTGGCAAATTCCATAATCCCTGGTGCTCTGAGCAGTTAGTTGCCTTGCTGCAGGCCAGGTAGCATGCAGAGCCCTCTCAGTGGGCTCAAAGCCCAGAAGGTGGGGAGAAGAAAGAGCCTCTGTGTCCCACAGTGGGAGATTGCTCCTCCAGCAGGGGCCAGTCTGCTTAGAGGGCTGGTGTATTATTTTTTATTAAATGGCTCTTCTGGGAATGCATGCCTGCTGCAAAAACAGCTCTGTGTTTCAAACTGAAAAAATTCTTTAACAAAGGAGAAGGGGTGTCTAATTAACTGCCTGAAGCCACTGTGAGTCCTCTTGCCTCTTTTGCTTCTGGTAAAATCGTATACATAAAACGTGTTGCTCTCTAGAAATAAAATTGCTGCCTCTTGCTGAGAGGAGAGCTGACAACCTCCGGAGTGTCCTACTGTGCTTGCAACAGGCCAAGGCTGTGGACAGAACGGGGGATTGACGCCCTCTGTTGCTGGGAATAAAAAAACCTAAATCTGTAACTAATAGCCGACTTTCTCTGCCTTATCCTTATTTTTTATCTTCCCCCCCTTTTTTAAAATTTTTTTATTAAAAAGCAGTGGCTGGCTGCAGCCCCGCAGCAAACAGATGGCGGGTTTCATCTGGCGACCTGGGGGTCTCTGTCGCCAAGGCAATTCTTGTCACAAGTGGTCAGCAGGGCAAGGCGGCTCGTCTCTGCTGTCCCCGCCAAGGCAGGAAGCAGAAAATTAGCCATGCAAATCTTTATGCATTTTATTTCCAGCACGAGCGTGTGCTGACGGAGTTCCAGATGGCTTGAGGCACGCGTCCTCTGGCTTGCCAGCACCTAAAGGGCAGCATTGCCACCTGCTCTGTGAAACACAGGTTGGTCCCATAAGGTCTGGTTTGCAGAGATTACCCTTTATGCAATGTATCGTATGATAATGACCTTGTACATTCCTCCGTCAGCAAATGTTTTGCAGGAGTCTTTTACTGGTTTTGTTGTAGTTGGTGGGCAGTTAATTTTTTTCTCTTTACCCCTCCTGCATCTTATTTGCAGAAAGCTCTTTTGCAGCTTCAAGTCACAAATCCTCACCTGCTCCTGCTTTTATTCTGAACACAAAGCCTTGCACTTCATCAACATTAACTGATCCTGGTGCATTCCAGACAAGGAAATGGTGGCTGCTGGGGCTATTAGGAGAAGCCTTCCTGGACTGCTAGATGCACAATTTATAAAGTCTGTGTTTAACCTTTTGGAAAATCAAGAAATATCTCATTATCTAAAATGATAGCCTTGTGCACTGGAGAGTTTAACTGTTTGAACTGCTTAAACAACCTTACTTCTGAGATATTTATTTTTTTTTCAAAACTATATTTAAAAACCTGAAGCTGCAAGTATTGTTATTCCTGTAGGTGAGAACACTTTCACCTCGCTTTCAGGAGAAGGATATACCCATGTGCATTCTGGTCTGTCATTCAAAGTGATCTACTCCCTTGCTGCATTGCATACGCTTTCTCTTAATAGCAGCTCTTTCAAAATCTCACTTGCAGAAGAATAAACTTTGGATATTGTAGGTCTCACCTGGTCTGATTGAATGATATGTCTTCAACCCAGGAAGAGGTGTAGATAATCAAGGAGGGTATTGTGTGGGTTTGTTGCAGGGTTGTCCTAAGGAGCACACTGTCACTTTGAGGGAGTTTTGTGGTCTGTAGGTTTGGTGCTGTGGATGCTCTGAGGCAGCAGTGCTCAGAGAGGTCAGGTCTATGTGTTGCCTGGCTAGCTTTTGGGCAGAAAAAGTGCCAATAATCGCAATATAGAGGGTTAAACTAGACCCACAAGGCGATTTACCCAAAATCTCCCAGGGAGCGTGTGAGATAGGAATTATAATTCAAGTTGTTGAATCCTATGTCAGTGTCTGTGTCAAAAGCTCATCACTCCTTTAGAAAGAGCAAAATACATTGTGTTATGATCAACATAAGAGAGGTGCTGTGACTCCCTGGGACCAGACCCCAACTCTGGAGGCACTAAAGAAAAGCTAGTTTGACCTCAAGTAAGTGAGGCTCAGCTCAACATCTGCCTATTCTGCCTTGATGTAGGCTGTCCTACCCAGGACACAGACCCCCTTCTCGTGCAGAACACAGCTTGGCAATGCAGCTCTCTGTACTGCTCTGGAAAATGCTAATAAGCAGTACATCTCCAGCCCCTTTCTCCTCCTCCCTCTCCTCCCTGATTCACCCCTGCCTGGCCTTTGTATGGCCTTGCTATCTTCATAGAGGGACATCAAAATTATGTGAAAACCCCATGCCTCAACAGAAAGGTGTCTAGATGGATCATACTGCTCTTGTAAACATTCTTAAATTCTTATATATTCTTTTGCTTTATGTTTGCTGCAATGGTTTCTGCTTTGAGGGAATTTTCTCATACAGCTGATTATTTTATTTTAGTACTTATTCTTAGACGAAGCTGTCAGGAGTTGCAAAAACATTTTCCTTCTCCTTTAAGCAAGCCCTTTAAACTGATTTGCTCACAGACATTGACCTCGGGCAGTGGTATTTGGATTGAGACTAGCGCCCATCATGAAGCCATCCTGCTAGCCCTGTAACATCTGAAATGGCACAGGAGAAGGTAGGCAACACATACCAAGGTCCTCCTTCACAGGCCTATAAGAACAGGTAATTGCTCATAAATTGCTGTTGTGCCACTTTGATTTCCTTGCTGAGGAGCTCTTAACTGAGGAGACTGATACTTAAAGTGCAAAGAAAGAGAGAAGTCATGTTACTTTCTGCAGTGGAATACGATCAATCAATACTGCAGTTTTACAGGTGAATGGTTAAAACGGCTGGGTTTTCGTACATTTTCAGAGAGTGCCTACCTGACAAATGCTCCCTTCAGACCCACCAGCCTCACGCTGTCTGCTGGGCATTTAAAAGTAGATGATAGTGTTCTTTACCTTCCCAGGCTATGAAACAAATAGCATAACTATTTCCAGTGTCAAAGTCTGAGTGTGCTGTGTGACATACCAGAATTACAAACCTCCCGGCTCCGCAGAGCTGAATTTTTATCATGCTAACTCCTCTGATGTGAAATAATAGCCCGGCAAGTGCACTGAACTCCAGTCATTGTAAAAAGGAGGTACAGAACAGGCTCGTATTGCATCCAATATACACATGAACCCACGCTACATACAGAACTTCAGTGTGAGTTCTAGAAAGGTATGAGTGGGATTTCAGCCCCCATTACTCCCAGGAGCAGTTGGGACAGTCTGGCTCTTGTCCAGCAAGCAGATACACTTCCTCAAGAGGGTATGATCTTCCAGCAGGGTGGTACTTGGTTTCCAGCAGGCAAGTGGAAGGAGTGCGCCGCTTGCTCCTCTTGAAAGATTTAAGACACTCAGCATAAGTTATCTTGGCTTTGCTAGTGAGTTGATGGAGTGGTATAGAATGACTGGCACGCCTCCATCTCCATTGCAATTTATGGGCAAATAAATTAAGCCTTTGGGATCCTTTTTCTTTCTGACAGTCCCTTTAGTACTCAAACATCTCTCATTTATAAGTCAAATGCCTTCTATTTGAATGATATGCGACAGATGTTATTCTGGTGTGGGTTAAATGACAGTATAAAGATATCTAGGGAGGCTGTACAAGGCAAATGATGAAGTTTGTTGATATGTAAGTAGCAAAGGCTCAATGGCTATGAAACCTTTCAATGTGATCCTGTAAGTCAAGTTTGTACTTCTGCGTGGGTAGGTGTGAAGTGGAGAAGCCTTAGGGTTGGTCTCACACACTCAGAGGAAGTTGTACATACTCTTACATTAATTCAATAACCAGACATAAAGGTGGCACAAAATAACTATTTCTTATAAATAGACTGCAATAAAATCTTATTTGTAAAAATTTACTTCTGTCAATGTTTGAAATGTAGGTCTTGATTGTTACCTAATGCTCTGAAAGTGCAGATGTTTTACAGGCAGCAGAGGTTGTACTGAATGGGAATGGAAGTCAAAATTCCATGCAAGCCCCTGTTTTACAAAGCATGAGGAATTGTGAAATTGTCAGAGTTGGAAGGGAGCTCTAGAGACTATCCAGTCCAATTCCCCTGCCAAAGCAGGGTTGCACAGAGCACGTCACTCAGGGCTGCATCCAGGTGGGGCTTGAAGATCTCCAGAGAAGGGGACTCCACACCCTCCCTGGGCAGCCTCTGCCAGGGCTCTGTCACCCTCCCCAGAAAGCAGCTTTTCCTCAGATTTGAGTGGAACTTCCCATGTTCCAGCTTGTGCCCATTGTCCCTTGTCCTGTCACTGGAAACCACTGAAAAGAGTCTGGCTCCATCCTCCTTCAACCTGTCCTTTAGGAAACTTGTAAACATAAATAAGGTCTCCCTCTTCTCCAGGGTAAAGAGCCCCATCTCTCTCAGCCTTTCCTCAGCAGGGAGATGCTCCAATCC
>BJBW01002727.1:107137-121061 GCA_004320125.1 Scolopax mira
TTCCCTGTCTCTCTTGAACTGGGGAGCCCAGAAGTGGACGCAGGATTCCAGTTGTGGCCTCCCCAGTGCAGAGCAGAGGGGGAGAATGACCTCCCTCCACCTACTGGCCACACTCTTTCCTATGCAGACCAAGATTCTATTAGTCCTCTTGGCCACAAGGGCGCATTGCTGGCTCATGGATAGTTTATTATCCACCAGGACCCCCAGAGCCTTCTCCTCAGAAGTGCTTTCCAGCAGGTCTATCCCTAACCTCTACTGGTGCCTGGGAATCTGGTAGCTTCACAGCACAGATGGAAACATGGGGAAGCTGGAGTTTTCCATTTCCACTTGCATTTACAAGGTAAATGTGTACACAAGAGGATTTGATTTTGTAGACGTAAGTTTGAATTGTATTTTCTTTTTGCAGGACTCTAAAACAACATCTGTGGAGTAGCTTTCTTTTGGGTTTTTTTGTGGTTTGGGTTTGTTGGGTTTTTTTTAATGTTTATTTTGCGAACTTCTGTGTGTGGAACAGAAGATGGAGCTATTTCCTAGCACGAAACATATTTTGCAGTTTAGTTAACCACTAGCAGTAGTTGTACACTGTTCTTTATTCAGTTCTTATGTTATCATGATTGCATTCCCCCTCTAATCCCTCTCTACCCCTGAAAATAGCCAGGGTGGGGGGGTAGAGTGTGTTCAAGTGTAATAGTAGTTGTCAGCAGATCGGGATGACATTTTATTCATAATCTGGGTTTATGATTAATGGAATCAATAACCAGGAATCCTTTGCTTATGTCGCTGGGATAAGCAGCTCTCTGAGGTGACAGCTGCTTGTTTTGAGGTGGAAGAAAGGTTATTTGTAAGGCACACAGGCAAAACATGAATTACTCTTGCAATCCTTTTCTGTTTTGTTTCTAGTATCCTCTTCCATGAGGTCATGTATTTGTTCTCAGGTACCTAAATTAAATGCAACTGTCTCTTTATTTGGTTTCCTAAGGAAATGAGGCTTTTGGAGTCATATTCCATGTGGATGTGTGTGTGTCTGTCGCCATTGCAATTAACTTCTGAACCATTGCTCAATTCTAGTAACATTTGGTAGAGGGGCAGAGGTCTTAAAAACAATTACATTCGTGCAAATGGCACAGAACTGACAGCTGGGTGATAGAGAAAAACCCCGTTAACACTTTTCTAGAGGGGAAACCATCAGCATTCATCTGATATTGAACATGAGAAAATCCACTTAGAAACACAAATTTATTGGAATACTGACTTCATTGGTTTTTCTGCTCCTGGAATGCTTTTTGTTTGTTTATTTTTACTGAAGAGGGGGGTGTTTAAAAAAAGTGAATTAAGTGTATTTTATTTTCATCCTAAGACTCATGAGGCTGTTCTGGGAGAAAAACCTGAAACAGACTTAATGATTAGTTTGGTGTTTTTTCATTTGTTTGTTTGCTTGAAAGATGTGCCAAGGAAAGAAATCATGCCTCCCCTCTGCTTCCTTGTTCTGTCAGGAAATAGAAACAGAATAACATCAAGAGAAAATGTCATTTCCTCCTGGCTGCCTAGAAGCAGGAAACCTTAAGAAGTAAGAGCATCTGTTAACATAGAGCTGTCCTATCCCATCTCTGTGGGAAGAGACATGCAAACCGTGAAACCATGTTGTAGGTTCTCTCTCTACCTTCATCCAGGGGGCCTGATCTATGAATGAAAGGACAGCAATGTCTAGCCCAGGTTTATTTTCCTTCTCTCAGCATCACGCTGTACTGAAGGTGACTCATTCTTTTCAGACACAGAGATGTCTCTTGGCATCGCTGCTGTCATAAGTGCTTCCCAAGTCACGCTGCAAACTGGTCCTTGCCCAGAGCACGCTGTTGTTCAGTAACGCAAAGACTTGCAAGTCTGTGGAATTTGAGATATGGCCAAAGGAAATGCTCCATCTGCTAGGAAAGAGCAGTCTTGTTAGGCAAGGAGTTCTGTCTCCCCTCTCTGGAGAGCTGAGCTAGGAGGTAAGGAAGGAGATAATAGTGTAGTTCGTATGTGCGTGTGCTAAAATAGAAAGCAGAAAATGTCTGGCAGTTCATTGTAATTAATTTTTTTTTCCCATTGTGAAATATATTGCTCGGTTGCTCTTTTTTGCTTTTTCCATGTGGTCAGCTCATCTATGAGGCTAGGAAATATCGTGTTTCCAACACATGTTGGATGCATCTTTCCTCTTAACACAGAGCCATGTCCCAGACCTTGGTGTTTCCCACAGGCTGCCTGACCCACCATTGTGTCTCTTCAGCACCATTCTCAAATCTATTTTCTGCCTTTAACTGATTCTGGCTACAACGCTCCAAACATTTGACAAATGCAACAAGAGCAGTTCACATCTCATCTAGTGTAATAAGAGGTAGCCTTTTCATATCCTATAAACTTCAATGTCATTAAATTAAAGACCAGTCTACAAGTGTTACAAGTTGCTTTCTTATCCAATTTGCAGTGGGAACAATTGGGATATTTTTATATGGAGTTTGGCACTATGCAGGCTGCTTCGAAAATACTGACATAATACAACTAGACTCATGTTTGTTTATCCCTAACCCAAATAACTACTTTTTCAAATGTCTGGTTCATATTCATTCAAAATTAATTTAACACCATGACTTAAGCAAAATGCACATGTAAAGAACAGCTAGAGGGAAAGTATAGTCCAGGAAAAGCATTGCTGGGCTAGAAGAAATCTCACTGTCCAAGATCACTCCTAGCTCCAGATTCATGGTGCTCCTAAGGCTGTATTTTCTCACAGATGGGCTAAATGCAGTGTGCAAAATCTATGCAGCTACACATCTTGTGTTTAATATGGGGTTTGAGGGTGGTTGTTTTGTTGGGGGTTTTATACCTTGAGTTAGTGGGGCAGTAACTTGGGAAGCAGTCCTCAAAAGGTGGGTCATTAAAAATAAATAAAACCACCCGAAATTTGAGTAGCAGAGCATGCAGAGTTTCAGCATTATTCATTAGAGTTAGTTCAGTTAACTGTGAAGAATTTCTGAAGGGATGATGAGTACATGTTTTCTTGAAAACTCACTGGATATTATGCAATGAGAGCAAAGAGAATACAAGCTGTATTTTTCTCCCAGAGAACTATTTTCAGTCTTTACTTCTGTCAATAAAGATGAAGTCAAATGAACTTAGTTTTTGGAAATATTCAACAGGTATGTTGACATACTCTGACACACAAAATCCTCAGAAGTGGTATCATATAGTAAGAGAGAGTATGTACTTTTGGGATATTTTGAGGTCACTTGTTCCTATTTCCAGATTGTAGGGGGAAAGAACACCATAGCTAGCCAGAATAGGAATCAATAAGGGTTGATCACCCATGTTACCAAGAGTGAAGGTCTCCAACTTTCTTACCTCCTCTGCAAATGTAAGAAAATACCTTATTAAGAATAGAGCTCTTTTGTGCTGCTACCCTACTGTGTAAGAGCAGATATACATTAGAAACAGTCTGAACTCCTACGATGGGTACAGGAAAGAAGGAGGGAGCAGATGTTCACATGTGTGCTGGAAACAGAATACAGAAAATACCACCAGGATAGTTTTATTGTAGCTGGAGAAGGAAGTCCTGAAAGCTGGTGGATGTGGAAACTGTCAAACTCGGGCTGTTCTGTCTTAATCCATTTTTTTCTTACCCTGATCCTCTTTTTGGTCAGAGGTTTTTGTTTTGGCACATTCTGTATTTCTTAAGCCTGTCAAACTGTATGACATGGGTATTGACAATAGAGGATTACTTGTGCTAAGGAAGTAATAGACTCTGCCTAAAATAAGAGGTTATAGCTTTCCAAGAGGCTGCCCATCTTCCCTGAGGTAAATTTTCTCCCTGAATTTCAGAGATGTCTGGCTAACGTACAGAAACTTGATGTTTTAATAGAGTTATGGTCATAATGTGGATATAAGAGTATGAGTGAGATGATGCAGATTGCCTTGCCTCATGTTCTCAAACTAATTTCCCACAGGATTTTTCTTCTGGTATGTTTTCTTGACTCTTTAAAGGAGAACAATTGGTCTTCCAAACTTATATCATGCAGCAAACTAAATTTTCTTACCTTCTCATCAGTGAGGTCAGCAAGTCATAGAATTAGAGAATAGTTTAGGTTGAAAAGACCTTTAAGACCACCCACTCCAACTGCTAACCTAGCCCTGCCAAATCCTCTGCCATTAAACATTGTCACGGTGTGAAAGCACTGGCACACAGTGATCAAATCAATTCTCAGTCCTCACTTTGATAAACTCAATAGATTAAGCTTCTTAATCAACAATGTAGCACTTCTGCAGTCCACTATTGTTCCCTTTCACATTTCTACAGTCTTCATCAGGCTGGACGCCAACCAACAGCTTTAAATGCAAATTTCATTTTTAATAACAAAACTGGTAGTTATAAGAAGTTTAAGTGTGTTCCCTAGTGACCCTTTCATGGCCACGAATGGAGTTTATTATTTTCTCCATGCTCTAATAGTCAATAGTAGGCAATGCTATTTTATTTAGGATCTGTGGGTTCTGATTCTTAAAATAAATGCTGTGTTACTTAATCCTTATTTCAAAACAATTTACTGTCAGTTAATATTTCTTTCCTTGAAGTGAGATCAACAAAGATTTTTAGTGCATACTTCAAACAAATTAATAGTTTATTATACTGTTTTTTGCTGTTTCATTGAATTTGTAGACACCCTAGTGGAGTAGTATTTAGTTCTGCCAAGCAGTGGATAAGCTTGAGCTAATATCTATTTTCATTTCAGATTAATTTTTCCCTGAAATGTCACTGTAAATAAAGAGGCTACTGTTTGTTTTCAATTAATAACTTCGTATTCAAATATGGCATAGATCTTCCAGGTCTTTGCAATTTGAATCAAACTACTTCCTCAGCAGGTTTCTGCCCTACTTCCACCTACTCACAATCTAAATTAGGCTATGCTTCCTTTTGCTTATTAATCCAACTTCCTCTCCTTTTCAGATGAACTGCCTTTTATGCTTATCATCATGTCTGGGTTCCTAACCTCCAAATTTTTCATAATGTCTGTTTTATAATTACTGTCTCATTTGGCAGTAAAATAGTTGTTAGTATTGGTAGCACCATTCCCTGGCTGATTGTTATCTTCCCGGCTTTTCCTGCTATCTGTCACCACCACGAATATTTCATTAGTTAGTGGTTTCCTCTCTCCCCTCCCTCCCCCCAATTATATAGGAACTGTCAGTCACACAGCAAATGAATGCTGCAGGAAATCCACACTGCCTTCTCATATAACTCAGCACTGTAATTTCCTCATCTAAATCTAGTACTGTTAAAAAAAAAAAAAAAAAAAAAGGAAGACTATCTAGTGTTCTTAAACCTGTGGTGTTTTTTTTTTTTTCTCATGACTAGCCTGAGAGGGCTTTTCACTGTATTGAAAAGTGTATGATTTACTGCCTGGTGTTATGATTTAATCTGTGTGGCTTTTACAGGGAGAGGCTTTGTGGCTCTATAGCTTAAAGGAACTTGAAAGTTCACAAAAAATGGCTCTGGGAGGACGCAGAAAAGGCTGTGTGCCTCCTTCATCTTGGCATATGTTGAGAAACAAGGAGAGGTTTTGCAGAAAAGTGTCTAATCTGGAGGTAACCGAGTCAGGAGGGAATGTCCTGAGCTTTTCTGACGAGCAAAAAATGAACCCACCTGATATTTGAAAGATTTCTTCAGATATTGAGTCAATATGCCTCCAGAAAGGAAATGGGCTATAGTCAGCTGACCATGGTTTTTTTTAACTCTTACACATCAGCATGTCAAAGCCAGTTAACAGTAATCAGCTTTGAATTTAAAGGTCTTCACTTCCAGTGTGGATGTGGTGTGTAACAGCTCTTCACTTCCTTGGTGTAGGGGCTCTCATTTGACTATTGCAGCATGCCACCCTTGCATGGAAGTCCTTTAGAGACATGAATTTGCTTCCAAATTCTGCTTCCAAGCAGTTGCTTTCCTCTGACACTGCAGAAAATCAGTTCCCTGCAGTTTAGTTGAAGTGAAACATGAGAGGCTGCATTCCTGAGCTGTGAGTGCATTTGAAATTATTTGTCTTCATTAGTACTATACTCTGTAATTACCTATTTCCCCAGTGCCAGCATTTGACTAACAATATTTCAAATTTCAATCTCCCCTGCAGCCTCCTGCAAACCCCTTAGAGTTGATTTTTTGACGTCTAATAAACGTGTGTTGGGGTATGGGGGAAGATGTACAAGTCTTTCCCACTGTGGATGCACCAGTGGGATCTCTGACTTGCAAAGGATGACTGACTTTCATTAAACCAGTCAGAGTTTATACTTGAGACTTCTAGACAGTGATCACACCACAGAGCTAGTTAAAACTACCGTGATTCTTACCCCTTTGTTTCTTAATATTTGCTCTCTTGCTCTCTAAAGATGGTAATGAAAGCTGAGAGGGGGGAGATGGATCCTACATGGATGTGCTGAATGAAAACTACTCAGGCTGCACATTCAGCTTAGTGACCTTCCTTCTTTCCCTCTCCAGCCATAGTTTTAGGGATTATTAACTGCAATAAGTACGTGGGATGTGAGACACTGTGATGTTAGCCTCTTAAGTAGCAATGTGCATTGCGGGGTAGGTGAGGGAAGAAACTTCTGCTTTGGTCTCCATCCAGTTCTTCATAAAGTGCCAGACACACGGTTGACTTTGTGCTCTTCTTGCTATACCTGCAGACATGGAGCAGAAGGAAGCACTGTAAGATTTGTCCTGAAGAGTGAGTTTGCAACACTTTCAGGTTATATATATTATGTTTCCTTAGATGGAGCTGTGGCTAATAAAGACCCAGCCTATCGCTAATCACACATGAAGAAATGAATCCCAACTGCTAGAGTAATGAATGCAACTGAATCATGTTCTGTCTTAAAGAACTTGCACTGTCACCAGACGTTTCTCTGTCACAGTTATTCTAACCGGATTTATCCTAATAGCAGATTGGCTGTCTCATTAAGTAGCTAATTAGTACGTATTTATGTTAAAAGGACAGATTAGTGTTGCTTTCCATGTTTTCCCTTGTTCCTAAGGCTTGAATGAAAATTTTAATGCTTTTTCTATAAAAAGATCCTTAATTAGGTTATGCTGAGGGTGCCAATTAGTAAAGATTCAAAAGTAAGTTCCCAGAATGTTCCTTGCACTGCTGTTGTCCTCACAATTGAAGTAGGCAATGATAATCACACATTTGTATCTTGTGGGCACCGTGGAGCAGACAAAATATTGGGGTCTGGGCAGCAGCTCATTTCCTTTTTGTGATTCCTGATACAGCTTTGCTGACAGTCTGAGATTAAATCTGTTTCTTTGGTCAGCTTCTTACAGCTGTGGAGAACATGTTTCCACTCGAGCTGTAATCCTTGTGGAGTGACAGCTCCCTCAGAGCTGTTCGTGAAACAAATCTGATCTCCAGACTGCTTAACGGTGTTCTGGGAAGCAACATACTCCACATCCTGGTCAAGGATGCATAAGGTGAGGGTCTGGCTGTGACTATGTATTTCACACAAAAATAATGCACACCCCCCCCCATCCCCACCAATGTCAGTGGAGACATTGTCTGTAGTAGAATTGCTTGTAGTATGTACAAGTGTCATATGGCTACGAAACCTGTCATTCATGTGCAGAATAATGTTCTCTGTCCACCGTCTCCTTAAGCAAAGCATGATATTTAGTGAAAACAGTTCCAGAGTTGCAAGTTTATTGTTCGGAGGTTTGACTTCTCCCCTGCTCCCGTCCCAACAGGGCAACTCTACCAGGGATCATTGGTGTAGCCCAAATACTTGTGGTAGCCCTTGAAAACACAACTTCTAGCTGTAGGGTAACCTATGGTGTTAAGGGAGAGGCTGGAACTATTACCAACTATATAGAAAAGTTAAAATATATATGTGTGCATACACGCATGTGCAAATATTATTGTTAAGGCTGTGTTCAACAATCAGTTGAAATCACTTAGGCTTAATTGTTATTACCTTTGCTCTTTCCACTGAATATATTATGTGCTAGCATTGGTCAGTCCTGTGACGTTTAGGGTAGAAAAAAGTAATGGGGAACTGTATTATCACATGCTGGTAGCTCGTGTTTTATTTTGGGGGGCTTTTTTTGTGTCCTTCAAAAATAATGTTACTCCTCAGCTTTTTGATGATGTGCTTTTTGAGAAGGAAATGTTCTTTGTTCATTTTCATTCCTTCCTATTTCCATTCAGTGGCACTCGAATCAAAGGCAGAGGCAGGAGTGTGGAAAAATAGCTACTACTGAAAAAACCCCAATGTGATTAGTGTGGGTGATTTCTTGTCTGTGGAGAGAGAAACAAACTTGTTAGCAGAGCTCAGGCTTTCCAACCAACCGCCTGCTATTTATCCTGCATATTCGTAGGCAGAAGAGGTGGATGCAAGTAGTTTTCCAAAAATGAGCTAACATTTAGCTTCTGTTTGTCTCCAGGTTATAAATCTGAATTAAACCAAGAAAACTTGTCACTAAAACTAAGTAATTCGCGTTATTTAACTGAACTAGCAAAATCTGTCATAACTAATAGTGAAATACTATCTGTGTCAAAATCAACAAAGTAAGCAAACTGGTTTCAGTGCTTGATTAGTTAAACCACTGTGCTAGTGCTGAAGAATAAGCAATCCTTGCTGTCCATTGGGTATGAATCTCACTAGGGAACCTTATTACAGTCAGTCAAACCTCTAATTGGAATCTAGTAAAGTATCTTCTTCCATCTTCAAAGGAGTTGGCATGATCTTGTCAGGATCAGATATCTTAAATTATGTTATAGTCTTAGGAAAAAAAAAATCCAATTTAAGTCAACTATAAAAACATCTAAGAAAATATGCTGGCATAATAAAAACACATGCACAATGTTCATTCAACTTCAAAGTAAAAAAAAGCCTTCAGTCTGCGATATGTGTTAGCTATTCTGCTGTGTACTAAAGACAATATTCTTACTAATTTTGACAAGCAAAGCAATTAAGAGTAGTATATATTTGAACAGTAGTACAGACAGCTTTACATCTCAATAGAGAACATTTATCTATTAAATGTGACAAGATGAAACCATCAAGTGCTAAAAAACGTTCACTTTTGTAGATTTGCCTGCTACCTAAGCATTTTCCTCACAGCAGACAGTTTGTTTACAGTTGTAAAATATTTTGTCATTTTCGTTTGGCTTTTTAGAAAAATATTATCTAGGCATTTAGTATCTCACCTGTTTTGTATTCCTGGCAAACTAGGACTTCTATTTCTTAATTCTCAAACCCTTCCTTTAACGTGGGTATTTAAATTTCTGTCTTGCAATGTCTAAAATTATATAGGTAAGTTAAATAGTAATTACAAAATGCTACTTCTACTATTACCATTCATATAACCCTCAATAGGAGGTTTAAAGGCTTTTCCTGAAGTATGACAAGAAACAACAGATTCAATCTGGAGAACTTGTATTCTTAGTTGTATTATTAGTCTGTAACTGTAGCTATGAGTTGGATCCAAGTTAGCTAAGTGATGATTGGAAACACCTGGTGAATGTTTTGAGAACCAGTTGGTCATATAATGAACACTTAGGACTATCGTATTACTCTACTACAGACTTATTCAGCGACATGAAGGTTTTTTCTGACACATAAAGTTCTACCATCTCTCAAAGGCAAGTAGAGCTGTCTGTACCTCCATTTTGTGCGGGCAAGAGCCATTAGTGGAGTATTGCTGGCTCAGCAGAAGGTTATAGTCAAGACAATCCTAATGAAGCTTGAAATCTCCAAATTCATTGAATGAGATATATATTTTTTTTTCATCCTATATTTACCCCTTTCCTCTGTGAGCAGTGCTGTCATTTGTAATTTTGAAAAATATGTAAGAGAAGAATTCTATTTTGAGGGCATTTTGCATACACTTGCGCAGAAGTATAATCACAGAGAAGTTCTGGGCTGCTGAATTGCAGCCAGAGCACTTCCTGTTTCCTCCAAAATTCCATGTGTGAGAAATGATAGCGGGGGAGAAATAGCTGCAACAAAATGCTACAATATTTTTGTCAGACACATTGCGTTTGTATTACGTGTATTCTCTGATTTTAAAATTTTTCAAAGTGCCCGTGTGACAACATCACTTCCTGCTAACATAAAGAATTTGGTAAAGACTAGGTATTTTCTTTCTTGTATCTTACAGCTAGCGGCATGAAGATGTCAGAAGTGACTGCTAGACATGAGTCATAATGAACTAGGGATAGAACCCAAGTTCCTTAATTTCTAGTTACCTACAAGTACTGAAATTTATTTAATTTCAGAATTTTAAAGGAACTCAAAACTTAATTTCACAGAAATTTTACTTGAAATAAAACTGAGGCATTGTCACGTTTTGATCAACCGTAGTGAAGTGTCATTTGGATTTTGACCTTTCATCATATTCCATTATAGGAACATGCAGTGAAAGTTTTGCAGAAATTTTGAATTTACTGATAATTTTAGAGGTTAGTGGTAGAAGTGGAAGACTATTGATAACCTTTTTTTTTTTTTCCCCCTTTCTCTGATTTCAGATTTGTGTTGCTACTAGTGCAATGCTGATGCTCTGCCCTCAACAAAGGAGCATGAAGAGTGAACTCAGTTTAAATGAGTGATGTCCACCAAGAGAAGCAGACCTCTCCATGGCCAGAATCAGCATTGACACTTGGGTAAGTGTAATATGAACTTTTTTTGCATTCTATGCGCCTGCATGTGGACTGGACCTGGACATTTGTGAAGTGGAAGTGGTTTTATCCTTCATAGTGGATTTATCCTTGGACAGTTGTGCCACTAGCTGAAAACGTGATTTTATAGGAGGAGTGTTTAACATGGGAACCAAGTATAAGGACCAGAACGCTTTCTACCTCCATGTTATTCTATTGTGTTGTCATTTGGAGAAGTGAAAAGAAACCATGTGGCTATCAAATTCCTGATGCCTTTCAGAAAGTCTAGGATTACTGAATGTGGTTGAATGTTTAAATGGACAATATAGAATTGTGGTCTTTTTTTTTTCCCCAGTATAAGTAATGATTCTAAGCAAATGTGTATTATTTTCTGTCAAAATTATTTTTTCTTTTCTAGTATTTTTTTCCAATGTACTTTGTATTCATTTGACTGGAAATGCAGCATTCCACTGATATCTTGTCTTACTAATTTTCAACTTTGCAACTATTTATTCAAGAACAATTTCTTTTAAGCTATGATCGTTGTTTTTCCGCATGTTTGTAAACTGCCACTATATTCCTTGAAGTCTGAACGTCCCCTAAACCTTCCTTTCTACCCCAGAAGTTAACTGGAATGTCTCTGATTCATTCCATAATAGAAACAGCAATATAAATTTAATTACACATAGAGTGAATGATACTTAGTAAATGTCACTTTTCTGCTCAGAATAAGCTTCATCCTGACATAGTTTGCATAACCATATCACTATATTTGACTTCTCTGAGAGTGAGGGTTTGTATTAAGTTAGGTATACAAAGTTGGGCACAAGCTACGTGTAAAATCTGAACGCGCTAAAGAAGCAGATTCTTCTGTGACTTTGAGATCTAACTGAAATTCTCCCTCAGAATGGAGAAAATTCTTGGTTTAATTGTTTGTATTTGGAGTTTGACTGCTCAAACATAAGAATTATTCCCTTATGCTCATGAATGAGCAGGCAGAGTTGTTTCCCTAGGTATCTCAACTGTGTATATTGACAGACATAGAGTCGTGTTCTACAGATGACTCCCTTTCTTATGGTGAGAGGGGAACAATGAATGTTTGTCTCTGATGCATACAGATCTATCTTGTCAAGGATGGAGTGGGCTTGTTAGTATTCAAAAATACTAAAGATGCATTTCTGTGGGTGTAGCCTCCTTCCTTGTTGAGGTGGAGTGGCTAAGCATTTCTCAGGACCAGGGCTATACTCATCAGTCTTATCAACTTTCAGTGACAATGGAATCATAGAATGATTTGGATTGTAAAGGAGCTTCAAGATCATCTAGTTCCAAACCCCCTGCCCTGAGCAGGGACACCTTCCACCAGACCAGGTTGCTCAAAGCCCCATCCAGCCTGGCCTTGAACACTACAGTTTCTCTGGGCAGCATAACAATAGGGTGTATAAAAGCTAGATGCAGATGATCTCTTTTTGAAAAAGCCTGTACATTTTTTTTTTTCATAACAGTTGTATTCTCTTCCTCAGTGAAATGTAATCAACATACATTTACATATTTCATGTAATCAGGACAAGTGGAGGTACATGCTAAATGTGGTATATTATGGTCAGAGTGTAGGGCTTCATCTTGGAATATTGCAACCATTTACAAAAAACCAACTGCAAAAAAAACTTGTAAAAAGCTAAACCCTTACACCCTTGTCTATCTTGTACTTGAATCTGTAAGAGTAATCTTTTGTATCATAGCCCTTCTAGAAACAGGTGCTTTGGAAAAATAACAAGTTCTTGCTGGAAGGACAAGCTCTCACAATGCATTGTCAGCTTTGCCAGCTCTAGTATTGAAAATAATACTTACTGATTTTTACTTTGTTCAGCTCTATGAAACAGTTCAGACAGGAGGCTAAACCAAATTCCACTTCACGTCATGAATTATCATCTAAGCACTTAATACATTTAAATTAATTATTTTATTTCTTTTTATCGTTTTGAAGTAAATGTGCTAGGACAGATGCTGTCCAGGAGGTAAGCAGAATACAGCAGGATTGTACGGTTATAACTTCTGATTTAGTTTACCTTCTAGGAACTATTCTACCACTGAGAAATATGAAAGGGACAGAACACATTTGGCTTTCTCAAAGGGACTTCAAAAAACCCCACATAAATAATACAGGTGACTTATTCCTGACATCTCTCAAATCGATGAACACAACAACCTATTTCAGAGACTTGGTAGAAACACAGAGCTTCTGGTAGAAATTCTTGTGCCCCTCTGGATGCTTGCCTATGCAAAGATGGTTTATTTAACTAGAAAAATGTATTGGGCCAGAGAAAGCTATGATTTTTGTCCTTCTGACAGCTAGGTTTCCTGTGCTTTGAAGTGCCCTATTCAAGGAGCAAGTAGGAAACCAATTTTTTATATATTCTTTTATAAATAGAAGAATCCAAACATATATATTTTTATACATAGGCATGTAATAAGTATAATGTATGTGTTCTATAAATATGTATGTATTTACATTAAATATATAGACAGATATATCTCAGAAAATGAAAACCAGTATGTGAAGGTCAGGCCAGTTCACAAAATCTCATGACACTTGACCAACTTGTCCTGTTCTGAAGTCCATAATGTAAATCCTGACATCTGGATAAGCATATCTGACATGGTGGTAGGTTTCTTTGGAGGACTAATAAATTAATCACTACCACCACCCTTCTTTTTTATTTTTTAGCATCTGACTCTCTCTCTCTTTTCTTTTGCTGTGAACAGAAGGGATGTGCCATCCCCTCAGCTTTGGCATCTGTGAGCAAGACTCAGCTACAGCCCCTGCTCCCTCCTGTCCCGATGAGGTGGCTAGGACATGTTTCATGCCCTGCACCCTCACTTTCTGAATGCACATCATCCAATGCAATCTGAATCTACTCTCCCAGACCCCACACAGGAACAGCTCAGCTTGTTACCGTTTCTAGCACATCTTCATCTGTTACTTGATTTACTCCAGCTATAAAGCACCAATTTCCTTCTGTTTCTGGGAGGCAAAGAAAAATAAAAAAAGGCAGCATCATTATAATTTTAAAAGTCACCAGAAGTTATTTGCATCAGCGTTATGCTATGTTTTTCCTTTCTCTGTTTATCTGTTTGTGAAAGCAGAATGCTTTCTAATATAGGAAGAGCCTGTGGGGGAAAGCACTGTGCTACAGCACTGTTTTCCAGTAACTACAAGCAAAGAGTTTATTAGCTCGCTTTATAAATTCTCTCAT
>BJBW01002728.1:0-58006 GCA_004320125.1 Scolopax mira
CATTGAGTACAACCCTCTAGATGCGACCATCTAGCCAATTCCTTATCCACCCATCAGGTGGAGGTGAAGTGTCTTGGGCCTCAGCTTCACATTCAGAGTGTGGGGTGAACATTGTTTTGGCCTTTTTCCTCCTTATGGTAAGGCCCTTCCAGGGTTTTTCCTTGCCCAGCAAAGATAGTACTGCATACCTTCTGAGCACCTTTGAATGACAGCAAATTAAAAAAAGGCACTAAACCAAGCTTTCACTGCTACAGACCATGCGTAGTCCAAGTGACCCAGCAGGTCACAGCTGGCCAGCAGAGCTCAGTTCCGCAGCCCTTTGATGGGATGTCAAACCCAGTCTAAGTAGCACTGGAAAAACAATAAACTTACAGTGAGCAACTTCTCCACTGTGTCTCTAGACTCATTGAGGCTTAGTAAAAGGTCTTCACAGAATCCCATTGTCACTTCTGCTCCCCGGATAGCAAGAGTGCCAACATCCTTTAAAATGAAGTCCATATCTTCTTTCCTTTTTAGGATGAAGTAGATAAAGTCCATGGTCTCCTGCACACACTGCTGCATGACTTTCTCAGAATAGGGCACCTCCAAGTGGGTCTTCTTGTAGCTCACTGACACTTTTTTTATCTCTCCTGGGAAAAAGAAGGAAGACTATAACTCAGACAGCATCTGGGCAGACTCAAATAAAGTGCCAGCAGCTGCCAGGCCAAACACACTGCTGCAGCACAGTCTTGTTTAACCACCCGGTGCAGCTCCTTGTAGATGTAAACCCCTCCTCAAATGAAGGTCAAATCCCCCCATTAACAGATGTGCCAAGCCACAGCCATGATTCCCTAGACAGAAATAGGAATCAAGGACTATGACCACCTGTGTCCACATGGCACAGGAGGGAAGAATAGGGCTGGTTCCCATGGGAAGAGCAGGGTGTGCCAGGCCATGGAGGTGAACCCCTATATAGCGCAGTCCTGGACTGGGAGACTTGCATATAAACACAGATAAACACAGCACCAGCTCTTAGTGCTGCACAGGCCTCATTGATGGCCCACTGCAGACCCAGCAACAGCAGCAATGGTCAGACATGGCAGCAGATCTGGCCATCAGCAGGTTCCTGTGATAACTATCATTTTCATCTCTCATTCAAGATTCTCTATAGACAACTTTGACCCACTTCTCTGCATAAGAGTAGCTCTCGGGGCCTCAATGTTTGCCTCAGTAAGGTCTGTTTCTGTTCTTCTCTGCAGGAATAAAGCCTCAGCCTCATCTCAAGGCTTTTATGCTAAACAGTTCCAATAAATGGCCATCAGCCAGCAGTCATCCTACAGATCAATAAATGTGTCCGGCATAAAGATCGTGTACAGCCCTAATACAAACTAGCCCAAAACAAATGGCCCCTTTCTAGACATTGCTCCTTGGGTGAGCTGTTTGTGTCATCTTGCAGAGGTTATTCTCAGGGCTTACGAAGGCCTCTGATGTGTCCATCATTGCTTCTAAACAGCAACCAGTGTAACCCCCAAATCTATGGATGTTGGGGAAAACAAAGAATTTCACTGCTCTTCTTACCAGGAACAGGTACAGAAGCATGTTGCAGCTCACTGATCTGGGCCACAGTCCTCGACAGTGAAAACACAGGTTTCTGGAACATGATCACCTTGCCATTTTCAAAGAAGTGACATTTTTTGATATAAAACGTCCCCAGTCCTGTTATGCTGACAGCTCGAGGCTGGAAAAAGAAGAGAAGGACAAGCATTTGTAGGTAAAAAACAGAGTGAGGGCTTGTGAGAGCTTGCCAGGGGGGTGCCTGGTGCTCCTGGTGTAGAACACTTTTGCACACATCCATCAGGCTTTTATTAGTGCATTTATATATTGCATATATATGAAATATATATTTTATGTCTCTTTTTTAAATTTAAAAAATATGCTTATTTTATGTGTCTCAGTTTACAGAGCATCTGGTCTTTGGCACATTTGTGGCAACTCTGTAAATCGCAGAGCAGTTCTGGGAAGAACAGCAGCACTTGCTGGCACAGGGGTTCCGGAACCTCTCAAGCCATCTGGGTAAGGGGAGGGGGAGGGTAGGATCCCACCTCTTCCTTCAGGAGCTGTTTCCGAACATACTTAGACACACCCCTCCAAATAGTAATGACATCTGGAAAGCAAAGGAAAGACACATCAAGCTCCCAGTCGGCCAGGTCATGTCCCATCAGCATATCTGCAGACGAGGGGATGGTGGGTGCAAGTGTGCTTCAACAAGCCTCACAGGATAAACCATCTGTGACACAGGCTGGCTTTTGACTGGCCTGGGCCTTTTTCCAATGGGACATCTTTCCCTTTGGAGCCAGATCCCCAAGAGGGACCCACTGCCGAGGGAAACCTGTCCGTAGGACTCCCTCCATGGCAGGGGAGCGTGCTGCCTGCACCAGGCTCTGTGGGGTGCAGAGTTGTCCCTCGGGACCTCCCTTGCAGGGACGAACCCTACTTCCTACAGTTTGTGCCCTTCATCTTGTCTGCAGTGATGCTCATCAGATTGCTCCTGAAGGCCTTACCATTTGTGGAAAGGTTCTTGAGAGTAGGAAATGTCACCGTGCTGCAGAGCTCGATGCTGGTGAGCAGTGCTTCCAGGTTTGTCACGTTCTTGCTTTGGGCCCACATGCTGGGCTGTTGGGAGAAGGATTTTGATGTCTCCTACTGGGAAATACTCCCTCTCCAATGTGCTGGCCTGTGCTTCGCCAAACCGCTGTCCCACTGCCTCCCTTCGTCCTCTGTGACTCTGGGGTACAGGAGAGACTTCTCACATTCCCTGGCTCTGAGAGCTCACCAAGATCGGGCAGGGAAGTGAAGCGAGGGTCCATGGCATGGGGCTCTGATGAGGAGAGGTCTGTGACACAGGATGATGTCACAGAGGGATGTCCTCAGTTCCCCCCATGCCTGCTGACACAGGGTTTGGTCCTGCAGTGAAAAGGGGGCTCCTCCCCAAAATACACCCCAGTCCATACTCCCCGTGGAAGCCAAGGGGCAGGGAGAGCCTCTGAGATATCACCAAATGACAGAAACGGGGCCATGGAGTGTGTGAGCCAACACGGGCAGGAAGCAGGAACAAAATCCTACAGTTTCTTTCTGATTTTTTGGCTCAGTCATCTGCTACAGTCCCTATGGGATTATATCATCTGGAACCGCCACTTCTAATTCAAAGGGATATCCTCACCTAGGAGCCTGGAACTGCACGTGCTCAATCGCAGCATTTTTGCAGGCACCAAAAGCTTCTTGTTGCTGCTTGGTCCCCTGCGGGACAACTTTCTTCCTAGTTAATTTCTGCAGAAGGCCAATAAATACCTTCTGCAGGTATTTATTCTGTAGGTATAAATACCTACCCACCAGATGTGGGATGAAAGTTCTACAGTCCCCTACAAGTCCCCAGAAGGTCTGTAACTGTTTGGCTGTACCGGAGATCACTACACTGTTTGCTGAACCTGATTTGCTGTTTCTCTAATCTGTCCCTGCCAAACTATTCCCAAAAATTTTACAGTAGTACTGGGGCTCTGTGTTTCCTTTGGATTAATTGCCCATCCTACAGAAAGCTGTAAACGAGCTTTCAGCAATTCAGCAGCTGCTTCAATTGCTTGCTGTGACTCTGCCATAACCAACAGGTCATCAATCCAGTGGTGAACAGTGACAGTACCTGACCATAGAGCAAAGGGAGGGACTGTGTTAGATGTTGCTTTTGTTGTCAGATGCTGTCTTGCACTGAGGTGTCAGGAGGGGCAAGGAGGGTGTGAGTTGGTGGTGGGGCTGGGGGCAGCTGGCTTTTTTGCACAAACACTAATTTTTGCCACTGGGGAAACATTTCTGATGTTGTGATCCCATCTATTTCTGGATGTGAGATATGAGCTTTTACAAGATCATTCCACATTTGTTTCCTCATCCTCCCCTGCAGTAGCTCATTTCTGTTTTGCTGACTTTTTATTCACCACCTGCACAGATGGTCCCAAAATTACAGCCCGTCAATGTATGTGCTAAGGCAAATACATTGCTTGTAGCATTGGTCACCACTGATATAATCAAGGGCTTTAGTGATGCAGGTGCTCCTCTCAAAAACTGCATTTTGATACTTCTCGATACTGACAGACTGTCCAGATTGGATCCCATGAGCCATCCCCATCTGCCCCACCAAATGGATTCCTCCTTCCCTTGTACAACAGTCTCCAACGGATGACACCAATTCAGCAGGTTCTGCATGTGCTGTTCAGACTGCTGCACCCAACCATCGACACAGTGTAGATGCAATAATGTCTCACCCTTCAGGACCTCTGGCATTTTGCAGCTGAACATATCCTGGTTATTTCTGATCATTGTTGGCTCTCGGGCCTAATAAATCCTTTTCACCCACTGATAAATGGATATGTGCAGCTCTGCTATTCCTGTATCGCTCCAAATATTTTCATCCCATTCCTCGTGGTCCTATGACTGATTTCCCCCACAGAATCACACAATCGTGGACTGGTTGAGGCTGGAAGGGACCTCCCTAAGTCATCTGGGCCAACCCACCTGTGGGAAAGTAACAGAAGATTGGCGAGGAGGATTGTAAACGCATTCAAGTGACTCACACACCTGGAGTGTTGGAAAACACATAGATCACACTAATCATTGTTTAGTTTCACGTGCCTGACAAGTAGAACATCTGCATTTAGATAACACAGGCCTGTGATGGACTCAGAGGTATCCTATCGAACATACCTGAGATTCCTGCCCTGATGTTGGAAAGATCAAAGCAAAGTGGAAACCTACACCTGCTTGAATCTGCAGGTGAGAACAGCAGGTCTGGACTCTCTCTCTCTCTAACAAGGAAAAACTCCTGATAACCTTCATTTCCTCCACATGCTTAGAGATGACAGCCAGAACAAGCTGTTCCATCATCCTTCTGGGGACAGAGACAAGGCTGACTGACCCGTAGTTTTCTGGGTCCTCTTCTTGCCCTGTTTGAAGACTGGAATGACAGTGGCTTTCCTCTAGTCATCAGGCACCTCACCTGTTCTCCATGGCCTTTCAAAGATGATGACTTCTGTTTGCTCCCTCAGCATTCATGGGTGCATGCCATCAGGTCCCATGGATTTGTGTTTGCCTAAATGACCTCTAACCCGAGGTGTCCCTGCCCAGGGCAGGAGGGGACTGGGTGGTCTTTAAGGTCCCTTCCAACCCAAACCATTCCATGGTTCTATGACTCTGTGACTATGTCCCTGCTGCCAAAAATGGGGAGGGAGCATAGCCACTGTCAGTAGTTTCATGCTGGTCTAAGTTGTGGTGACACAGACACCCAAATACAGATGCTGCCACAGGCACTTTCAGCTGCCATCATGCCCTCACAACACGACCTGAGACCAAGCCCAGTGCTTGCATCCCACAGGAAGGTAAGACCAATTCTGAAGAAAAAAGGTCTCCATGTGTCAAGTCTTGGGGGAGACTCCACTCCCATTCAAACTTCTTCTTCACATTTAAGCACAAATCACACCGGCTTACAAATGCTTCCTGCGAAAGGGAGCTGCTGTGAATCCCTGTGGTATTTAGCGGGCGAAGGAGCTAAGAGCGACCCTCCCCTCCCCGCCCCTCAGCCGCCGCCTCCCGTCATTAACCCGCCTCTCGCCCCTGAACTCGCACTGTGGCGGCTCGCGCGAAGCCGCTGCGCACAGCCCGCGGCGCTGCGTGCCGACGGCGAGCCCCGCCCCTCAGTTTGCACACGGCCCCTTCCCCTATAAAAACCGGGGGACGGGGGCGGGTTACGTTCCTGGAGGTGTTGTGTGAGCGTGTCGGGGTGCGGTTTGTGCACTGTACCGGCTCTTCACGGTCAGCCAGTCCTGCTTTTGCGTTTTGTGGGTGGCCGTTATACCTCGAGGAGGCAGGTTGTCTGTTCTAGGGCTGACCGAGTGCTGGGAAGGGCCTTTTTCTCACTGAGCTGCTGAGGGCAGCCCTATGCTGGGATCGGGGGGGGTTTGGGGAGGCTCAGCTGAGGGGAGTTCAGTTCCAGTAACGGAAAGTTACTGGAACAACGGCAAGTTGTTTCTTAGAAAAAGCATTTTTTATGTTCGCAGGTGTGAGTTCATTGTTGGGGATGGTGGGGAAGGCTTGAGTCAGGTACATGGTGCTGAGGGTTAAAGGCTTAATGAAAAGGTGGCTCAACAGAATAGTTGCAGAGGAGTTGGTCTCTCCAATGCCTACTTAAGTTGCCCAAGCCTGGCAGTGTTTTTGGAAGGGAACAGTTCAGTTTTGGCTGGAGATGCCTTAAATGTGGAGAGCTGCTTCTTAGGGTTATTTGAAAACCTGTCAGTTGGGTGTTAGTTGGCCCTTCAGAGCACTGCTTTCAAAGCCTTGGGTTTCATCTGAATAGGCGCACAATATTCTATTTACCACATACTGCAAGCTCGGGGGAGGTCTCTGCTGGTGTGACAATGAAGACTCTAGTACTGGGGTTTATTAGATGAATTCCCCTGCCCTGTTTCATTAAAATTACAGTGTTTGAACTGATCCAGGTTAATTGTGCAGGAAGTGTTTGTGGGGCTTGGTACTGACTTGGTGAAAGCTGAATAGCTGCAGCCTGGGTTTGTCTGTCCTTGTGAGCGGTGGTTGCACATGTGTTAATGCAGATGTTTTATTAACAGACAGAAGAGAATCTGCAAAATGGCAACTGCTCAGAAACAAAGGAATTGTGTGGTAGGATTTTCTTGTATATTTCAGCACAATATATTATTTGAATTGGATAAATTAGTAAAGTTTAGCTGAAAGAGTGTGCCCCAATGCTCTGTAATATTTCTTCACTTTAAAATTACTAGTGGCTAATTCAACACTTAATTATAAATGACGATACTTAATACTGAAGTAGTTTAAGTCTGAACTTTGTGTCCTAAAAACATAGTAACACCAAGTGTTAGGCATATGCTTAACTTTATAAATGGCAAAAGTCATACTTTTCAATGAAATTAAAACACAAAGAGGGCATTGTACCGGATTGCAGACTGTACAGGTTTGTTGTTGACAGAGATTGTTTTCTTTGTCCAACTTGCAGAGTGCAATTGTATTTCCTAACAAAATATCTACTGAACAGCAATCTCTGATGCTAGTGAAGAGGCTCCTGGCAGTAGCTGTGTCCTGCATTACATACCTGAGAGGCATCTTTCCTGAAAGTGCCTACGGAACAAGATACATAGATGGTAACAGGCTGTTTTTACAAATATTTTCAAAATCTGTTGTTACAGGGTTGTTATGAAGTTAATGAGTGTTTTTAAAGCTGCTTGGTCCTCGTAATTAAAGGTAATAGCCATTTGCAATGCCTGTAATGGAAGTTTCACTAATACTGTTGAATTTTGTTAGAGAGTGGTGATGCTAATTCAGTGATTAAAACTGTGCCTACACCTGTTGGTAAGATTAATTTTAATCTGCTTTTGATAATCTTTTTGATACTTTTAGTTAAGGAACTTCACTGTGATAGCAATGCAGTTGCATTCTGTCCTAAGTAAAGATATATGTTTATGTTCTTCTTCTGAGATGTCTGTGTCAAAATTCTGCGGGAAGACAAGAACTGTCCTGGCTCTACTCAGCTGGTGAAATGGTACGTTGATTACTGTGTGTATAGAACACTTCCCCAGCATGTCAATTCTGGAAGATACTTTTCTAGTTTGTTTCCAGCTACAAATAAAGTTTACTTGCTGCGAGTGAACAAGGGGCCAAGCGTTGCTTTTAGTGCATGGGATTTACTATGTTGGCAATTACTTTTTTTTTTTAAGTGAAAAGTCAAAATGTGTTTGTTTTGATAGAGATGTAATTGACTTGTGCAGTTGTGTTTCTAGAAAAGCCTAGGACTTAGTGCTGAGTAGAGCATAAATACTTGTTTACAGAGTAATTATACCTTACATTTATTTTATGTGGGGGTATGTGAGTGCTCAAGGCTGCACATAGATGCCAAAATCTAACCAGTAATTCCTCTCTAGTTGAACAGGAGATGCAATGTTAATGCTGTGTATTTGAATGTAAAGATCTTGCTCTCAGACTTGTATAAGAAAGGGGTATTGTTCTTTGTATCCAGAGGCATACAAAGTGTTGTATTGTGTCTGCAGAGGACAGTCTGTTTGCTTTTACATTAACAATTAAGTGCAAATATGTGACTTGGGACCAGAGGTATTTATTTTGATCTTCTTTCTGATCAGAATGTGACTTGTTTGTGGCTGCTCTCACTGCTGTTTAGAAAAGAGTATGTAAGGCCTTGCCTTAAATACAAATACTTATTTATAGGCATATAAAGCCCATCTTTTTATTTTTTCACGCTTTTACCAGTTTTAGGACAAGGTGAGTCATTGGGAAGGATGCTGCATTCAGCAGAGGGGGTTTGCAGCAGCTGTCAGTGTTGAGGTGTTCAGAGATGTGGGTCTGAGTTCTGATGTTAAAGGTGAAGTCATCTGCTTTTTGTCCGTGTGCCGTCACTAAGAGGTGGGGAAAAGGCTTCCTTTAGTGTAATGTGGAATTTCTTAATTGATCCTCTGTGGTAGAGGGAACTGAAGTGGCACCGAGTGTGTTTCGCCTTGCCCTCATGCATCATTAGCAAGGGCAGTGGCAGCCTGTGGATGCTGACAAGGAAAACCTCCCTGGGTTTTGCTTGGAAGGTGGGTGCTACCTGTTTGAAGTTTAGAGGTGAGTAGCCTTTCTTAACTTGGCATCATGGGCACACCAAAACCAATTTTTGCTTGTTGTCTATATGTGAAAGAAATGTTAGAAAAAAATTAGGGTTGGTTTTGATTCACTATTTGGCTGTTTGCGTATTATATAAAAAGCAAATTGCAGCATCTGAATAAGGACAATAAGGTAACTCATTTGTGCTTCAGAGATGTCCGTGTTTGGCTGAAGTACATATTTATGTATAAACTGATAAATAAATACATGTGTAAGAAGGTGTTTGAAAATGGAACACATACAATTGCATTATGTTTTTACTGATAAATTTACTTGCAGGTTATATTCTTATATTCTGCAAAGAAGTTAGGATGATTTGGTGTTACAAAGGTAGTTACTGCTTATATCACTACTAGTAAGAACATAGAATAAGTATTACTTATTGCTGTAATACCATAGTAAGAGGGTGAAACAAGAATTTCATTTTGGGAACTACTTTATTTAGTAGCTAAGCAAATGGAAATTAGTAGTAGATGGACAATGTTATTTAACTTTTGCAGGATGTTAGGATGCTATGATGCCTTGCAGAAGAAATATGTAAGTCTTACATATCATTTAGCTCTTTTAAATGTATTGAAACATACATAAATGTAAGTCCATTAGCTGTCAGTGTAGTTACAGGACTCTGGTTAGGGAATAGCTGTGCTTTAATATGTCAAAACAGTTTGCTACGATGTGGGATGTGCAGACATTGCAGGATAATATTCTTTGTAAACAAAACCACTTAGAGTCAGGCGTACATAGGAATTTTCTTCTGCCAGTTGAGTAAGTCCTTTCTTAAACAGATGAGGAATTAAGTGTATGAAGAGGTTTCTCTTCAAATGGGCCTTAGTTGTCTACATTGGTTTCCAGAGCTAGAGAAACAAAGCAGCTTAGTAAGCAGAAATGGGCTTTGAAATACATTTAATGTTCTTTTTCTTTCTCTAATTATGTTTGCAACAGCTAAGAATGATTGTCCTAGCAGTAAGTATCTGAAAAGCAAGTTATGCATTTCTTAAGGCAGATGCTTAGAGAGATGTACAGTTCTTACTCTGCTTCCTCTTTACTTTAAAATGCAGGTCTATACTCATCCAGAAGACCCCCAGGTAAATCTGCTACAATATTACACTGGGTGAAAGTATAATTAGAGTGAAATATGTATACGAGCAGTAGTACTTAACATTCACATTACAAAAAAAAAGACAAAATACCGGGTATGAGAATCGCTAGAGCTCGTCAGAATTGCTACATGAGGAATTGCCTTTGGATATTTAGTCAGGTTATTTTCAGGCCAGTGCAAGAAACCAGTGTTGTTGCAGAGTTAAATACCCATGAAGATGAATCATCTTAGCTCTGCATAATAAATTTATGGAACTTTTGTGAAAAATATGGTATGTTTTAACCACTGGGTGTCACCATGTCTCTGTTATGTGTGTAAAATACTGTCACAATAATTAAAATTTGAATTAATACTTCATTCTAAAAACTTAAGCTGATGATTCAAGAACTTTATCATAGTGGTTCCTGGAAAATACTGTATGTTTTAATTTTTATTTGATGATAATTATACACATGAATACTGTTAATTGTTACAACATTAGAAAGTTGTATTCAGTGCATGTAAGTGGATCAGAGAGCTGGGCTATCACTATTTTCTTTCTTTAAATGCAAGGCTGATAGATTATTAGATGCAGCAGCACTAGTACTTGTGTGGAGTTGACAGTTTAATAATGACTGGATTTGTTTGCAGACAATTACAGAATGTTACCACTTCAAATTCAAGTACACCCACAATGGGCCACTCCTGGATTTCAGCAGGTACTGTCACTGACTTTATTCTGCACTGTGCTTTTATAGTCCATTTACATAAATTTGTATGTAATAACTTTGTTGTTTCCTTTTTTTAATTTGGGATTTTACCACAAATTTTATTAACATATGCTATTAGCTTAGACTTAAAATACAACGAGTCATCTTGTCAGGTTATGCTTGTATTTGTAAATACCTAATCAGATGATTCTTAGGGTCAGAGTCCAATACTCTCTGACCAGGTTCTTTAAGGTATTCCAGGTGTGGAGGGTGAAATGTTTACTATCAGATTGCTTATTTGAAGATATTTGGTGCTACATGGGATGCTAAATTTCTCTGCTAAATTTCTCATTTAGCAGAGATGATACAAAATATGCTGAAAAAGCAACACAAAGGTAAGCTATCCTTAGGAAATCCTAGCTATTGCAATACATGGTTCAGTCACAATACCAGTGGGATTCCCATGGCTGGTCTCTAATAGTTTCACCATCATGATGCTGGGCATCCACAGTCACAGGGAAGGAACACATGGGTTTAAGCCAGCTCCAGTATGTTGTTTCCTTTAGAATTCTTTTGTTAGTAGTTCTTATACTTTATGGACTGAGCCATGTACTCCTTTCTCCCATGGTGGTGTGGCTAATTCAAGGAGGCATTCACACACTTCTAATGAATGCAGAGAGAAACATTTACACCACTAAATGATCCACTCAACTGAATAAACTGAATAGCAATTTATCTAAAATGAAGGCCATGCTTAGGTCCCCTATATGTTGAGATAGATTTAGCTTTCTTTGCAACAGCTGTGGTCAATGATACCCTGTGTTATTGCCTGAGCTTCATGGGAACATTGCCCTTGCTCATTGCTGCTGAGCCTTTTTCCATTGTAGAGACTTATTGGTCTGTCACAGCTGCAGGAAAAATGCTTATTTTAAGGCAAGTAAGCTTTCACCTCACCAGCTTTCCTCCTGCATAAAATAATTTTAAAATGGAAAAAAAAAGACTGTAGTGTTGCAGACCTCAGGCCTTTGGGCTGAGTTTAGGTAAGTAAAAAACACTGATGGAAGGGGATGTTGCTGTCAGCCACACCAGGTTACCTTAGTGTATTAGTGTAAATTCATGCCAGAATAATTTGAAAATAGAAGACATGAGCCTTCTTCTCTTGACAGCTTGCAGGGAAAGGGGATGGCCAACTGCAGATGGACCAGATATTTGAAACTGTCATAGTTAAGGGTATGCTTCCAAAGGACAGGGCTACTCAATTATACAGTTGCCTGCCTTGTGCTGGCTCTTCAGGTCCTTGGGATCTTTTGGGCCTAGGGCCACAAAAATGATTAGGGGGTTGGAGCCCCTCTGCTCCGAGGACAGGCTGAGGGAGCTGGGGTTGTTCAGCCTGGAGAAGAGGAGGCTCCAGGGAGATCTAATAGCAGCCTTCCAGTACCTGAGGGGGGCCTACAGGAAAGCTGGGGAGAGTCTGTTCACAAAGGCTGGCAACGACAGAACAAGGGCTAACGGGCATATAAACTGGAGAAAAGCAGGTTTAGATTAGACATTAGGAATAAGTTCTTTCCACTGAGGGTGGTGGAGCACTGGAACAGGTTGCCCAGGGAGGTGGTTGAGGCCCCTTCCCTGGAGACATTCAAGGTGAGGCTTGACAAGGCCCTGAGCAACCTGGTCTGGTTGGGGGTGTCCCTGTGACTGCAGGGGGGTCAGACTAGATGACCATTGTAGGTCCCTTCCGGCCCAGATGATTCTATGATTCTGTTCCATGATTCTATGATCTTCTCCCCTGCTGCTCATGGACACAGAGCTTAGGGAGCATTTTTAGTGGCAGTAAGGTAGGATTTGGGTTAACTACTGGTAGAACAGGAGCATGGAAATGTTGGAGCTGGATGCCAAGAGTCACTGAGGCATGCAGTGTCTTATCAGTAACCATTCCTGTCGAAGTCAGTAGTGTTACTTGTTTTATTTAAGGCAAACCAAGTATGTAAGACTTGCAGAATTTGGGCTCTTGAAAACAGAGCCCAAATGTTCTGTCTTTCCTTTCTGTCAAAATGGGTGTCTTTTAAGCATTGTGTAATGTAAAATGCAACAGCAGGTCACTGCTGCTGATTCATAATGCTGTCACTCTGTCCCTGGCTCAGACTTTGATTTTTCCAAGGGGCAGCAAATATGCAGGTCTCTTGGACAGTTTTAGGAATTGTGGTGGTTGCAGCCTCAGACCTTAAGCAATAAATCTGATGCCTGCTTCTGACACAGTCTGTTGAACAGTCATGTATCTTAATAAAACAACTACTCTGCGTGTAAAATAAAATAAATCTGAATACTTTGTCCATTTTCAGTAAGAATAAAAGGAATGATTCCACTATCACCTGTGCAGACACCAAGAAAGCAAGTATCCTCCTGATTCGCAAAATTTATGTTCTGATGCAAAACCTGAGTCCGTTACCGAATGATGTTTGCCTGACTATGAAGCTGTTTTATTATGATGAAGGTAGTGTTTTCGTATTGTCATGATTTCTAATACTGGCAAACAATTCAAAGAAATCTTTTAATGTATAATCTTTATGGTTGCTGGGACTTGTTAAATGATATTTTGCATGTGTCTGTTTCTCACAGAAATTTCTAAAATCCAAAGGGATGGATTTGATCTCACTGTGGGAATACATTCTTGTCACTGTCTTCAGAGCAAAGATTTCAGTGTGTTTTAAAAAGTGTGTTTTCCTGACAATGTTAAGATATAACACTTGCCAGACTAGCTCTAGTTTGGATGACTATTTAAATGTCTGGCTCTGCTTTCAGGATGTATTATTGCTTTATAATGAAAAATCAGAGCTCCGAGCTCATCTCTCTGCATGGAGCTTAAACTGCTTCAGATAATTTTAACTGGGTTTTAACTGTTGTGTAAGGGAAAAAGAACTTAATTTGGTACAAGTTGAACATTGATTATACCCATCCCCACACACAATTTTTTGGAGTACTCTTTGTATTCAAAGGGGAAAAGAGTCTCTTTGCCCCACAAGTTAAAATTAATTTTACAAGAATACGTTTAATTCTAATGTACTTAATTAACTTTTTTTCTGCAGTTACACCATCTGATTACCAACCGCCTGGTTTTAAAGAGGGTGAATGCGAGGGAGTGATATTTGAGGGGGAGCCTATGTATCTGAATGTGGGTGAAGTGCCAACGCCATTTCATATGCTGAAAGTTAAAGTTACAACTGAAAAACAACGAATGGAAAATGTTGATAAAAGTATCCTAAAGAGTGGAGAGACTAATGTGCCTCTCCAGATGCTCAGAGTGGACAGAGATGACGAAGAGGAGAACACGAACATGAATGTAAGAGTGCAAATGCTTTAAGTAGCTTGTTGAAAAATTTTTGCCTTATAGTGTCTTATTAGTTATATAGTGCCTTATAATTATGTCTCTGTGAGAATAGAGCGGAGCCGAGAGGCAGCTGTGGGTACAGGTACCGTGCGTTCAGCTGCGTGCACAGGACGCAGGTCCCATGGGAGCTGCTGCAGCCAGACAGTATTGACTGGCAGTAAGTTTACTCTGGAATCTTCTTGTACAGCAGTATATATATAGCTAGTGATGGCACAGCTAAAAAAAGTTAAAAACCCCAATACAGAATTAAGCTTGTTTTTCTCTGGGGAAGTCTGCCTAGAAAAGGCACCAAGTGAAACTTGCTGAAGGCATGAGTGCGTGTCAGATGTGAGTACCTGAGATGGCTCTTGGGACTATGCTTGTGTAGGCTTCAGCATTTGGAGGATATATTTCTGGGGTCAGCTGAGGCAGGCAGCAAATTCCTGTAGTCATATTAGAATGTGCTAATCTATGTTGTCCATAAGTGAGAAGGAAGAGGAGCTTCAGGGCTTTTGGCCTCTCCCCTGCAATTAGCATTGCTATGGTGGCCTGTGGGTGATGAGATGGAAATAAACCACTTGGCCTTCCTAAATCTGTGTATGCCTCTAGCTGTTTCGTAAGCAAAAGGAAGCCAGTAATTCATGCATTGATAGTATTTTTTCAATATCTGTTGTTACAATTCTAGTATTTTTTTTACTATTTATTTAATAATAGTATTACTATTCTAGTATTAGAATAGTATTCTAATTCTATTCTAGTACTGGAATAGAATACTATTACATTTTACAGATGTTTTTCTTGGCTGTTGAATTAAATGTGTGCTTGTATTAATAATTAAGTAATACTGAGCTAGTTTGTATGTTCCGTGTCAGATTCAATCATTTCAATATCATTTGTTCCACTGAGAATCCATTTAATAACCTCTATCCCTAAGCATCTGAGTATGAACCTGCTTCCTTATTTGACTGCAGTTAATTGATAGACCTGTTTCTCAACCTAGGAACATCCTGTTTTGGATAATAAAGTGGAAGATAGGAATAATGTAAATATTTCAGAAGCTCAAGGTAACATTTCTGCATATCTTCATGTTTCTTCAGTTTGTGCTTCTCTCTCTTCTGATGTTACTAAAGCAAAAAACTTAATCTTCTGGAATAGACCAGTATATCCAAATTTGCATTTTGTTTTCTTCATGTACATCACCATCCCTGTGGCTTGGATGGGAGTACTCTGTGCTGGATTAAAAGCTGTCTGGAGGCTGGGCCCGAGAGTGGTGGTGAATGGAGTTAAATCCAGTTGACATCCATTAGTGGCTGGTGTCCCCCACAGCTTGGTACTGGGGCTGGTTCTCTTTAACATCTTTATCAATGATCTGGAGGAGGGGATTGAGTGCACCCTCAGTAAGTTTGCAGATGACACCAAGTTGGGTGGGAGCATTGACCTGCTGGAGGGTAGAAAGGCTTCGCAGAGGGATCTGGACATGCTGGATGGATGGGCTGAGGCCCATGGGATGGGGTCCAAGTGCTGGGTCCTGCCCTTGGGTCACACCAACCCCCTGCAGAGCTACAGGCTGGGGGCAGAGAAGGACCTGGGGGTGTTGGTTGACTGTCAGCTAACATGAGCCAGCAGTGTGCCCAGGTGTCCAAGAAGGCCACCAGCTCCTGGCCTGTGTCAGGAACAGTGTGGCAAGTAGGACTCAGGAGGTGATTGTACCCCCTGTACTGGGTACTGGTGAGGCCCCACCTCAAGGGCTGTGTCCAGGTTTGAACCCCTTTCAAAAAAAAAGCCATTGAGGGGCTGGAGTGTGTCCAGAGAAGGGCAACAAAACTAGTCTGGAGAATAAGTTGTATGAGGAGAGACTGAGGGAGCTGGGGGTGTTCAGCCTGGAGAGAAGGAGACTGAGGGAAGACCTTCTTGCTCTCTACAGCTCTCTGAAAGGAAGGTTTAGCTGGGGAGGGTTGGTCTCTTCTCCCAAGCCACAGGTGATGGGACAAGAGGAATGGCCTCAAGTTGTATCACGGGAGATACAGATTGGATATTAGGAAAAATTTTTACACAGAAAGTGTTAAGTCTTGGAATGGGCTGCCCAGGGAAGTGGTTGAGGCACCATCCCTGGAGGGGTTCAAAAGAGGATTGACATAGTGCTTAGAGACATGGTTTTGTGATGGTTGGTTGGTTTGTTTTTTATCAGAGTTAAGTTGATGGTTGGACTACATGATCTTAAAAGTCCCTTCCAACCCAGACAATTCTATGGTTAAATGACTCAAATGACTCTCTGCTTTTTTTTTTTTTGGTGTGGCTTTGTTCTGTGAAGCACTTGATTAGTGAATTCATGTTTTCATGTTTCTGCTCTAAAATTCTGCTGTTCTGTTCCATTTTATCAGATAAAATTTAATGGCCTATTACAGGTAACTTTTGTGCTTTGATTTTTATTATTTTATTATTTTTTTTACTGATATACTTAATTTCCACCTAAAGTTTTGCACAGGTGTTGGCCTTTTGAGCTCACTGCAGACAAGAGAAGCAGAATTCTCCATTCAAAAAGGGTCCAGGTCTATTTTGTGTAAATCACAGCTGTTTGGACTGTATTCTTGCAACTTCAACCATTAAATAAGCTTAGCAGAAATACCACTTAGCAGGTGGTATTTCCTTAAGGTGTGACCACAGCAGGGCTATGATTCTGCAAACCATACATGCTTCAGTCTGTGTGGTTGTGGGGAAATAGAGACCACTGGGGATTTGGTGCAGAATTCTGAGGTTTTATATCGTGTTGGACTGAATGATGTCCATGTAAAAACCCTCTATCCATATGAGGCATGTCATTCTGTACAATGGAAGTTGTTCATTACTGTGCTTGCTTTTCCTGATACAATCATTAACTTCATCTCAAAGTATGTTTGTTTTATGAAGGATGGTAAGATAGCCAGTGCTGCTGGCTATCTTAGTGCCTTTTCCAGCTGCTTGCTTTCACAGCTTACTGCATACAAAGAACATTTTGATAATTACAAGTGAACTTTTAATGTCAGTTTCAATAGGTACAGGTTTCAGCACAGCATTTTTGTTAGTATGAATCTCAGTGAACCGTGTTTGCTCAATTAAAATCCTAACACCATGAAACCTAACAGAGTAAAACTGCAAACAATGTGAGTAGCAACAAAAAGTGAATTCCAGGTGGAAGCCTGTAAGGCAGCCCTTCTCAAGAAGGTACCAAAAACATTTTTTAATTTAAAAAAGTCATATATAACAATTTCAGTAAGCAATTGAACTGAGCTCTGCAGAGACTACAAATTAAATCTTGAAGTTTTGGAAGCGCTCTGAGGACTCTTAGCATCTGAAAAGAGTCTGCCTTTCCCTTGTTACTAAATAAATAATTATGCCCTTCCCATTATGCAGTACATCAGGAAGTACCTGCTCATCCTTTCTGATGGAAAAACAGTAGCACCTGCTTTGTTGGACTTTTTAAAATTTTTTTTAGCCTTCATAAATAGTTCCTGTACTTTTTGCTTGCTGTAATCTGATTGCAAAAGTGACAATAAAATAACTGTCCTGGCTACACCAGCCTGACCACAGCTGCTACTGGGATGTGCCCTGGAAGCTCTCCACTGGTTTGCTTTTTAATTAGTGAATCCAGACTGTCTCCAATTCAAAATGTGAGACAGCAAACTCTGTCCATGAGGATCTCTGTGAGCAGAACCTTGCTTTGGTTTAAGATTTTAGAGCAACTAGGAGGAAAAGTAGAAGATAATTTGCCCAAGTACTCCCCAAGGTAGCCCAGGAGTTCAAAGGTTGAACTTTGCTACCAAAAAAACTAAAGAACTATTGCTGCATGTTGATCACTCATGTTGGAGAGGCTTTAAAGGAAGCATCCAGACATTTGCTGTACATAAAGCATTTCAAACATAGCAAAGAAAGATCAGAAAAGGAAATAAGTGCCCTTTTTTGAAGAAGATTAAGCAGAGATTATGTGGATGAGTATGCTCAGAAGTGCTCTCTTGCTGATGTAAAATAGGGTGCCTATAGGAATACAATTCTCGAGGCTGAAGTAAAAAACCTGAATTTTTGAACCAAATCGGAATGGGGGGAAACTTTTATTTTGGTAAGAAGCCAATGTAAAAGGATCCTTTTCTGTAGCAGAGGTAGAGGCTTCTGTGGAGATGATGAATATGTGTCACTCCTAAAGTGCCTGTTAGTGCTGCTGCTGGGTCTGCTCATTGTTCTTAATGCATTTCCCTGGAGCTGCATCTGCTTTAAAATATAACTTTGCTGTTTTTATAGTTACCTGGAAAGCAACATGTCTAGAAGTTCTTAATGGAAAACTGGTGTTCCTTGAGTTGGCAGAACCAAAGTGTGAGTGCTGAGGCTTTTGGTCCTCCCAACCTGAACAAGACTAGTGGTTTCTTGGGGCTGCCATGGGACCTGAGAGCTTGTGGATGCAGTTGGACAAAGCAAATTGAGCCTGGATTTTATTTTTTTTAAAATGGGCTGGAGTCTCTTGTCTTTCAAGCCCAACACTGAACAGGCTGTGCTGTGTATTGAAATAGTGGCATTAGTGTTCGGGTTTTTCAGAAATAAAATTTAGAACTTTGCAAAAACAGCTAACATTTCCATGCTGTTCAAAATAATAACAGAAGTGTGTAGGAAATGGCATATGTAGATCAATATTTTTATCTTGACCATGCTATTAGGCTGCAGAAGTAGAATAACCACATAAAGCTGTGTCGGGTGCTTTTGGAAATTTGTGGATGTTCTGAAACCAGGCAAAAATGCAGTGAATTGCTTGTGCTAATGAGCTAGTGTAATATTCCTGTTACAAGGCATGGAAAAAAAAAAAAGCATTTGTCACCCTGAAGTTCTTCATCATTAAGCAGTTCATGCTTATATCTGTATCCTAGAAAGAAATGTCACGGATTAGAAACGCCACCATCACTCTCCAGTGCTTCCTGTTCCTGCAGGTGCTGCAGCCAGGGCTGCTGGTCTGAGTGTGGCTGGTTACAGAATGGAAGCTGCCTGCTGGTGGTGGGGTCAGAGTGGCCCTGCAGTGCCCAGTGCCTTTTCAGCAGCACAAAATAGGCTCTTGAGGCTTTTTACTTGGAAGCAAATATGAGTGTAGATAAGCCTGTAGTGGATACAGTGTATGAATGAGTCTGGGGATCAAACCTACTCTTCCAAAGATTGTGTAAATCTGTACTACTTATCATAACTCTTCTGTCTGTGACAGGAAGATGTGGTAGGAAATCACTAAATGAAAGGTATGAGAGTGTAACTCTTGGAGGAGTTAAAGACTTAGTTGCACATCAAAAATTAGAGCCTTTTTGGAGCACCTGTTCCCTGCATTTATGTGGTGTTCCTTGTGGCAAAACATCAGTGTTAAGAGGCTGCTAGTGTGTTATCAGCAGTGTGCTTCATTATTTAACAACTTTTTTATAGAGCCAAATTTAACTTGCAAAGAAGGTGAAGTTATGAAGGCTGGAGGGAACCAGAATCTGCATGTTTCTAATCCTCAGGTATGAAACCTGCATTCTGGGGTCTTAAACTTTTATTTGAGCTTTTGTGAATCTTCTTTCCTACTTTAAGTGAGTAATAGGTAATCTGGTAAAGGTTTATTCACCATAATCAGTATTTTCAGGAATAAAATGCCTTTCCATTTTACTTTCTGGTGTTTTACAAAAGCAAACAAAAGCAACAAAGGCTGTTCCTCTGTCATACAGTTTTCAAACCAAACAGATGGTCTGACTTACTAAGAGAATTGGGAACATAATTTCCATGTTTATAAACAGCCATAGCCAAGCACTCTGCCTAATAGAAGTTTCTCTAATTCTGACAGACCAAAACTTGTTTAAAGGTTGATTAAAACTTAAAATGCAGGTTTATTAGCCTTAAAACTCAGGTTATATTCCCTGCATCTAGCAAAATGGTGTAATCTAAATTATACCAGTGGAGAACTACTTCAAATATAGGTCCTTAAAAACAGATTTCTTAAAAACAGAATAGCTGTAGGTACTGTGAGTGATTTAATGTATAAAAATAACTGCTGCTTTGATCCATCAGGGCTCTTTCACACATTCACCTGTAAATTGTGCTGTTGACTTCAATGGGGATACTCCTGTATTTCAGTTTCAAGCGCTGTGCTGAGCAGAGCCAGAGTTCTTTGCATGGTGTAGCACTGAACCATGCTGTAAACTCTAATATATATATTAATTTTTTTTTTTACTACTGTCACAAGCTAATGTCTATTTTCTGATTTTTTTTTTTTTTTTTTTTAGGTTGATCACTTGGCAAGTAAGACATCTGAACTTAATGTGTCAGAGAGCAGGACAAGAAGTGGAAAACTATTTCAGGCCAGCACTGTTAGTATGGTTTGTTTTCTCTAATTCTGTTCTTTCATTTTATGTTCATCTTTTTTGTTCCAGTTCCCCGTTTTCTGTTCCAGTGAACAAAACTCTAAGCTTTAATATATTTTGACAGAATTAAATTCTCATCACTTCTGAAATTCCCATTAAATTCAACACATTTGGATTCTTACTGTCAAAAAAAAATAAAATTGTTCCAAAGAGTTAAAAGCTGAGTGTTGATGTAATTAACACAGGTTAAGATTCATTAGGATTGTTTTATATATTGTTGAGAATGCATTTAGGCAATTCCACACTGGTTTAATCTATGGTTGATGGGAGTGTGTGCCAGCAGAGATCCCCTGGCCCAGTGTACCATATGCTTACTAGTGACTTTACAAAGAAAAGAAACATGAGGCCAAAATTCAAACCTCGACGCTGACTCATTCTTACCAAGAAAAATACATTATTTATTTGCTTAGTCACCCTGCAGCAGATGACTCTTGCAGTTGATGCTACTTATGGGGAGACAAACTCATCCAGCCTTGTGCAGGTGGAGCAGAAGTTGTCTTTGGGGGGGGAGTTTGGCTTCTGGAGATGGCATTGGGGTCCTGTTTGCTGCTGCTGCCTCCACCAGCTGAGTTTGGTGGCTCCAGCTTTGGGAGGCTGAGTCTTTCACAAGACCTCAACATCTCTCTTACTTGTGAATGTTCAGAGTCACTGGTAGGCTCTTCTCAGAAAAAGCTGTGGGATGAATACTGCTGTTGTAGAAAATGAGTGCTCTTTGTTTACAGTCAGGGAGGGGGAATTGTGTGTCAGGACCAAGGAAAGTTGTACCTTCCTGTTCCTGCTCAGGAAAGCTCTTTAATAATTTTGAGTGCAGTAGTTGTGTAAGGATTCATAATGGGCAGCTCAAACATTGCCACTAGTTTTGTCTTATTTCTGTAGAGGCTGGTTGAAATAAAGCTTGGGAGCCTGCAAAGTGCATTCCTCAGTAGAACATTTAAAGAAATACAGAAGAGAAGTTGGTCTGTTGTAAAAATATCTGTGTATGAAAACTGCATGTGAAAAGGCCTATCAGAGTTTGCAACAAATTTGTGGAGATGTTAAATTCAGAATATAGAACTAGTAGAGTGCTCTTTCTAGAGTACTGCTTACTGCAGAATAGAATTTTTTTTTTAGTTTCAACCCCAGGGTCATAGGCAGTATGTTTTGTCACTCACTGAGGTGAAAAAATCTCAACATACCATTCCATATGCTTACTATCCCTGTATCATCTTTTTTTTAAAAAGGTTTTGTTTATGAACTAGAATTTAAGTGAAACATTATTGCTCTAAATAATCAAAAGCAAAGCAGAGGTAAAGGCTGAATTGTCCTTACACTTGTGAAAATCAGAAATGGATTGCCATTGGTAAGGCGAGGCTGAGCCCTGGCTGTTGGCAGGGGGTTGCTCTGCTGTGCCAGGTACTCCCTGGGTGCCCTCCCTGTCCTGTCCCCCCCGGGGCTGCAGCCTTGGCTCCTGCTCGTGCAGATGGACTCTGGGTGTGCTGCAGGACCTTGGTCCTCCCCATGTTCCCTTGGAGGTGCTGACATTGTGGCAGAAACACATCCCTGCCCTCCCGCAGTGATGCGCAGGGAGGGTTGATTCTGCCACAAAACAGCATCCAGATGTTAACACTGGGCTCAGCATCTGGGGGCAGGGTCCAGGTGCCAGGTTGAGCCCAGCGCTTGACACTGAGCTCTCACTGCATCATGGGATGGCTTGCTGGGGGTGGGTGCTTCCCTGGTAGAAGTTGGTCATGTGGGGAGCAGGCTGGGCTGTGACACCATCTTTATTCTCCCTGACAGGTCCATCAATTCGAGCTCTCATCGAGTCAAGATGTGTTGCCCAAAAGGAGGAAGATCAGTGAGCCAAAGGAGCAGTTCTAGATGCCCGTCTCCCTCCTGTTTGTTTATGGAGTTCTCCACACCTCTTCCAGTTTGTTGTTTAATGTGGTTGTTCAGACTTGGATAATATTTAGGGATCTTTGCTGTTCTGTTTGGGATCTAGATGGGGAGTATTTTAAGGGAAGATCTGTTAAGAGACACAGCTGGAGAAATCAGATCTTCACGTTCTTGGAAGGCCTTACCCCATCAGGGAAGACAGAAGGATGTGATGTGGGGGATTTGCCTCCCCGTGGATACCGTGTGTAAATCCCGGTGGCCACTGTGTTGTGGTCACAGCCCACCACCTGGTTTCTCTCCTGCCTTTGGGTTGCCTCCCCCTGATGGTGTATGGACCCCAGGGCTCTTTCCCCAGCCTTGCCTACCCTTTCCAGTTGCAGCAGGGTTATATTTTTCACAGTTCCTCCTGGGACGATTACTCGGTGTGGATGCTTTGGCACCTCCAATTTACATACTTCAGGCCAAAACATGGGAGTTTCTGTACAACTGTGATGAGATGCAATTACAAAAGAAATGTTCATCTGTGGTGGCCTCTAGTGTAATGGTGTGAGATGGAGATGAATAATTGCAGTATTAATCGGTGCCGCTTGCTCTAACCCCGGCCTGTTTGTTTTTGCGGTGCTGTAGGTAAAGGGCGGGGGTGAGGCTGTTGGTGCGGGGGGGCTGAGCATTCCTGGACACGTTGAACTCCTCCATTCACCATGTACTTTCACCCTCCCCGCATTAAAGCTGCGTTGCCTTTGCGCCGCCGCCTCTTCCTGCGCCGCGGGGGCGGGGGGCGGGCGGCGGGCGGTGCTCGGCGGGGCCGCCCCCAGGGCACAGGAAGCGCCGGGCCCGGCCCCGCCTCCGCGAAGCGTTTCCGCGCAGCGTTTCCGCGCGTCGGCCCCGGGAGCGGGGTAGGGGCGGCGGGACCCGCCGGGCGCGGTAAGGGCGGGCGGGGTGTAGGGGGGCGCGGGCGTTTCGCGGCGGGGAGATGCGGGCTCTCGTTGCCGCTGCGTGAGGCGGCGGGTGCCGGTGGGAATGGGGGTGGGCAGCACGAACCTGGCCCTGCGGCTCTTTGGCCACCGTGAGGGGCTGAGAGGGAGCCGGGCCGAGGCGGCTGCCCGGTGTCCCGTCCGGGTGCGGAGTCTCATCTCCCGTGGAGGCCCTAGGGGGAAGGGACTGGTCTGTGGCTCCCGTCTCATCTCGGGCAGGTTGCCGGCTGCTCCCCGTCAGTGACTCGGGTATGGCCGTCCTGGGAAGGGCGAACCAGAAACCTCTGGGTGCGAGGGACAAGCGTCCCTCGTCCTTGACTGGGCCTCCCTGGGCGTCGGGACTCGTGGCTTAGCGCTGGTGTAGCCCATCGTGTTTAGGAACGGGGCCGACCTCAGTTCTCTGTTGCCCAGCCCGGGGGGGAGATGACAACGCTGACACACCGAGCGCGGCGTGCTGAGGTGGGAAGGAACTCGGACAAGAAGCCCGACGGTGAGGAAAACGTGGCTGTAGACAGAGACCTAAATGATGATGATCCTGACGACTCCAAAGACATCCGCCTCACGCTCATGGAGGAGGTGTTGCTCCTGGGGCTGAAGGACAAGGAGGTAAGGCTGGCATTGCCAGTGGCAGCGCTGCCTTGGTGTAAATGGGAGGGGAGGATCTTGGCTCCTATGAGGATTGTACGAGTTTCTCTGGATCCCCTTCATCCAAGTCTGCCTGCTTCGTGCTAACCACCTTTCTCTGTAGCTTAAACTGAGCTGTGGAGACTGCTTCTAAGTGCTGTCCCACCAGCTCTGCCCTGGGGACTCCAAGGAATGGCTGGAACAAGGGCTGCCTGATGGTGTTGTGTGTGACTGCCATTTGCAGAGCAAGGGCAGATTTGTTCTTTGCAGGGGTCAAAGACATGGGGTAAACGGAGTCTCACCTTGTGTGTCAGATGGCCTAGGGAAGAGGACATTTGTCAAGTGCAATTTCCTGCCCAAAACCATCAGCTGAAGCACAGGGACACTCTGAGCAGTTTCCACTTTGCTAAAAATTGATGTGAAAAATGGCAGGGGCAGGTTTTCAGAGAAGAGGGTAAGGCGAAAGAAGGCAGCTGGACCTGGAGCTGAAAGCAGGTGTGGGATGAGTGTGAACAGGGCAGTGGTGAAGGAGGTAGGAGCTGCATCTCTGTTCAGGCCAGTAATTGCTTCAGCTGGGCAGGAATGGCATCATGCAGCTCCAGGTGGGAGGGGAGTGGGACTGGATGGGAATCGTTTCGCTGGACACTTGTCTCACCCACGTGTGTTGGTTTAGTGGCTTTCCTGGGCAGCAGTGGATGAACTTCACAGCCAGTTATTTTCAGGGAGTTATTCTCTGCTGGAGAGGGACTCTGGTCAAACTGAATTGTTTTGTGCTTACAGCTGGTAGGAACTCGTTTCTCAACTCTGCCTAGAGTGAGCCATGGGGAAAGGAGAAGACATCTTGTGCCGAGTTCTCTGAGCTGCTGTGCTGGCATGCCTCATCATCTGTAGTACATGCATCATCTTGATCTCTGGGGGAGTCTGATGCTGCTGTTCCTGTCAAGCAAATAGGGAAACTGAGACCAGGGGAAGCTAACCGGTTGCCCCTGGTGCTTCTTGGGATAATAATGTCAGAGGAGAGCCCTAAACATGGGTTTTTCAGCTCCAGGAGCACTCTTTGTGTGAGCCTGTCTCCCACTCTGAGGAAGGAAGATGCTGTGGTTGTCAAAACTGTGGTAGATGGACCACCTTCTCTTCATGTTTTGAAATTAGGCCCCTGTGAGGTTCCTGAGCTTTTTTTTTTCCTGTAGGGCCCTGCTGGTGCTGAGCTGGTCTAAGCTGGTGCCTTGCTCCCATGTAGACCTGCTCAGGCCATAGCTCTTGACGTGGACCATGCTCACAGATCCGTCAGGGAAGAGCTGTGGGTTGTGTGGGAGGCTTGTAGTTTAACAACCCCAGATAAGATCTAGGACTTGATGAGCCAAAAAGGAAGAAACAAGATAGCTGGGTTATAAGCAGAAAATCGTGAAAATAATTTTTGAGCAAATATTTTTGAGAGCAGCCTAGGAGCATGGCGTGGTCTGCTTTCTTCCTGGGCTGTTTAGCATTCTTGGCTTGGTTAATATTCCTGGGAATGGTCCTTCGGCCACCAGGAAGTTAGGAGAGCGTAACAGATAAGAAAAAAAACCACTTAGTTATTTTTTTTTTTCCTCCATCCTGTCCTTCTGCATTCCTCCATCTCCAAAGGAAGACCAGAGGCAGCAATAGATATGAGCTGGGCTCCCAGGCATTGGGGTTTCCCAGCTTTGTTGTTCACTCATGGTTTGATGCCTAGGAAAAAAAAACCAAGACTATTTTAGCCAAATCTTGTGAGCTTGTTGTGTAATTTCATTACTTTAAGTACCAGCCTGTCCATCTAGGAGAAACTAGCTGCACACCAGCCTGACATTTGTAACCAGTCTGATTCCACAACCTGAAAGTATCCAGGAATACAGTTTGTTTGATTTCACACCTCTAACATTTTTCTAGGGGTAACGTGCCTTCTCGCCCAGTCAATTGAAACTTTCAGTCACCTCCACACCCTTTTCTGGAAGACTTGTTCCTAAAGGGCACATGAAAAAACACTGTGTCTCCCATACGTGAAAATCAGCAGGGCAGGGATGAAAGGTTGCTTTGTCTTTCCTCACACGGAAATGAAGAAAGCAAATAAGGATTTTCTTTTCTTTTATGGTTCTCTGTGCTATATGAGTTGAGCAACCCACCTGGTGTCCAGATGCACTGTATAAACAGAAACACTGGTAATGAAAGTTTACCCATATGGACCATAAAAACTGCTGTGCAGGAGGGTTGTGTATTCTCACCTTTTTTGTCTTAGGAAGGGGACTTCATAAGTTGCTTTGTCTGCATCTCCTGGCAACTTTTAGACCTGCCTTTTCTCTCTTCCACCCCCCCAGAGAAAAGGAGCAATAGAAAAGGAGCTATGAACAGGCTGTGGCATTTCTAGTGTCTTGGCATCCCCCTGCAAACAAGCACATTATGGCTTTGCATCCTGGTTTGGGTCACCCTTCCCTCGGGCCCACCTCGGACACGAGTGCCTGCCCCTTTCCCAACCCCACCGCCTGCCTGGACGAGCTTCTCCCTGTTTGCCCTGAAACCTATGGACTGCCGCCCTGCTTCTTGGAATGAGGACCTCCTCCTATGGTGGGCTTGGAGAACAGGGCTTAGGGCCAGGTGTGGAACGTGCCAAGTCTAAGGAGATCTGGTCACCAGCAGCCCCAGCACTGCCCCACTGGTGGGACCTGCACTGCTCCCCCCTCCCCCCCCCTCCGAGATGCCCACTCTGGCAGGAGAGGAGGGGATGTATTTTCCCATCCTTCATCCATAAGTGGAAATCTTCTCTTCCCTCGCAGAGCTGTGTAGGTGGATTTGAGGGAGGGGAGTGTAATGAGGGTGGGCAAGCTCTTGTGCCCTGTGGTGGGCCTGGGGCTGTGTTCCATGGGATGGTGCTGTGGGTAGTGGGGAAACTCTTCTTCACAGGCCTGATAAGCAATTCTTTCATACAGCTAATTACTCTCATGGTTTGACTGGAGCTGGTAGGGTCTTTCTGCAAGGAGAAGAGGAGATTTTGCCTCCTGTTTCCCCTGGGCACGTTCTGCAGCAGGTGCCTGGGCAGGACAGAGCAGAGGTGGTGGTGCTGGTGCAACAGCAGCAGTGTCCTCCTGAGGCCAGGGGCTTGCTGGGGAAAGGGCTCTGCTCTTCTCGTTCTTGTTCTGGTTTTTGTACAATCCAGGGTTGGGCGCAGCTGCCTGGCCAGCACTGGGGTGTGCTGGGTGGTTGTGGGTGCAGTGGGAAGGGCCCAGTCTGAATTGCTCAATGTTTGCAGGGGGAAGGGTGTTAGTCGGGGCTGCTGAGCACTTTTCACTTGGTGGGAAAGCCCTGTGGCTGAAGAGGCAGAACTGTTAGTGAGAGGTGGAAAAGTCACCTGGGTAGAACTCCCCTTGCCATCTCTTTTCTTCCCTTTCCGTCTCTCCTCTCTCCCCCAGGGCTATACCTCCTTCTGGAATGACTGCATCTCTTCAGGCCTGCGGGGCGGCATCCTCATCGAGCTGGCTCTGCGCGGCCGGATTCGCCTGGAGCCACTCTCTGTGAGGAAGAAGAGGCTCCTGGAGAGGAAGGTAAAGGAGGCGCAGGAGCTGGGCTGGGGCCCCAACAGGCTTTGGGGCTCTGTCCATCCCAGTCAGGCTGCATGCCAGGGCTGGCCCATTTCTTTGGGGCGGGAGCGGCAGGTCTGCGTCCAGCCTGACGCCGTGCTTTGTCCTTCCAGGTGCTCCTGAAGTCGGATGCACCAACTGGTGATGTCTTGCTGGATGAGACCCTGCGACACATCAAGGCCACGGAGTCTGCAGAAACGGTGCAGACCTGGATAGAGCTGCTCACTGGTAGGGCCAGTTAGAGATGCCATCTCCCCAGTTCCCTCTGGGCCTGTCCTTGTTTTCTGTCCCCTTTCCATGGCTTGGCCAATCCCCTTGCTTCACTGGAGGTGGGCAGAATACTGACAGCAGAACAGAGGAAGGCTGAATATGGAGGCAGAGAATAGTTTTCCGTGTCTCTTTTGTTGCGAGCTCAGTGGAAGACTTGGACCTTGCTCCCCATTGCCTCTCTTTTAATGCTAAGTCTTCCCCAAGTCCAAAGTCCTGGGTAGAAGGGGCTTTCCAAAGGGTTCTGCCCCAGGCTGCTGTGCCCTGTGGCCACTGGGAGCTTTGCCAGCTTGGACTGGTGGGAGAAGCAGGTCAGAGTCAGAGCAAAGGGAGGAAGAGGGTTCTTGCAGCAGGGACTGGTATCTGTGCAGGCACAGATGGTCCTGAGCTGGAATCAGCCTGGGTACTGGGGTTTGGGTGGCAAAGTTGTCACTGCCCCAGTATTGAACAGGGGTCTCCTCTTATGCAGGTGAGACTTGGAACCCCTTCAAGCTGCAGTACCAGCTGAGGAATGTGCGTGAGCGCATCGCCAAGGCGCTGGTGGAGAAAGGCATCCTCACCACAGAGAAGCAGAACTTCCTGCTCTTTGATATGACCACTCACCCTGTCAGCAATGCCACTGAGAAGCAGCGTTTGGTGAAGAAGCTCCAGGAGAGCATGCTGGAGCGGTGGGTGAACGACCCCCACCGCATGGACCACAGGACTCTGGCCCTCCTGGTGCTGGCCCACTCCTCAGATGTGCTGGAAAATGTGTTTTCCAGCCTGGCAGACGACAAGTACGATGTGGCAATGAACAGGACCAAGGACCTCCTTGATATGGACCCCGAGGTGGAAGCTGCTAAAGCCAGGGGCACGGAGATGATCTGGGCTGTTCTGGCAGCCTTCAATAAGTCCTAAAAAGCCCCTGGGCCCCCCAAACCAGGGTGGGGAGCCCTTACCCCCTTGACATGAAGCCAGGGGTATTTGGGGGGGTACTGGGTGGGGTGGGCTCAGCTTCAGGGGAACCCAGCAGGGGTGGGAGGGTGAGAGCCCAGCCGTGTGGGCAGGTTGCAGGCTTCTCCAAAAGCTGGTGCCTCTGGCAGAGATGGTGACAGCTCTGTGCTCCAGTGCTCCTTGCCTGTGGGCTTTCTTGGGCTAATGCAAAGCTGGGAGGTGGCCCGGCCCAGCCCAGCCCTGCCTCTATGTGCAGGAACCAGGCCACTGGGATGGGCAAAACCCCCTCCAGAGTTGGGGCTGTGGAGCAGCTCCCCTGCACATCAGCTGCTCCAGCTGCCTCTCTCTCCTGTGCTCAGTTTTTGCCTGAGGGCTCCCCGGGCCGTGAGATTCCCCTCGGGATCGCGCCCACACTGCTGGGGCTGGCTCGGGGGGTGTCTGGCAGCTGGGGCCACCCCAGGCACTGGCTGGGAAGTCCTTGGCTCATGCGGCCATGGAGCCCCCGGGTTGTACTGCCCTCGTACGCCTGCTCTTTTGAGTAGGAGAAAAAGTTAAACTGTGATTGATTATTTTTTTTTTAACCCCCCCATGCCCTAATGAATCTGTAGTTCATTTAAATGTATTTCTCTACAGTCCGAGGGAGTCCTGGGTGTTTCAGTCTGCTATCCGACGGTGGGCTCCGGCAGTGGGGCTGGCGCAGTGAGGGGCGTCCCCGCTGTCCCCGGAGCCCATGGTGCCCCGGCCCGTTTGCCAGCGCGCCGGCCGCTCTCAGCGATGGGCCGTCCCCTGTCCCCCTCCCGCTCGGCCCGGACTAAGGGGCACCTCGGGCTGCCGGTGGCTGGAACCCGTTCGCGGGCAGCCCCGGTCCCTTTGCCCCGGGGTGGAGCCCTCTTTCTGCCGTCTGCCCGCCGCCGTGCCCGCTCGGTGCCCCGGTGTGGAACAGTTCCCCAGCAAGGCCTCGCAGCCTCAGGAAAGGGGCGGAGGAAGGCGGGGCCAAAGGCGCCCTCGCGCGGCGCTGCCTTACTTCCTATTGGCATTTCCAGCCGGGATGCCCCCCCCCACCGCTCTCCCCGCCCTTCGCGGGCGCTGGTTGGTCAGGTGTGATGTCACCGCGGGCGCCTCCCTGTGCCCATTGGGCAGCGCGCCTGTCCGTCAGGCGGCTGAAGCGTTAGGGGGCGGCAGCGGCCATTTTGGAGGAGAGCGCGGGGCCGGAGGGAGCGCGGAGGCCTCCCCTGCCATGGCAGCCCCGCTCGGTACCGGCGCCCACGCGGAGGAGACAGGGCAGGAGAAACAGGTGGGGATCCCCGGGGCGGTCCTGGCTGGCTCCCATTGGCTCGGCCGCACGTCGCTCTTCAGAGCCCTGTGCGCGGACTGGTTGCTTCTGATGTCCTTCTGATGAATGCGGGTCTCTCTTTGGCTGTGGGGCTGGTGGGGGTTGGACTTCCGGCAGAGCTGGGGGGCGAGCCCTATCTCGATGGCGGCGTGGGGGAGGCTGGAGAGTCGTGGGTCGGATGGGACGTGGGTCCCGAGGGGTGCTGGGAGCCGTGGGATGCGCCCCGCTGCCGAGGGTCCGAGACTGGCTGCCTCTTTTCGCAGGGCTGTGCCGGGGCGCTGCGGCGCCCCCCCCGAACATCACCGTTGGCTCCAGCCCGGGTGCTCCCCTCCCTCCCGCTCTTCCCCGACCCGGCTCCCTCCGGGGGTCTCCGCGAAGGTTGAGCGGTGTCAGCAGCCGGGCTGCGGCTCCTTGGGGCAGAGCTGCCTGCAGGCATGGAGGAGCCGGGCGCCATGGTTCCAGTGGCTGTCGCGTCCCCGGGCGTGAGCCTGTTCCCCCCCCGTCCGCCTACGGCTGGTGAGACGCGGCGGAGCTTCAGCCTTCCCCCACTGCGGCTGCCCCTGCCCTTCCCCTGCTGCGAAGCGGGAGAAGCTTTTCCCCTTCTCCGGCGTTGGTGTAAGGCGGGGGGTGGGCGTAGGAAGGGGGCCGATACGCCGCTTTTCGGGCAGCGGGGGAGGGTGGTGAGCGCTCTCCCGTGTGGAAGGCAGCGCCGTGGGCGGCCCCGCGACCCGCGGGCGGGGGCTGAGGCGCTGCTGGGTCCCGCAGGAGTCATGGCCCAAGGCGGTGGGGAGCAGCGGCACAGCCTGGCCAGCGCGGGGGAGATGGGGCGATGGAAGACAGTCGCCTTTGCAGCCGGGCAGGGAGGGAGGAGGCTTGGAAATGAAGAACTGAGGAGAGCAGGCTGATGGAAGGGCTGTGGGGGGCAAAGTGTCAGCCTTTTTTCCCAAGATCCCCCGTGCTCCATTAGGTGTTGGGGCTCATGGAGTGCCTGACGCCGTGGCAGAGCTGAGTGGCGTGCGCTGGCCATGGCTCTTATTCCTGGAGCTGCCATGGAGACAGGTAAGAAGAGCTGGGCTCCTTCAGGCTTGTGTGTGAGTGCAGCCTTGCAGCACGCAGAAGCTGAAGATTGTCATGAGACTCTCAGCACCTTCACTGCCTTTGCTTCCCCTGCAATCCCCTGGGGACCCTCAGGGCCGGGGGTGTGAGGAGGAGCCTGTTCAGCTGGGACTCTGAGTAGGGTGTGTTGGAGCTGCGCAACATGCTGATGCTCCTAGCTCCAGTTGTCCCAGTTAAGACTGTCGGGAGCTGCCATTAACTCAGGTTTGCTTTGTATTTTTGAGACAAGGCTGAGGGCCTCTGTGAAGAGCTGGCCTCAAGGCTGCAGCCATGCTGTGAAGAGCTGCTCCCCCTGGTCAGCACCAGTGAAAGATCATATTAGAAACCTCTTGCAGTGCCAGCAACGCTTTCCAACCTGCAGGCTCCAACTCCGTTCTTGTGCTCCCCTGTGTTTGACTGCTGGGACTCTCCAGGTGGCCATCCCCTTAATGCCACCAGGACAAGCTTCAGTTCCTCATCCATGGGGAACCTATACACCTCCATTGGCTGCATCCTGCCAGATTGCTGGCCCCATCCAATACTGAGGGCTTTCCTGTTTCATGGGATGGGGCAGGAACTTGTGGTAGAAGCATTCTGCCATGCTTACTGTGAGGACTGTGTGGTGTGCTGGGAGCTGTTGAGGGCCTCAGCACTGGGGAGAAGATGCACATAGCATCTATTGGTGCTGGTAGGAGCAGAGCTACTGCTCTAGTAATGTCTGCCAACGTTGTCACTGCTGGGAAGGGAACAGTGGCAAAAAACACCCCTTGCCAGCATGCTGTGAAACAACAACTTGTGCTCCTGCGGTGGCTTGGCCCCAGCTGGCCACTGGTGGGGGCCAGCAGCGATATCTTCACACTGGAGCTGGTCCACTGACCAGCTACAACTTGGCTTTGCTCTTCCGGCCCTGATGGGACCCTGATTCCTTCCCACCCCAGACCGAACGTCTGTTCCCAGGCCTGCAGCCCTTCTCTGGAGGGAGGAATACTTCCCCTCTCCTCCCCCCAAAAAAAGAGAGGCTGGCAACTAAGGAGTGGATTCCAAGCCCTGTACTGGGAACCCCTCTTTGGCCATCGTTGCCGAGCTGATAGCTGGGTTGGAGGGGAAGGGGGTATCTCAAACCTCCTCCAGAGGTTGCAGACAACCAGGGCCTGGCACTGCCTGCCACAATTGGCCCTAGGGGTCCCAGGCTTTGAGCAGGCTGGGTGGCTTCCCAGAACACCCTGAAACTCCTGTGGCTGTGAAACAGGTGCTAAAATGCTGCTTTGCTACCTGTGCCAGTTATTCCCATTAAATTGGTTTTGGATGAGAAGGGTTTCTCCCATCACAGCTGTACTGCAACAGGCACAGCAAGGTTGAACCCTCCCAGCACTGCAGTGTGTTGCTGCAGCCTGTTGTGCTGGGCAGCTCTGGGCTGACATTTGTTGATGTTGGTCTGACCTGTTGCTGGAAGACACTTTTCCAGCAGTGATAACGTGGTGACATTTTAAGCCCAGTTTGCAAAGTCAAATGTCAGCACAAGCACCTGCAGGAACTTCTATCTGGGAAGGAAGAATGAAGAGGGTCTCTGCTTCTTTCTGCTGGTATTGGAGGTAAAAGCTGTCTGGGAAGATGTTTATAATATTTTCCGAGGGCATCTGGGTTTTCCAGAGGGCTGCACCCCAGCCAGGTGCTGCTGGGATGCAGCCAGGTGCTGCTGGGATGCAGGTGGATGTGCTGCTGAATATGTGTAGAACCAGCACAAGCTCTGCTTTGGTATCCAGCTATGGCATCACAGGAGTGTGTTCTGTGGGGCTGAAGGGCTTTCCACCCCCTTTTTTTTTTTTTTTTAAGGACACACAAGACAAGGAAACCATCAGCCCTGAGAGAGCAGAAGAGGCGAAACTGAAGGCTAAATACCCCAACCTAGGCCAGAAGCCTGGAGGCTCCGACTTCCTCATGAAGAGACTGCAGAAAGGGGTATTTATGTCTCAGCCATGGCTCATCCACATCCTCTTTTCCCTCAATGGTACAGGCAGGCAAGCTCCAGCCAGGTCAGAGGAATCACAACAAAATTCCTCAGACCAAAAAAATCTGTTGAAACCATGGGCCAGGTTCCTTTCAGGACCTGTGCTGGATGTGGCACCCTCACTGAAGCAGTGAGGTCTGCTGTGGTCAAGCAAGAAGCACTTGTGCCTGCACAGAACACAAAAGCTGCCACCTTCGGGTAGTTTTGCTCTATGTATCTCCCACAGAGGTTGATCCTACCCTGTCCTCCACACCCTGACCCAAAGCCTGAGGTCTAGAGGCGAAACAAATGCATAAATGTCCTTCCTGCTGCTGCTGTGCTCCCTGCGGTTCAGTAGGCTACTGGGATGCTGCAGGCCTGAGCTTTTCTCTGTGGTCTGCACTTTGCCTGGGTTCTGGGCTGGTGCAAAGGGCACTGAGAATGCTAGTGAGTCACTTGGCTGCATCTCCATTGCTGGCACCAGTGTAAAAAGCCAACCCTCCAACTCTGCTCCCTGAAAGTTTAATTAAATCCCTGTGAGAGCCATCTGTAGCCTACTCGGGTTGTCACTGCTGGCTGTCCTCCTTGTGGAGGCTGGTGCAGGAAACAGAAGACCCTCCTGAGCTGCTGGCAGCTGATGGCTGTGTGCCTTCCCCAGCTCTGAACACGTGGTGTCTCTGCGTTCCATCGTGCAGGATTTAGTTCTGTGCTGCCACTTCCTTTCCAGCTTGTATGAACAGCTGTCCTGTCTGCCTGAGCAGCCGCCATATATGATCACCAGGATTCTTTTAAGGTACCAGCTCCAAAAGCAAGCACAGAAAGAGAGGGTTGTTTACTGGCTTGATGCTGAAGTGGGGAAGGGCTTTTTGTCAGGACTGGGCTTGTGGGGCCCTCTGACAGTGCATTGGGACAGTTGGGCTCTTCAGAGCTCCTTATGCCCATTAGAGCTCTGTCTGTAGAACCGGCACAAGCTCTGCTTTGGTATCCAGCTTTTCCTACACCACTGCAGGGGGTGAAGCAGCACCAGGAAGGAGCACAGAGTCTGCAGTGATGTGTGTGATAAGGGAGCAAAAATGCCCCTTGAACCATGGGTTGGTGGTACTGCGCAGCAGGGAGGTGTCCTCTGGCAATGCCTTCACAGGCAGTTCCCTGTGTCATTTTGGCTGTTAGAAGCCTGAATGGTCTGTTGAAGGTCTTGGCACTGGCCAGGCTGTGCTCCCCAGGGAGAAAATCCCATCACACCAGCTCATCTGTTCACCAAATCAGAATAAACTGTATCAGCAAACATCCCCTGGCTTTGCCACTGCAGCTGATCCTCTACTTGGAGGCATCTGCTGATGTGGCTGTGCCTGCATTTGTCTGGCTGGAGTGTTTCTGGCCTGGGACTGAATCCCTGTCATCCTGACTGTGGTGCAAGGGCAGAGCAGGACAAACCTGGTCTTTAACCAGCAAGTGCCATGCCAAGCAGTGAGAGTTCACATGCTGTGAATACCCAAAGGTGGGTCAAAGGGAGAAAATGCACTCGGGTGTCTCAAATGAGATGGGCAGCTGCTGTGGGGCAAAGCTTCCATGTGGGGCAGATAAGTCACTCTGGGGTTTGTGGGTTGGTACTAAAAGTGCTTTAAATCAGGCCAGGCTCCCTTGCTTGGATATTCCCCTTGTGATGTTTTTGTGACAACATGGTTTTGAGCAACCCCAGCAACTCCTTAAATGATTGTTTTTGTGGCCAGGTGTCTGTATCTCTGCTATGTCCCCACACTCCTGCAAATCAAAGTAACCCAGACTCCTCTCCCTCTTCCAGCAAAAATACTTTGATTCTGGTGACTACAACATGGCCAAGGCAAAGATGAAGAACAAGCAGTTGCCAAGTGTGGGACCAGACAAGAACCTGGTGACAGGAGACCACATCCCCACACCTCAGGACCTCCCGCAGAGGAAATCCTCCCTTGTGACCAGCAAGCTGGCAGGGTAGCCTGCACTCAAGGGCTGGGTTCTTACCTATTTTCTTTTTTCCTTTTGGCTAAATGGATTGAACTTACTGTACCATAGGGACAGGAGCACCAGAATCCACATAGTTATTTGAGTATTTACAGTGAACACACCAAAACCAAGAAGGCGAGAGAGAAGGGTCAGTAGCCTGGAATACACAGGCAGATTTGATTGGGCTGTTCCTTTTAGCGAGTTGGTTTGCTGCCTTAATTTTCACATTGTTTTAAACCATCCTCGCTTGCAGAGCCACTGAAGCACTGCCCTCCTCTCTGGGAGAGTCAAGCATCTCTGTGAGAAACTGCTGTTTGCTTGGCACCGAGTGGGAGGGAGGAGCTCAGGGCTGTGGCATGTGAATGCTTTTCAGGCACTGGGTGCCTGCAGAGGAAGAACTGGCTGGGCAAAAGATGTGATATGTGATCTGGAAGTTTAGTTAGGTAGGTGTGTTAGAGCTTTTACGTGAAGAAATTAGCTGATACGCAAACAATTCTGTGGCTGTGTTGCTGGGCTGAGCTGCTTAGAATCTGTCCCCTGCTTCTGCAAAGCAGCTGAGCTCACAGGAGGGGACAGCCTCTCCAGTGGCTGTGGCAGAGGGGCCAGGCAGTGTTTGAAATGGTCCTGGTGGCCTGGAGCTGCGATGAGGCATTTGCTGTTCTGAGGGTGGCTGTGCTGAAGGGCTGCGATGTGAGGCTTGCAGCTGCCCCAGAGAGTTTGGGGGCAGCTTCTCTCTCCCTGGTCAGTTCTGGCTGGCAAGACTGTCTGCCTTGGGAAGGGTGACAGATGGTTCCCCTCCCAGTAGGCAGCAAAAGGTGGTGAGCTGAATCCTGCTGGCAGCAGGGTGTTTGGGACAGAGGGGAGAGTGGCCAAGTGGGCAGAGCCCTGTCTGGCCGCATGCAGCCCCTGCTTGATGCCCAGGCTTTGGTGCTTGCAAAGCAGAGACTGGCAGCAGCCAGTAAGATGGATATGAGCTGTTGGAGCTGATCTCTGGAGAGAGAGAGAGAGAGGCAGCAATGGGAATAACTGCCCTGGAAGGGAAAAAAGCACTGGACACAGAGAGCATGGAGATTAGGAAGAGAGGAGCATAGAGACAAACCCCTGTTGACAGTATCAGGCACCCTAAGCTTGGATTTCTTTCTCTGTTTTTTTTCCTTCTTGCCTTTTCTTTGTTCCAGGCCTGAAACAAAACAAACCAAAAATAAAATAACCCAAACACTCCCCCCCCCAACCCCCTCGAATGGTTGGTGTGATGGCTGCAGCCTGCAAAACCATGTGTGTGCTCAGAGCATGTACTGTCCCCCTCTCACGCAGCGGTGATGAAGCGGTCTCCCGTCCTGTCAAAAGGTCTTGGCATGTCTGTGCCAGGGCAGCGTTGAACCTGCCTGGTTTAGACCTGGTTTTGAAGGCATGTGGGCAAAAGGAAGTTGAGTGGATATCTTTTCTTTCTCTTTTTTCTTTTTTTTTTTTTTTTTTTCTCTTTGGGATTCCCACCAGGTCAGGAGAAACAAGACAGGGAGGCAACAGGTGATGCTCTGCATGGGCTCGGCTTTCCTTATGTGTGTTCTTGGCTGGCTGACTCAGACTTTTGCTTTCATTCTGCTGGCTGGAGCAAGGAACATGGTGGTGTTTCCTGTGAGACTGTTTGCCAAGGGTGTGCTGAAATATTTGTGTCTGCCTTTGGATGGTTCGGAGCAACCCAGTTCCGAACGGCTCACCTCATCAGGGCACCATGAGCCAGGGGCTCCGTTGCTGGCCCCATGGCTGTGGAGGATAGTTTTCTCTTTGTGGAGCAGGCAAGGAGTACAGTGGGTTTGGGAGCTGCCCACTTGTAACCACGGGTCTATGCTTCAGTCTCCGTTGTATTTCCCTGTATGACCTGGCCGGGGGCAGCACTGGCAGTGGCTGTGCAACCTTCTTGGATGTTCTGCTGTCTGTCCCAGACATGTTGTAAATAGGTATGAATCATATATATAAAAAATATATATAATTTTTTACATGTTCATCTCTCCTCTCTTCTAGAGTGTTATGTTTGCTTTTTGTTAAAAAAAAAAAAAAGGAGGAAATATAGTGAAGAATGCAAAGGGGCATTGCAGCCTGGGGGCTGCCCCTGTGCTGAGAGGGGGCAGGAGGAGCAGACAGCTCTGGAACCAGATCTTTTCCTGGTTTTCCGGAAATGCCAGGCGTGCTTGCACTGGGGGGGGAAGCAATTGTGACAGCATGTGATGATAAACCAGCAAGAGCAATTCCGAGCAAGAGTAGCAGCTGTGGAGCAGGGTTGTTTCCATTCCACTCACAGACCTGGGCTGGCAACAGAGGGCTCTGGGGTGACCTTAGGGCATGAAGATGTGTGTTGGGGGTTGTGGGGTGTATGGGGGTCTTTGCCCAGCCATGGGGTATATCGGATGTGCATGGGCTGGAGGGAGGGGGTGGTCATGGGGTCCATTTTGTTGTGCAGCTAAAGCAGGCTCCCTGGGTCACAGCTGAGAGACTTGGAGGGAGCACAGGGGGAGATGGGGTTTATCCTCCTGCCTTCAAAACAAATCTCTGCTCCCCTCCATGCTGTGGGACAGGGGTTCCTGGTGCCCTCCCCAGGGTCGGGGCTGCCCCACAGTGACATCCTCCCACTGTGGCTCCCTCTGTCCTCGCTGGCAGCCTTCCCAGAGGCTTTAACTCCAGGGTTTTCAGCCTTGACATTGCTCCTCTCCTTCCTGGAGTTTGACAGCCCAGCTGATCGTGTCACCAGGGTGGGTTGCTATTCAAACGGACCCAGTGACCCTCCCTGGGGCTGATTGAAGTCTCTGCTATGTGTCTTTTCCCACAAGTTGGCCATTTTGCAGACCCTCAAGCTTACCCCACAGCAGGGGTGTTTGCACAGGCACATGCTGTTCCAGCCTGGTGCCAAGTGTGTGCTGATGTTTGTTCTTTAAAGCTTGGCACTGCTGGGGAAATATGTGCCGGGCGCTGCCCCAAGCTGCTGGAGCAAGCTGAGTTTGCCTCTGTTATTGCTCCTGGTGCCAAGAATTTCCTTCCTGACAAGGACGCATTCCTTGGGACCACAGCAAGGGTTTTGAGAGCACTGGGTTTTGTCTTGCTGGACCCCAGTACAACCTGGTCCCACTCTCACAGTGGTTTGTGGGGGTGGCAGCCAGGAAAGGAGCTGGCAAAGGGTCTGAAGGGTGGATGCACATTCTTGTTGCTTGTAAGATCTGGGGGAAGAGCACTTTGGGGCACTCAGGATGGGGCTGTGCTCTGTGCTTGCTGCAACTTCCTCCTTTGCTGTTCCTGCTGTGCACAGTGATGGCCAGGGTGGTGACTGAGGCTTGGGTTTGCTGCTGTCCCCAGAAACACTGATCAGAGAGTGGCTTCTTGGTGGCAGCTCCCAGTGTCCTCACTGCCTCCCTGGAGCAGAAAGACCCATCGGAGGAGCTGGGGGGTGCCCAACTCCCAAGGTGCCAGGATTGCCTGTCCTCGAGGTCTTGCTGGCCATCTCTTTGGTTCGGGGCTCAGCAGTGAGCCCAGCTGCCTGTACCAGGAGGAGGGGGAACCAGAACCTCCCCCCGCTGCGGCCCCTGACCTAATGTCTTGCTCTTGTCATGTCTCAGTTTGGTGACACTGTTATGCCTCAGCTGGGTGACTTGGGGCTGACGTCACCATCCTGGCTGGGGCTCTGGGGTGCATTCCAGTGGCCTTTGGACAGAGGCAGCCTGGCCACCTGTGTGCCAGCAGGGCCTGTGGGGAAACCCTTTCCTGCCTTTAGACCAGGGGTGTGTGATTCCTGGGGACCCCAAACCCAAATTTGCAGTGTCTTGGGTGTGGTTAGGCATAAAAAGGCCCCAAGATTGGAGCGGGTTGAGCTGTGCTGGTGCTTGGCTGCATGGGACAACAGCCATCCATCCTGGCCTTTCCAAGAGGTGGGGATGGAGCAGAGGGCAGTCCCTGGGACACAGCCCTGGCAAGGGGTCTGGCAAAGAGATGCTTGGGAGACGTCCTCTTCTTCACCGCCCTGGAGCAAAGCTGTGACATTTGCCTCTCTGGGGAGTGTCGGACCCACCTCTGCTGGGCAGATCCCCAGGGCTTCTTCTTCAGTCAAGTTGTACACAAATCAGGGCAGAGATGGAGGGCATCAGGCTCAGTCCCAGTGGGTAAAGGAGGGGCCAGAGAAGACCAGAATTGAGAGCCTGTGTCCCAGTAATGCCAAGACTGGCCAAAGTACCCCTGGGGTGTGATGGGTGACAGTAGGGCAGGTCTGGTCTGCCGGGGCACCCACCAGTCCAGCCCTGTAGCCCCTGTAGAGGGTGTTGGGTGCTGCCCTGTTCTATGACACCCCAGCCATCACGGGGCTGGCGGGTGCGAGGAGGTTTTGAATAATGGGGAAATAGTGAGGCAAGCCACCCGTGACTGGAAGAAACGAGGCAGTTCCAAATGAACGTCCAATTGAGTGAGCCAAAGCTGAAAAGGGCTTTAACCTGACAGATCCACGTGAAATGATGAGCAGGTGGGGAGTAACATAGAATCACAGAATGGGTTGGGTTGGAAGGGACCTGTAAAGGTCATCTAGTCCAATCCCCTGTCCTGGTGTCAGCTGGGACAGAGCTAATTTCCTTTTAGTGGTTGTTGTGTTTCAGATTCAGTATGGAGTCAATAAAACATATTGTTTTAGCTGTTGCCAGGCAATGTTTATAGTTTTCAAGGACTTTTTTTTTCAGCTTCCTGTTGAGAAGGAACCTAGACAGAAGGATGGAACTTTCTGTACTGCAGACGTCATGCTTGAAATAGAAATGGGGCTTGGCCAGGGGTGGGTAGTTGCGATCACTTGCTCAGGACAGTGTCAATTCACTGGGCGGTGAGTGTCTTGTGTCATTATTATCATTATTATTATTTTCCTTATTTCATACCGTTCTATTAAACTGTCTTTATCTCAACTCACTTTTTTGTTTCTCCATTCCTTTTCTCCCTGCCTCTTGGGGAGGGGAAGATGAGCGAGTGACGGAGTGGTCCCAGCCGTCAGCTCCCATGAAGATGCGGGAACATCTTCAATCCAGAGTAGGTGGCTCAGAGCCCCATCCAGCCTGACCTAGAATGTTTCCAGGGATGGGACATCAACCATCTCTCTGGGCAACCTGGGCCAGTGTCTCACCACCCTCAGCATGACAAATTTATTTCTTCTATTTAGTCTGAATCTTCCCTGTTTTCGTTTAAAACTATTCCCTCTTGTCCTATTGCAACAGGCCCTGCTAAAAAGTTTTTTATCATCTTTCTTATAAGAACTGAAAGGCCACAATAATATCTTCCTGGAGCCTTCTCTTCTCCAGGCTGAACCCCCGAACTCTCTCAGCCCCCACTCCCAGCAGAGGGGCTTTGCCCCCCCAGCATCTCCGGGGGCCTCCTCTGGCCCCATCCAACAGCTCCGTGTCCTTCTGATGTTGGTGGCCCCAGAGCTGGAGGCAGCACTGGGTGGGGGGCAGGGGTGTCTCCCCAGAGCACATCACACTCCCCCCCCTTCAGCGCTTTGGGTGTACACCACCAAGGGCATCCTGACTCCCTGCCTGGGCTTTTCCAGTCCCGCTGGCAGCCCGCTCGCAGCCTTGCTGGGGGGTGCTCTGTGCTGCAACAAACAGAAAGAAAACGGGGGTTGAGGCGGGGGGGGGGGGGCGGGTGTGAGGCGCAGCCCCCCGGATAACGGACGCAATCCTCGCTCATCGCATGCCCTGTGCTGGGGGGGGGGAGGGCGGCTGCGGTGGGTCCAAGCTTTGCCGGGGGACATGGGGCACCGCAGCCCCCCTGATGCCAGAGGTGCCGGCATGGGGTGGCCCTGCTGGGGGGGGCGAGAAGTGCCGCGGCGCACAGCAGGGCCGGCCAGAACTGGGGAGGGTGAGAGACCTTCTTCCCCCAACACACTCGGCCCTGTGAAGCGCGAGCCCCCCCCTCCCGCCGCGGCCGGAAGCGAGGTCTGGCCCCGCCCCCACACCGTCCCGAGACGCGTCATCGCCGCCGTATCCATATAAGCTGCAGCGACGCTCCCGCCCGCAGGTCCGCGAGTTGCCGGCTCGGGCGCCATGTTTGCTGTGCAGCGGAACGCAGTTATCGGCTTCAACCTTTACTGCGGCGGCGGCCCGGCCCTGGCGCCTGCTTCCCCGGGAGGCCCGACCCCACCGCCGCCCGCCGCGGACCCCGCCGCTGAGGTACCGCGGGCTCTGATTGGCTCGGTGGGGGCCTGGGCCCCCGCCAGCCGCCCTGAGCCCCCCCGCACGCTAGTTGGCTGCGGCGCGGCCCCCTACCCGGAGGTGCCCCCCGCGCCGCGGCCCGGCCCGCTGTGGCGGCCCGAGGAGGAGCTGGACGGCTGCGAGCCCGAGGCCGAGCACGGCCCCGGCGGGGACTCGCTGCCCGGCACCCCGCCGGGGCCACCCGACGGGCTGCGACAGGACTCGTTGGAGCTTATCAGCCGCTACCTGCGGGAGGCCGCGGGCGAGGCCCAGCCTCCCACCAAGAAGCTGTTACCGGGCCTGCTGGGTGGGCCCGGCCGGCCCGGCGGTTCGGGCGATGCCGTGATGGAGAAGGCGCTGGAGACGCTGCGGAGGGTCGGCGACGGCGTCATGCAGAAACACGAGCTCGCCTTCCAGGGTGGGTGGTGGCCGCCTTCCAGGGTGGGTGGTGGAGGCGGGGAACGGGTGGTGTGCGTGGTGGGAGTGCTGCGGGACCCGTGGGCCGGCTTGGGTCCCACTTCCCGTCCCCGGGAGGCGAGTTACAGGCCTCTCTCCCAGTGGGAGACGTTCAGAGAGGGGCAAAGGGATGCGGGTCCCCGGGAGATCCAGGCCCCGTGTGTGCTCCCTCTGCCGTCCGTGTGCGGCCTCGAGGTGGGTGGGCTGCAGGCAGGGACGTGGAGAGGCCTAGGCCGGGGCCGAAGCAAGGCCTCTGAACCCTTCCTTCCCAGGAATAAGGGGGCGGGGGGCGCCTGAGCTTTGGGCCGGATCATTTACCGGATGGGATGTGGCCCTGGTTTCGAGGGAGTTAAAACAGCCGAGAAGTGATTAAAAATGAAACTGAACTTTGTTCGACTGGGAGGTGGAAAAACCACTGGTAACGTGTGCAGAGGAGATAATCTAGTTACAGATAAGCCCCAGTTCCTCCTTGCGTCTTGCTTCGCTCAGCATGATTATATACAAATAATCCCAAGTGTACAAAGATTAGTTAGCTCTGGAGCTCATCATCCCTCTGACTCGGGTAGAACGGGGTTTCTGGAGGAGAAATTATCCCAGATAATGTGCTTGTGTTATAGCTATTTTAATATATTTTACCCAGTTCTGATGAGTCCTAGAATAGCCACAGAAACTTGAACCCTGGTGCTTGGGTTTGGAAGAGCAGGTGTCCTTGCTGCAGAGTGTCCTGGGAATGGCCTGGATGTGAGAACTGGTGATTTTGACCTGGTTTCATCTAACTTGGAAATGAGGAGTTTTGCAGCCAGCCTGAGCCCTCATGGTAGTGGGGCCAAGCTCCTGGCCTCAGGGCTTGTGCTGGGACTGCCTTGCAGCATACCACACTGTGTCTGATCCCAGATCAGGATTGTGCCTGACACAGAAGGGTAGTGTCTGCATTTCCTCCTGAGGTGGTGTGTGGTGAAATACCTTCCTTTACAGGAGGATGTTTCACTTATTTTTTTTTTTTTAAATGCAAGGTCTTCAGTTTCTTCCTTGTGTCCTTAGCTGTGCTGAGGTAAAAGACTGTGGGTTCAAATTCATGGATGTGCTTGTTCAATAAGCCATACTTGAGAGAAATGTTCAGACCAACATGAGTTGGCTCTAGTATTTGGGGCTTCTGTAGCGGCAGTTACCTTCATGCGTGCAGAACAGGAACTAGCTTCAGGAAGGCATTGCTTCTTAGTTTGAGCAATAACAAGCAATGCCTTTCAGTTTCAAAAAGGCCTGTCCTGTTTGCTTATTCATGAGGTGGCACTGCAGGTCAGACTGGGGGGGTCAGTTGTTCCAGTCACTAAAACCATCTGAATAAAACAACGATGTGGCTGCCTGACTGTAGGTGAATGTCCTGCATTCTGGCTTGAGGAGCAGGACTGTCTGCCAACCAACTTCTGGGCTGTGGTTCTTACGTTGTGGGGCATTAAAGCCCTTGTGAGATAGCGGAGTGTGACACGCACAGAGCCAGCAGCCTGAGGTGGGGAGGAAGGAACTAGAAATGGATTATGAACTCATTGGTTTTTTTTTGTCTGGCCCAGGTGAGTGTGAGCAGCTGAGCCCTCTCTGCCTCTGTGGAGGGAGGCAGATGCTTGCTCTCTGTCACTGACACTTGGTGGTGACTTAGCTTTTTGGACCTAGAGTGTGGGTGCTGTGTCTTCTCACTGGTGCAGGGTATTTGGTGTTGCCTCTAAACCAATGTCTCTTTGCAGGAATGCTGCGGAAGCTGAAAATCCAGAAAGAGGAAGATCTGCAGTCAGTGTGTGAAGTGACTGCCCATGTGTTCAGTGATGGAATAACGAATTGGGGTCGAGTGGTGACGCTCATCTCCTTTGGTGCCTTTGTTGCAAAACACCTGAAAAGCATAAACCAGGAGAAGTGCATCAGCTTGCTGGCAGGGATCATCACAGATGCACTTGTTTCGTCTAAACGCGAGTGGCTGATGAGCCAAGGAGGCTGGGTGAGTCACTGCCTGTACTGAACAGTGTGAGCTTTTCAGAACAATCCAATATTTTCCCATTTCTGTGACCTTCTCACTGACAACCACATGTGTAAGTGAGGCACAGAGATGACTCACTGCTCCAGTTAAAACCACAGGTTTTTTTTAAAGCCACACCCAGCTGGAGTTCTGATGTTTCAGGAGCTCCTTAAAATGAGCTGCCTGAAGCAGTCCTGACCTAAAAATGAGGGCTCCCCCAGTGTGGAGGGGGCAGCATTCCCAAAACTCAGTCAGTCCCGGGTGCGCTGGATTGAGCTTGCTTGAAGCTGGTTCACAGCCAGTTGCTGCCTCTGTGGGGTGGTCTGTGGTCATAATGAGGCTGGGGGAGTGCACTCTGTGGATGTGCTGGGTTGGCTGTGCTCCATCCCACTCTGCCTGGAAAAAAGGCTTTCCCTGTCCTGCCAAAGAAAGGTGACTGGCAGGGAAATTACTTTCCCTTCTTTCTCCTAGGAGGGCTTTGTTGACTTCTTTCGAGTCGAGGACCTGGAAGGCAGCATCAGAAATATACTGATGGCGTTTGCAGGTGTGGCTGGACTGGGAGCAAGCTTGGCCTACCTGATCCGATGAGCCAGGGTACGCTGTTGAGGGACAAAACTCTAGGTGGACTCGCTCTGCTTGGGCTGGTGAGCTGATCACTTCTTCCTGTGAGTTCTTACGAAGCTGAGTGACCTAAGGAGAATATCCAGGCATCCCCTGAGCAATCCTTTCCTAAGAAGGAGGGTCTGATCTGGTCGGATTGTGGCTGCTGCTGAGGATTTATTGCTTTGGGAACAGAAAGTGGAAGAATTGATACTCTACTTCCTTCAAGAGGATGATGGCAGAAAACTCAAGTGGACTGCTTCAGCTCCATGCTGGAGGGAACCAATCTGCTTAGCAGAAAGCCATGTGAGCACCAGTGGCCCTTGTCTGGACTGAAGCCTCCTGGGCTTGGCACAGCAGCTGTGCATAGAGCAGATGTTTCAGGGTTGTGGTTGTGGGGTTCTGGAAATAGCAGCTTGTGCTGCTGGTGTGGCTTTTCTATTGGAGCAGAAGCATTGAATGCTGGTGTTGTATGAGCCTCTGCCTGCCCCCAGGTGTGCAGGCAAGCAGGCCTTTGGCCACTGCTGGCTTTGCACGCATACCCCCTCCAGAAGCAGCAGAGCCAATGCTGGCATCTGAGATGTGTGCCTCGCTGCCAGAATGCAAATGCTGGAGACCCCATGGTCCCTTGTTCTCCACAGCAAGGCTTCAGCCTGGTCACCGAGCAGGCAGAGGAGAGGCTGGGGCTCAGGGTGGTGATGACAGCCAGCTGCAGCACAGCTGCATGGACCTGTCTGGCTGAGCTCAGCAACACTGATGTGACTTGCCACACACGGGCAGTTTAAAAATAGACAGTGTGTTTGTAAGTATGTAAAACCCCACGTGGGGTGGGGAGGCTATAGAGAACTTGTAAATATCTAGAAATCTGTAAAATATGTACATTTTTACAGAGATAATGATGCAAAAAGGAGGAATTTTGAATGTGGTAGAACTGCTTGTTGGTGCATTCTTCTTCGTTCCTCATGTGAAGTAGCATTTTTGTGGCGAAGCCTTCTCCTGCCTTGACTCCAAACAAGCCTTTCTCTGATGTACTTGAGCAACATTGCCAGGGAGTGTAACAAGGATCAGAACTCTCATTGTGCCCGTGGCTTGCTGGCAACAGTTGATGTTTCTGCATATTTTAACCTTTTTGGTTATTCTAGCCTTTGTAGTGGGTGGGGAGCTGTGGAAGTTGCTATCAGTCGCTTCCTTGTCTTCCCTTCATTTTGATCCTCTAAACTGCAGGTTGAACGAAGCTGATGTTTGAATGTAATTGTTCTGGAACAGAATAAAACTCATTGGCTTGGATCTGTGGCTTGTGCAAGTCCATCAGTGTGAGTCCTGGCCTTGGTCCCTGGTCTCCAGCTGGTGATGTTGCTTCTTGGTGGGATTCCAGTGCTTCTCTGCCTTGTGCCCTCCAGCTGTGGACTGGTTGGTTCTTGAGGAGCTCCACTGTGTGGGACCAGCTCCTGCACAGCATGGAACATTCTCGTCTAAGGTGCTTGACCTGCAGCCTGAATGATGCCTGATGGAAACCCAGGTGCCGAGCTGAAAGATGGTGCTATTATCAGGCCTGCTTGTTTGCTCAACAAGCACTTAGTCAATAAATGTCTCTTGTTCTCAATGCTCTAGTATAAAACTTGCTGTTCCTGCAACAAGTTGATGTGCTAAATGCTCCTTTTCTACTTTGCTGATGTGGGTTTGTTTGTGTGGATGCTGCCTGTGAGCACCCTGCAGCCTCGTGCTTATTAGAAAGCCTCTGTGGGCTGTGGAAAACTGCTCTGGGTTTTTTGTTTCACCTGTTGGAGCTCCCCAGAGCTGCTTCATGCTGTAACGCGTTTTTCCTTCTCTGTGTATGTGGGCGGGGGAAAGTCCACAAAATGCTCTTCTTGCAGTGCCCAAAGTGTGCTGCACCTCTGGGTGTCTGCAGCTGGGGCTTACCACCCTCTGGTCAGCAAGGCAGGGGCCTGTAGCCCTGAGGGGAGGGGACCTTCCTGGAGCCCTGGTGTGAGCTCTGCTCTTCCCTCCTTCCAAAGGGGGAGGGAGACACACTGTCATCTAGCATTATTCTTGTCCCTTCTGTGACAGAGCAAGCTGGTGTTGCAGTTGCTCTGGCTTTTTGGGGGCACCCTGCTCCCCCAGACCACTCCTTGCCCTGTGGCCCCAAGTTTTGATTCCTGCTGAAGTGCACAGCCTGGCTACGTACAGACCTCGGGCAGTGCTGTGATGAACAGCTTCGTCCTGCCAGGACCTGCTCTGCTGTGGGAGCAGCAGATGTGGCTGGAGAATCCCCTTCCTGAGGGGCGAAGCAATTTCCTGCCCAAAAAAACTCTGTTGGTGGCTCCAGGCTGTGGGCTGTTGAGCCTCACTGCAGATGGGGTGATGTGGCAGCTTCCTGTGGTGCTGGTGGGGCCCTCCCTACCAAAACAAGTTGGTGGCTCAGCCCTGCTATGCAGATATTGTAAAATGGGGCTTTGGGGTGTGTGTTTGTTTGGTTTTGGTTTTTTTTTTTTTTTAAGTGCTGTGTCTTGGTGAGCTCTCAAGCAAAGCTTTGTCGTGGAAATATGCATCGGTGCTGGGGGGGGAGGTGGAGGGGTGTCAGGGCTGCTGCTGGTGCTTCCTGGAAGCCACATCCTGATAAGGCCTGGCTCGCCGCTGATAAACCGGGGGCTTCCTCTTCCGCCCCAGCCAGGGCTTTTCGCAGAAGCTGGTTTCAACTTCTCTGAACTGTTTGTGTAAATAAGAAGGGGGGGTGGTGTGTGTGGCGGGGGGGGGAATTAAAGCAGCAGCTCAGCCTGGTGGTGTACAGCGGTTGCAGTGGGTTAGGGGTGTCTTCAGCACCTTGCCTGGCTGCATTGGGGTCCCCCTTTGCCGGGGGTGGGGGGCAGGTGGGTGTCGGGTGGGAGGTGTTAGAGCAGCAGCAGCCACTCCCCAGCCTCCGCACCCAGCAGGGCTGAGCAGGGGCTGGCCCCATTGCCTCTGACTTTCAAAAGCTGGCATTGATGTCCTGGTGGGTGGGTGGGTGGGGGCACATGCAAATGTAAAAAGTCCCCCAGCAGGAAAAAAAAAAACCAATTCATGCACATTTCTAGCTTGGTTGCCCCGGTCTTGTGTTGGGGTCTCGGATAACATTTCACATCATTTCTCACAACAGGAAGCTGAGCTGCTGTTGCCCTAAATGTCCCTTTCCTCTCTCTGGAAGGTTCTGGGGAGCTGGAGGGAGCTGCTTCCCCATCTTGCTGGCACAGGGATTCCCCTTGCAACCTGCCCCGGGGGGAGGGGGGGGGCAAGGGAGGGGCGTGCAGCCACCTCCCACAGCTGTTTTTTTGCAAGGGTTTTTTGCCCTTGTGTGGGACTGGATCTGTGGGGAGCCCTGGGGAGCTGAGTCAGGGGAAGTGGGTGGAGACAGGACCCCCACCAGGGACAGATCCTTAAAACACAGAGGTTTTGCGGGGAGAGGGGCTTCACGGAGTAGCACTGACAGCCCCTATCTCTCCAGAAATGGCCCTGGGGTCATCAGGGTGGCCCACAGAGGGGTGCTGGACATCCCCCACCCCCCCCCCCCCCCCCCCCCCCCCCCCCCAGCTCCCTGGGATTGTCCCTGTAGGAGGAGGCCACTGGCAATGGTGACTCATTTGGGCTGAGATGACAAGTTTCAGCAGTTGAGGGGATGTCACTGACCTCCTGTAATGAGTCTGCTAGGCATTACCCCCCCCCTCCAGTGGATGGGTGGTCCCGGGAGCAGGGAGGCTGGCTGCTGGTGGACTCTGTCCCATCCCTGGGCTGACCCCAGGTTTGGGTTGGTGTCAGGGTGTGCACCCTTGGGTTCTGTCCCTGCTGCACATCTCTGCCCAGCAACAAGGGCCACTATGGGGAAGTCACGTGGTCTCTTCCAGGAACTCAGGCATCTGGTGTGGCCCATCCCCCTCCCGGGCCCTGGGGTGACATCAGGGTGGGAGCACTCGCCTCCCCTGCCATCCCCAGCAGTAGGTGGGGGGCTGTGCCAATGGAGGCCTCCCTCCTTGCCTGGAAGGTTCTCTGCCCCCCGGGCATGGGGTTTATGAGGAGTGTAGGGGGGGGCTCTATTGGGGTAGGGTGGTGTAAATGGTGTGAGTGTGGGATACAGGGGTGCCTGTGGGGCTTTAGAGCTACGTACAGGACACGGGGGCTATATGGACATAGGGTGTGTGTATGGGACAGAGGGGGTGCATGGGCTCTGTGGGGGGCTCTGTAGTTACAGGATTTATAAGGTGGGGGGACATGGGCTGGGTGGGGGCATGGACACTTATACATCTGTATATGCACTGATTGGGGTGGGGGGACAGGGTTTGAGTGTGTGTTGGGGGCTGTCTCTGCTGCAGGCACGGTGTGGAGTGGGGCTGCTGTGGACCTGGCGTGGCACCAGCGTGGGGCAGCTGTGGGGCTGTGGCCAAAGACCTGCCCAGGCAGGAGCCAGCAGTGACTCAGGCAGGAACGTGCTGGCAGGACACAGTGTTCTGGCAGCGCCCAGCCCCGCGGCAGTACCCAGTCGCCAGCCCTGCATCTGCCATGCTGCTGGCAGTGATGTGGCTGGTGTCTCTGGCTTAGCCCCAGTCCCACACCCCACTGGGGGCTTGTGCCCTGTGCACCCCAGCAGTGATGCACATGTCCCGTGGGGTGCCCAGGAGTGGTGCAGGGAACAGGGAGGACACTGGACTGTCCCTGAGCAGAACAGTGCCTGGGGGGACACTGGGGACAGGCTATGGAGCAGCCCAGCCCCTAATGTGTGACACATTCCTGTGGGAAGCAGGTGGGGGCACCAAATTAATCTGCCCCATATAGCTGCTGTCCCCTTGGAGGCATTCTGTGGGCCAGGGGTGGCTGTGGGGTGCCAGGGGGCTATGGGCCAGGGGTGGCAGGGCTGGGTTAGGGGTGCAGGTGGCACAGCAGGCACAGAGCCTGACCTGTACCACGACTGCACAGAGTGTGCAACTCTTCACTGGTGGAGAGAAACTAAAGGATGGGACACTGGGGACCCCCGCGTCCTGGCACCTCAGCCTCACCTCCTGCCCCAACCCTTCATGGGCTCCAGGGCATGTGTTGGGTGTTGCAGGAATGCTTGATGCTGGATTTGAGGTGGGGACACAGAGGGTGCTGAGGGTCTTCTTGGGAGTCAGGCAGTGGCTATCCCATGTCTGGGTGCCCTCCAACACGCTTGGGAGCACTGTGGGGACATGGGGACTGCCCTGAGGATGGGGCGAGGTGAGAGGACATGTATGGGTGTGGGGGACGCAAGGTGATCCACAGTGTGTGTGTGGAGACACAGGGCATCCCACAGCTAAGCACCTGTAGGACACAGGGGACACAGGGCCCTCCACAGCCAGACGCAGGGACTTGGGGGACACAGCAGGAGTGGTGCAGGGCTGGGGGCCGCTTGTTGCTCCAGGGGGCTGAATTCCTCCACTACAGTGTCCCCACCAAAGTCCCCCCCAGTCAGGCACGCCACTATTCGGCTGAGCGCTGAGGGCACTGTAACAGCTCAGCCCCAGCACCTGCCCGCAGTCCCCACAGAAGGCACCTGCCCTGTGCCTCCCTGCACCCATTCTGCCCCCCTTGCACCCACCTATATCAGCACCAGCTCATCTCCAGCCCCAAATCTGGTCTCCAGCCCCCTGTGCCCTGCCCAGCCACATGTTGGTAAAGCCTGGGAAAAGCCCTGTGGACCTTTTGAAGGCAGAGTCCACCCCTGTGGACTCTGGCAAAGACCAGTGAAAATCCTGGGACTCTCTGGGGAGAAGCAGGGCCACTTGCAGGCATTGGAAAAGCTGTCAAAATACTCTGGAAGGCAGAAGAGCCCCCCTCAGAGGTCTGGCAAAAGTCCTTGGAGACTGGAAGGCAGCAGAGCCACTCATGGGCTTCAGCAAAGCCTGGCAAAAGCCATAGGGAACATCTTTCATGATGCCTTCTGAGACCTTCCTCTTTCATCTCTGTAGCACACTTTGGATCCATCCTGCTCCCTCAGAACCTAATGCCTTCTTTGAGGCCCAAAACATTTTGTCCTTCATGCTAAGATTTCTGACTCCTTTGCCCCATTCATGACATCTGTGCTTTGTTGAAATCCCCTTCAGAGTTCCTTGTTGCCTCTGAGGCTTCTTTGGTCTCTCTGTACCCCTCAAGAACCCTCTGCACCCTTTTCTGAGCTCTCCTGAGACATCCTCAGCGCCTCAGTGTTTTAGCTCAGAAGGGCAATTTTCACCCCTTTTTTCCCCAGAATTCTTCCTGACTCCATACCTATTAACGAGGTCGTTGTGTCCTCTCAGATCAGTGTGCCTCCATTCAGTCCCCAGCCCCCTGAGGGCATCTGTTATTTGATAAATTCCCTTTTGAGTTCCTTATTGCGTCTTCAGGACTTCTTTGGTCTCTCAGGCTGAGAGAGGTGTCCATCTGAGGCAGAAGACTGGTGTGAGTGAAGGTTGAGCAGCATCTATAGTAGAAAGTACATTTGTTGTGCACAGCTTGTTCTTGGATCAGTGATTGTATATGGGATGTTCAGGAGTTGCAAGGTGGTTTAATATTCTGCATTCTTGGTTTTTTTTTTTTTTTTTTTTTTTTTTTTTAATTTTAGGTCCATTGTGGTTTTTTGGCATTTCTGACTTTGCTGTAGAAGGAACCTTGTTTTTTTCACTGGTTATGTTGGATATTGTTAAAGTTGTTGACATCTTTATCTATAGGTAGATCTAGCAGGTGTTAGGGAGCATCTTGTATCCTTCTGTCTCAGGAGTTTCAGCATTTCTCAAGAAAGCAGCAGGTGTACTGGGCATGGTGTTTTTCAGGGCATGGAACAGCTCGTCACCTTTCCCAGTCACCCATAAGGTACCGTGTTGTCCCTTTGCAGCCTGCAGCAGGCCCCTTCCAGGCTTTAAGTGTCTCAAATTCACTTACTATCTGGGTTTGTAGCAGAGCCCAGAGCCCATGGCACTGGGAGGACAGGAGGTATCTGTGGGAGGCAGTGCAGGGCTTGGAAGAGCCACTTCTGAAAAGCAGTCATCTCAGGGGCTTCAGGGGTGCAAATACAGGGTAAAGAGCTATTGGGAAGGAGTGGGGTTTCTTCCCTGACTGTTCAGAAGGAGAGAAGGGGTTTCTAAAGTTTTGGGACTGAGGGATGGTTGTGAAAGGTTCATCAGTTATCCTCAGGCTGGTTTTGCAGTCCAATTCAGCTGTCAATGAGATTTGTTCTGTTTGAGTCAACCGTCCAGTCCTCTGTCACCATGTCTGTCACTGACTGTCAGATAGGTCACATCCCCACAGGAGGTTCCAAGGTATGAGCTCTGGCAATGACAGAGCGAAAGTGGATGATAGGCTGTTTGGAGAGATAAGTGGTAATGGAGGGGGTAGGATGGTTTGAGACTATTTTAATAGGGACATATCATTAGGTGTGAGTGTAAGAAGTTTTGTCAGAACTATGGCTCAGAAACACCAAGGGCCCAAGAGGTACGAGGATCAACTGTACAAAGAGGGCCACAGAGGGCATAATACCCATTGCTCATTTGGTATCTGAGGTGTACTTTAAAATCGTTACACCATCGTGGTTTTTCACATTGTCTGACCACATCTGTAATTGCAGAAGAGACTTCATAGGTAATGAGGCTTGGGTGTCTTGAGCTGATTTCATGGCAGGCCTTGACCTCAGGACTTCATCTGCTGGGCGGTCTTAGTTGCCACATTCAGAGCTCTTGCAACAGAAGGTAAGAACTGAGCCTCGGGCTGAAAGCAGAGTAAAAATCCAAAAGGCAGAAGGAAAAATCAGTGTCCCAAGAATGAGAAATTCAGAAGAGGTTGGAGAAAACAGTAATAAAACTTGCCTTCAGTACAACATACCTGAATGCCTACAGGTTCTTTTCCTTCATTCCAAGCTTACAAATTCCTCAAAGGAAGTCAACCTGTGTAAAAAAATTAGAATAAGGAATAAACTTTTTTTTTTTTTTTTGTGTGTGGTGTTCTGTGATGGCACTGTGTGTCTTCCTGCAAGGCTCTTGCAACGTACCTTGGTTCTTGAAAAATTGATAAATTCAAGCCCCAAATCCTTTATGAAATGAGAAAAAAAAAGTGCATTCAGGCACAGTCATTATGGCAGCACAGAAGCTTCTGGTCAGCTGTGCTGCTTTCTTTGCATCATAATCACAACAGTAATGAAAGCCATATCCTTCCTCTTTTTCTCTCTGTGCAACATATGTCACCATCACTCTCTGCAGGGAAGTCACTCAGTGCTGGACCCTTAGCATGAGGAAAGCAGGGAGCAGGAGCTTTGCTCCTCCTCGATGAGCGCAGCAAAGGGGGCTGGTGGTGTAGTATGGTGGGGTCTGGTGCCTGCTGTCCTCCCAGGAGATGTACAGCCTGTGTGAATGCCAAGAGGTAATGTGTGCCCAAAGAGCCCCAGCGACCTGTTGAGCTTGGGGCAAGAGGACAGAGACTCCATCTCCAGCACAAGCTCTGCTGGGCATTAGCCCCTTGTACTTCCTTGGGGCACATCTGGATGGGGCTTTGCTCTGCCCAGGAAAGGGGAGATTTTCATTTATCCTGCCAGGCTGAGGAGATTTGGATGGAGCAATGGTTGCCCCTGTCACAACTTAGGCTCAGGGCTTCATCCTTGGGGTGGTCTCATTTGTTGGAGAGGAAGGAAACTGATGGGTATAGTGAGATGAGGATAGTGATGCCATGCTCTTGAGTGGTGGGGAGTTGCTGGTGGGTGTCACAGGGACCTGGCAGACCCTGCCAAACCCTCCTTCTCTCAGGATGGCTCATGTCCAAGACCAGCATCGCTCCTCTCTATGCCAGGGACACTGCAAGAGACTTGGCAGGTACATCCCAGGGGTGCTTATCCCTTCTTCCTTTCCTCCTCTCAGCTGAAACCCTTGTCCAGTCTTTGCTAGCAGATTTATGGTGACAGTCCTTGGGGCCCTGGACAGTTCTTGCTGAACAAGGCAACAGGCCCTGGTGTCCTCAAGTGACAGCAGGGACTCTGCTCTGCTGTCCCTCCACATGCTGCCTGGCTCAAGAGATGCCAGGCAGCACCAGGTACCAGCCTTGCCATCCCTCTGAAAGATAAGGCAGGTTTCCTTAGGGGTGTGTAGGGGCCTGTCAGGGTCTGCAGGGCTCTGTAGGGTTCCACAGGGAAACTGTAGGGGCTGGTAGGGGCCATAAGGTTTTGAAGGGTTCTATAGCAGCCTGCAGGGGCCTGTAGAGTTCCATAACGGCCTGTGGGGTTTCGTTAGGGTTCTGTAGGGGCCTGTAAAGGACCATAAGTGTTCTGTCAGGGGCCACAGGGACTTGTAGGTTTCCATAGGATTCTTTAGGCATCCGAAGGGGTCTGTATGGTTCTTTAGGGTCCTGTAGAGGCCTGTAGGGTTCTGTAGGATTCCTTACAGCCCTGTAGTGTACCATAGGGACCCTCAGGGGCTTGTAGGGATTCGTAGAGTTCTGTAGGGTTGTGTAGAGCCCCATAGTGGTCTGTAAGGGTCCACAGGGTCTACAGGGACTCATAGGGTTCCATAGGGGCTCATAGGGTCCCGTAGCATTCTGTGGGTTTCAGTGGGGGTCTGTAGGGGCTCATAGGCTTCCTTAGGAGTTAGTGGGGTCCTGTAGAGGTCTGTAATGACCACTGGATTTTTTAGGTACCCGTAGGGTTCCGTAGGGCCTATAGGTTCCCATAGGGTTCTGTAATATTCCGTAGGGTTTCACAGGGGTTCTTAGAGATCCATAGGGCCTGTAGGGGTCAGGATGGGTCTGTACACTTCTGTAGGTTTCCATAGGGATTTGTAGTGGCCCCTAGGTTTCTGCAATGTTCTTTATTGTTCTGTAGGGTCTCTTAAGTGCCTGTAGGGGTCTACAGGGGCCCATAGGGGGTAGTAGGATTCTGTAGGTTTCCATAGGGGTCCACAGGAGCCTGTAAAGTTCTGTAGGGATCCGTATGGTTCTGCAGGTTTCCGTAGAAGTCTGTAGGGGCCCGTAGTATTCCCTAGAGACCTGTTGAAGTCTGTAGGGGTCCACAGAATTCTGTAGGGGTCCCTAGGGTTCAGTATGGTCCAGAAGGGGTCCATAGGGCCCCTTAAGATTCTGTAGGGTTCTGTATGGTTCTTTAGCTTTCCCTAGAGTGCCATTGGGTTCCATACAGTTCTGTAGGTTCCTGTCATGTTCCATAGGGGTCTGTATGGTATGAATTGGTAGTGGCCTATAGGATTCTGTAGATTTCTGTAGGGGTCCGTAGTGTTCCATATGTGCCCATAGGGTTCTGTAGGGTCTGTGGGGGTTTGTAGGGTTCTGTAGGTTGCCATAGCATCACGTAGGAGTCTGTAGGGTTTTGTGTGATTCTGTAGGTGTCTGTAGCTGCTCGTATCTGCTTGTAGGGTTTTGTAGAGTTCCATAGAATTCCTTAGGGGCTATAGAGTTCCATAAAGTTCCGTATAGTTCAGTAGAGTTCAGCATGGTTCTGTAGAGTTCTGTAGGGTTCCACATGGGCCCACAGAAATCTGTAGGGTTCTGTTGAGTTCTCTAGGGTTCTGTAAAGTTCCATAGCAGCCCATAGAATTTTGTAGTGGCCTGTAGGATTCTGTAGGGTTCTGTATGGTTCTGTAGGGTTTCATAGGGGCCCATAGAATTTAGTATGGCTTTGTAGGTGCTCATAGGGTTCTGTATAGTTCTGTAAGGTTCAGTAGGGGCTCGTGGAATTCTGTAATAGCCTGTAGGTGTTTGTAGGGCTCTGTAGGGATCCGTAGGGTTTCAGAGGGTTCCATAGCATTCCATAGGGTTCTGTACAGTTCTGTAGAGTTCTGTACGGTGCTGTAATGTTCTGTAGAGTTCCGTAGGCACCTGTAGAAATCCATAAGGTTTTGTAGGCTTCCTTAGAGTTCTGTGGGCTGCTGTATGGTTCCCTAGAGTTCTGTGGGCTGCTGTATGGTTCCCTAGAGTTCTGTAGGGTTCTATAGGGACCCACAGTGTTCCCTAGGGGCCCGTAGAATTCTGTAGGGACCTGTAGAGTTCTGTATCGTTCAGTTGCATTCCGTAGGGTTCTCTAGAGTTCCACAGGGGCCTGTAGAATTCCGAGGGTTCTGTAGGGCTTTGTAGGGTTTCATAGAGTTCTCTAGGGGTCTGTAGAATTCCATAAGCACTTGTAGGTTCTCGTAGGGTTCCATAGGGTCCTGTACATTTCTGTAGAGTTGCTTAGGGTTCTGTAGGGCCCCGTAGTGTTCCCTAGGTGCCCATAGGGTTTTTTAGGGGCCAGTAGGGTTCTGTAAGGTCCCATAGGCTTCCTTAGAGGTCTGTAGCATTCTGTAGGATTCTGTAGAGTTCTGTAGGGTTCGGTAGTGCCCCATAATGTTCCCTAGGGGCCTGTAGGGTTCCATAGGGTACTGTAGAATTCTGTGAGGTTCTGTAGGGGTTTGTAGGATTCTGTAGAGTTCTGTAGGGGCTCATAGAATTCCGTAATTGCCTGTAGGTGCTTGTAGGGTTCCGTAGGGCCCCGTAGAGTATTGAAGGATTCCATAGGGTCTCATAGAATTCCACAGTAGCCTGTATGGTTCTGTAGAGCCCCATAGTGTTCGTAGGGGCCTTAGAGTTCTGTAGGATTCCAGAGCATTCCTTATCATTCAGTAGGGTTCTGTAGAACTTTCTCGTGTACAGCTGTTTGTGAGAGGAGAAATATGGCTGAAAAGAAGTGTCTCTCCAGAGGTGCAATAGTGACACCTCGAGGGAGCCCAGAGGGGCCAGAGAAGGTGATGTCTTGGGCTGTTTCTCTGCTGCTGAGCTGGGTTGGGCTCCTGGGATGGAGGGAGCTGCTGGCCCAGGAGCAACTCCTCTGCCAAGAGCAGCAGGGCTGAGGGCACTGCCTGCAGGCACTGAGGGGAAATGTGTTAAACCAGGAGAGCTTAAAAGCATTTGGGAATGGGAGAAAGCTGAATGCTCACTGTGGAAGAAACCCTCACAGCCTTTGACACAGTAAGATTCTGGCTGCAGGGCATTGGCTCTGCAGTTGCTGGAGGGATCCAGGAGCTGCACAACCCACAGCCCATGGGATCTGTAAGTACAGCTCTCACAGTTTCTCTAGTGTAGAGCAGAAGGAGAACTTGTGGAGTAGGGCTTCCCTGCTGCAGGGTCACAGGGACATGATGGTCTCTCTGGTGCAATATAATGCAGAGAGGTTTCCTGGAGGAGTCTCCTAAAGCTGGCATAGCCCATGTCTCATGTGATCTGTCACGAAAGTTCTCAAGGATCAGGTGGTGTTGAGAAGGATGTTCTCGAGTGCAGGGCATTACCACCACATCATCAAAGGTCCAGGACACGTTGGCTGCCTTCTCCCAGGGATGGCTGCAGGGATGTGAAGGTGGGTGTGCAGCCAGGGGTGCCCAGGACTGTCCTTCTGAGAAGGGTCCCTGTGTCCCAGGGAACTGTGTGCTGGGGCAAGGACTCTGCCGCCTGCCAGGGTCAGCTCTCAGCCTGCTGTGCTTTGAGGTTTCCCCTCTTGGCAGGCTGGATGGGTAGTGAGAGACTGGAATCTACATTTCCATTCTGCAGAAGGCAATGAGACCCCAGATCTGGTTAGCATTTGTCTGAGCTGCTCCTGAATCCGGTTACACCCAGAAATGGCCCTGTTCCATTCCCTGCTGCATAATATGTCTACAGGGCAGAGCTGAGCCCTCAGCAGCTGGGATGGAGTCTCTGAGCACTGAAAGGGAGGAGACCTGGGGACAAAGAAACAGCCTCTGACAGGGACAGTCCAGGCAGCAGAGCCATTGGCAGGGAGTGAGAAGGAGCTGCTCCAGGAAAGGTGATGGGAGGGAGGATTCCAGCACCTCTCTGCCATCCCCTGCAGGTCAGGTGCTTTCCGTGGGGAAACTCCCTGGTGTCCTCTCCCACACAGTAAAGTCCCCAATCCTTTCATATCCTGGGCACTTTGTCCTGATTGTCCTTCCCAGCAGCCCAACCACCAAAGAGGCTGTCCTCACTGTGCACCAACCAACTATCCCCTTGGCTCTTAGAATGCACAAAGTCGTGCTCTTGGGGTGAACAGAACAGACAAAAAATATCCCCTCAGCTCTTCTCTGCAGTCGGGTGTTTAGGGAGCTCAGAGCTCCGTGACAGATTGTCAGCCAGCACCAACCAGAGTGTGCAAAAAGGACATGCCAAAGGATTCCTCAAAATGGGAGAGGCAGTTGGGTGGGTCTCTAAGAGAAACCAAACCCATTTTTTTGAGAGAAGTTTTCCCTATCTTCTCACTGACTTTCCTTCCATGGACAGGTCATCAAGCCTATGGGAATCAAATGTCCAACAGCAGCTCCATCATCCAGTTCCTCCTCCTGGCATTCACAGAAAGGCAGGAGCTGGAACTCTTGACCTTCTGGCTCTTCCTGAGCATCTACCTGGCTGCCCTCCTGGGAAATGCACTCATCATCACTGCCATCACCTGTGACCACCGCCTCCACAGCCCCATGTACTTCTTCCTCCTCAAACTCTCTCTTCTTGACCTGGGCTTCATCTCCATCACTCTGGGTGGGACCACCATGGCCAATTCCCTCTGGGACAACAGGGCCATCTCCTACACAGGATGTGCTGCCCAGCTCTTTTTCTTTTTATTTTTGGTGACAACAGAGTATTTTCTTCTCGTTGTCATGTCCTATGACCACTATGTTGCCATCTGCAAACCCCTGCACTACGGGACCCTCCTGGGCAGCAGAGCTTGTGTCCACATGGCAGCTGCCTGGGGCACTGGGTTACTCTATGCTCTCCTGCACACGGACAGTATATTTTCACTGCCTCTCTGCCAGGGCAGTGTCCTGGGCCAGTTCTTCTGTGAAATCCCTCAGATCCCGAAGCTCTC
>BJBW01002731.1:8013-26140 GCA_004320125.1 Scolopax mira
AGAAAAGAAAAGAAAAGAAAAGAAAAGAAAAGAAAGGAAGGAAGAAGCCAAGCAAGCATTACAGTCCTACCATAGTAATGTGCTGAAGCCTTTATCTCCCAGACCAAACTGCGAGAGTGGTTTCACTGGTGAAAAAATGAGATACTGTCCAAGAGGAGACATTATGTCTTCATCATTTGCTCCTGAGAGAGAAAGCAACATGGGAAACTCTGTTTTCTGCCAGGGCCACTGGGCCAGAGTGATGGCAAGTCTGAGTTTGGGATGCTCTCTGGAAGTTGGTGTCAAGGATTTCTTCCATTGCCAGCATTGGGATTGTATTAGATTTGCATGTTGGATGGCTAGGAGTTTGTGAGCAACACAGAGAGGTGTCCAAAGGTATGTGTATTTTCATCAGGTTCCTGTAGATTTAGGAGGTCCATCTGCACACTTGGGGATGCAGCAAGTGAAATCAGTAAATTAACCTTCATGAGGGAGGAGCTCTCTGGAGGACACAAGAGAGGTTAATAACCTTCCTCTGCAATGCTCTTCTCTTGAGAGCTCTGCACTAACAGCTTTCTCCTGCAGTGCACGGTGAAAGCAGAAATAAGGATGGCTGCCAGACAGTAATGGACCTGTGCTCTGAACCATTTGTGTGTCTCTTTCACCATTCAGTAGACCCTGAGAGCAGGGCTAATCGGCAGAGGTGGAAATGGTGGCGTTATTGTGTGTGCCTGAATATTAACCCATTGATGTCATTCCCTACACAATATTATGTATTGCTGAGTCCAAATCCAAATAATAATTTCCTGTGGACGGCAAACATTCAGAAAGAGGCATGATTTTTGTTAGTTTTTGTTATTGATTGTGAAACAAATATATCTGGTTCAAATTAATTTATTCAAAGAAACTTCTATCTGAAATAGTTCATAACAATAATAGAGATATGGTTCCCCAATCTATCCTGAAAACTTCCATCTCTCATCTTCCTCAACAGTGTGTTATTAGTCATTTATATGTGATGCTGCAGAGGTACACAGGGTCTGCTCTGTACAAAAAATAACACCCTTTCCACGTGATTAATTTAGCTCCTTTCACCAGTAAAACCTTTTCAAAATATTAAAGGATCCTTACAGCGATATTTTCCTTGCTAGTTCCATTACTGAAAACACCATGGTTACATCAGGGATGGACACAGACAACCACTCCACAAGGACAGACCCAAGGCTCTTGGGTCTGAATCCTGGACCTGTGATTCAGTATTGCCCTCTTCCTTGGGCTTCTGCCCCCAAAGACAGGCTGGAGGAGGTGGCAAATGAGCCCATACCAAGGCTTCTCAAGGAAAGAGGAGGGCCTGCAAAAAATGTGTCCCTATTTATTACAAGAAACCCTGCAGATGTCATTGCAATTACTAAGTCAGTTTAAGCAGCCAGGTAATATTACACAGTTAATGGCATCTTTTCTCTGATCATGCACTTATGCTGCCTCTACACTTACTGTGTTTATTGTGCTTGAAGTGCTGGTTTCCTTTGGAAGTTGTGGCTGCCCCATCCCTGGAAGTGTTCAAGGTCAGGCTGGATGAGGGCTTTGAGCAACCTGCTCTAGTGGGAGGTTGGCAGCAGGGTTAGAACTTGGTCTTTAATTTCCCTTTCAACCCAAACCATTCTATGATTCTATGATGATTCTGTGATTCTATGATTTTTCCTTAGTTCTTTGATTCCCCTTCATTTATCTCCCCTCCCTTCTTTGCTATACTGTTTGGGATGTGTACACAGTAATTAAAAATGTACCTGCTTCATCAAAGGAGGGAGATTCCTAAGTGCATTTAGATTTGATAAAAGCTACATTTTATCAAATCTTAATTACAGGCCAAATACAACCTCAGAAGCCATCTCCAGAGTGTTTCAGCTAGTAACACAATGTTTGATAACATCTCTTTTTGGATCCACTCTGCCTACAGAAGTGGGAACTCATTTTAAGGAGTAAAGCCTGTATTTCTAAAAATAGAAATAGCAACAGTGTAAGGGTGGAGGGAGCACACCATGCTGCAAGTCTGGCAGGAGGGTGGGTGTTCTACCTCCTTGCTGAAAAGGACTGAAGACTTGATTGTTGGCCCTTGGGCCTCATGGAAAAAGGGTGGTGGCCATTACTCTGTGCTTCGATAGATTCAGGGGGATCTCTGCATTCAGGGTGGCCAGTTTTTGGAGTGCATCTGGATTTAGAAACTCTGTAGTTACGTTTAAACGTTTAAAAAACACATGCTGAAGAAAATTACAGGACTGGAATCAGAAGTTGCAGCACTTGACAGAAGAACAACATTTGTGTTGTACGCAAAACTCTCTGCTTGAAGAAGTCAGATATCTGCAGATTGTCCCCAGGGTTTGCAGAGAGCATACCCAGCAGCAAAGGCTGCTCTATAAGGGGAAGAATTCCTAGAGAACCCCCTGTTCCCTTCCTGGCACAAGCAGGTGCATGGGGAAGCAGAAGGGTGGATCCCAGTGCTAAACTAAAACTCAAACTGAGGTTTATGCCACGTTATTCAGCAACTGCACTTCAGTGCTGCTCTAAGTGTGCTGCTTAGAAAGAATGGAGACACACTCAGAGGGCCAGGGGAGGAAGGCTTTCCCATCAGAGCTCATCTGCCTCTGCTAAACACAAACCCTTTGTCCTCTGCTGTTTTGCAGCCAGCCTGAAGGACGAGGAGGCTGGACAATGCCAAAGGGATCAGCTGTTTGTAGGTCTTTTATTACATGGCACACACAGTGGAACACATCCGGACACAGATTTTCTTTTTTTCTGTTCCCCAGTCTGTTTTCCTTCCCTGAATGTTAAAGCTATGAAATCAATAACAGACAACAAGTGGGTTTAATTTGTGAAGTAAGAGGAATGTAAGTCTATCTGAGTAGTTAACAATTAACAGTTCCAGGCTGAGAGCAGAATTTTGTTAGTTTCAGAAACCACCTGGGGCCATTTGCTTTTCACTAATATATACAGAGATCTGGAATGTACAACCTTATTATCCTGGTGCTGATCAGTACATGCACAAACGTCCACATTTAGAGGAAATCCAGTTATGTCTGGATGCCTTTCTCCTCTACTTTATGCAATCATGCTGTTTAGTCATGAATCACAAACCTTCTAATTAAGGCTCAAGGTCAGGAAAACTGGGATGGAAGGTGAACAGACTTCTAGCTAAAGGCCTTTAAAGCCATCAGTTGCTTAAGGGAATTGCCATCCGCTTTCCTGAACTAGATTGACATATCTAGCATTAACAGAACAAAGTTAATTCCTCTAATTTCTCCTGCATTCTTGCAGGCAGTTTCCTCTAACTGAGGAATTAAAGGTCATTCACTGGCTACCTCCTGCCCTACCCCAGCCATGCTTTACTAGCTGTCAACTCCAGGTTCCTCAGTGAGGGAAGTGACCAGCTGTAGCACAATCAGTGGGTCTGAGAGCCAGAGGCTCTTCAGCACCTTGATAGATCCTTCAAAATGACGCATTATGTTTTCCTCGCTTGGGGTGGCAGTGCTGGTTTAGTACACACACAAAAAGGCGATATGGCTGGGAATTCTATATTTATTTATTTCTATTTGTCTGGGACAAAAGACCCTTTCCCTTGCAAATTTCAAGGGTCTGTCACTGAGTAACAAAATCTCTGGTAACTGATGGTCTTCTGTAATTCCTGTACCTGTTTGGCAGACCTTTTGGGGAACCTTCCACAGGGCTCCATCTCCTCCTGTGTTTTAGTGGAGGCTAGGCAAAGGAAGCCTTTGTTGTGTTCCGTAATCTTCAGGGGCAGAAACTGCTTCTTCCTTACACAGGTCTTTGGGCAAACACTAGCTAAAGAGCCACCCTTGCTTTGGCCATTGTGATGGTTGAGGGCTTGACTCCACAAAAGGCAGTTGAAGCCAGGCAGCTATCATAGTCCCACCAGAGTGGTATACCTAGGAAGAGAAAAGTAATACCTTGATAAGTGTTAACAGGTGGGATTCCCCATCTGCATTGTTCTAGGGTGTTTCAACATCTTCCTAGGTTGCATGCATCACCATGTCCCTCTTACTGGTGCAAGATAACCTTAGTTATCCTATAAACAGCTCATGTAGAGGAGCACTTTGTTCCTATCCTGCCATCTAGCACTGAGTCTCTCCTTTAATGGATCTTATAATGAGAAGCTAATATAATTTCAAGTGAGCAAGGATGAAATGTGCTCCATGCCTGAGTTTGACTTGGAGCCTGCCCTGTTGCTCCTGGGGCACTCCCTGCTTCATCCTTGCAGCCAGCCAGGGCTATAAACACAAGTCAAGGAGCAGAGAAACCTGAGCTGAAGGTATCATCTCCGTGTCTGCTGGAACACAGGGTGCTTTGCCACACCAAGGTTTGGGATGTGAACTATCCAGTCCTTTTGAATAACACCAATACAAGAAGGGAAGAAGGAATAATCCCAATGATTTTAACTAATTGTGAATTCTAGAGAAAAAAGAGAGTGTAGGTAAACCTCAACTTTGGTTGCAGGGAAAATATAAATGTGGAAAGGAAATAACAAGAGAAGACTAGTTTTAGAAATGCTAGGCCTCCCTAGCTCAATGTTCTGCCAACTTTCTTCCTTCTTTTTCTTTTTTTTAAAAAGACATTTATATAATAACAAGAGGAGTAGAATTGGTCTCAGCTGTGTCCCATGTCTAGCCATACGCCTTGTCATGTCTAAATAAACTGGCAGCTGACATTTTAGCTGTTCTTAGCCATGGGGTTTCCAGAAAGCAAAACATTTTTTTTTCCACTTTGTCAAGGTCCTCTTCAGAAAAACTGTGCACAAACTGCAGAAAGAAACAAAATTGAGCAAAACAAGCTGAACTTGGGAATAAAAGGCTCATGGTTGAGGGCAACCTGTTTCTGAAGGGGAAGATGTGAGCTGGGTTTCGACAGTTTATTTGCTGAAAAAACCACCTCTTCAATGTCCCTGCTATGTTTGGGTTTCATGATGGGCCCATTGCCTTTCATTATGCCAGCTTTTTCTTTGTGGCTTTGCTTGTGGTTCAGCTCAGATGACTTATTCTTCAGCACAGAGGTGCTGTGTTTCTTCATGCTTTGCTTGTATTTCAGCTCAGATGACTTATTCTTCCACACAGAGCTGCTGTGTTTCTTCACACAGGTGAGCTTAGTACAAGGAGATCTTTGTGTGCCCAAGCAAAAGGCTGGAGTTCTCTTTGCCTTTCACTAGTCTTCCTCTCTCTGGGGTTGTACCCTGCTCTCAGAGGAGAGTGATACCATTGGCATGTCTGTCCACCAGCCAGACAAGAAGAAGACTTCAGTCAAATGTATTTTCATGCCCCCAGGTGGATGTTTCTCAGCCCCAAGGATGCCACGGAACAGCTCACTATCCAACAGAGCGTCAGCTCCTGCGGGCCACATGGGTCAGCTAACAAGCCAGCTGCCCAGACCCAGTTGTGCTACAGTTTCTGATGTGTCACAGTCTTTCTATTAATTGCAGTGAGTTTTGGAGTCAAGCCTTCACTAAATCAAGGTGACCTCTGATGTCCTCCTGTCTTTGAACTGATGCTCATAGGTCCCAAACAGCAAAACTGGCCTGGCTTGTTCTTTGCAGAGTTTGGAAGATACTCAAGCATGAGACAATCTTTCCTTCTGCAGGTTTTCTCAGGAATCTTAAGATTGTATTCCTTTGGACATAAATAAATTTATGAGTCTGTCTGTGGGATTTCTTTTGCTAAGTGAATCTACATGTGGGACTTTACATCTTTGTCATTGACAAAATATTCTTGTTCATCAAGAAAGGAAAATATAAAAGCAAAGACTATTTAAAATGTGATTAATGGACCATTTATTTGATGTAATGCCAAAACCTAGGCTGCTCAGAGCAAAAATAAATCTTGAATTACTCCTTCTGTCCCTCCCTTGCCTGTGACTACCCTATACTGAAAGCAAGTTGTGGCTGACTACAGTATTAATTTCTCCATCCTTTAAAACTGTCATACTTTTTTGTTGCTAATTGCTGGGGTCTTAGAGAAATATTTGATCTTTTCCTGTTATAGCTGTAGGACATGTGGTGCTTGGGTCAAAGAAAGAAGCTGATTCTTAAATTTGATCACTATTGTATGATTTTCTTCTTGCATGTTGATGTTTGAATTAACTTTGCTGTAAAGAAATTATTTTTTTCTTTCTGTTTTTTTTTTTTTTCATGGATGAATTATAATAAGAGTGACCTGATGAGAAGCAATAGAATAGAACAAGGGAAAAAAGGTCTGGCAGGCGGTGTATGGAAAATAAACCTGACCTCTTGCTTAGTGGGGCCAAAGTTAATGGTTATAGACAGTCTTTGTTCGTGGAACATGTTCTCCTCTTCTGAAGAAAGCAAGCAATTGTTCTGCTAAATTAAAACTTAATGTGAAATGCCCAGCCTTTTTTACGGGAAGAGAGTTCCCCGTCCTGGAGAGTCGCCCTTGGTCAGTTAGGAGACACTTTGTGCAGAAGTCCTGACTCAAACAGGCCTCATGTCCTTCTGCTGGAGCATGAAATAAGGCTGTCCAGGACACATGCTGTGGGAAGAGGTGAGCATGATACCTAGTGTAAAGTGAGGATTTCTTTTTTTTCTTTTTTTTTAAGGGGGAGAGGGATAAATCCCACAGAAAAGGGGTCAGTGCACACAGCACCCTTGTTCCCTACTGCTTTGTCCATATTGTATGTCAAAACTCTGGTCACGGAGTGAAAATTCCTGGGCACAAAGACAGGACCTGTCACTTCATCCCTCATCTGTGTTGGGACAATGTTGTAAAATGCTAACACAAGCCACCGAGCACTCCAGCTGATAAGGAAGACCTTTGATCTTTCTTTGGTGTTTTCTGGGAATGCTCACTTCTAAACCACACTCAAAGTGGGGGCAGCGCTGGGGCACTTCTCTTGAAGCATATTAACATACTGACCTCAGCCTCTTTGTCCCAGAGTCAGGAGTATGATATGGCTAATGAGTAGAATCAGCAATAAAAATACTGGCTGTAGGCTGGAATAAAGGAGCAATGTCATATTGCTGGTTTGATATTCCATGACACTGGCTCTGGAAGTGCACTGGGGAGGACCAGCTGTCATTTCAAAGTCAACTTCTGAGCTGTCTGGTTTCGATTTCCAATTTCTACACCTCGTTTTCTCAGGAATTTCTGTGTGAAGATAGCTTCTTGAGAGGCTAAAAAATTTTCTGTGACAGGGCACCTACTACAAATCTTAGTAAATAAATCCGACAATTTGTTAATCCTGCTGTTAAAAATATGCATTTTATTTCCATTATAAATCTGTCTAGCTTTAACACCTAGATATCAAATCTTCTCAAGACTCTGTCTGATACAGTATCTCCATGGTGCCTGGTACCCTCTGGATGGTATACCTTACAAACTGTGATCCACACACTTGCTGAAGCTTTCGTAAACTAAAATAATTTCATCAGCTCTCCATCATTCTGTCTCAGAGAGGTGCTCTCAGTTCTCTTGCTGCTTTTTCTGATTTTGTATGCTGTCCTTAAGAAGCGGGCACTGGACCTGGATACAGCTCTGTACCCGGGTGGCCCTTTCCTGCACAAGGAGAGCAGCTCTGCCTAGTTGTATCCTGTTCAGGTATGAGACTCCTGCACAAAAACCACAGAACTCCCTTGTGCCAGCAGGTGGATCCTGTTGGCTCCAGCTAAATTGTGTGAAGAGTTTGTTTCTTTGAAAGAGAACAAACAAGGGGTTGGGACAGAGGAGATCTGTGCAGAGAAACCCTAGCCAAGTTTGGAGAGAAAACTTTGGCTGAGGTTTGTTTTATTATTGTTGTTTTTTGAATTGCAAATAAAGGCCAGGAAGGAGGCAAGTTTGGACTGTGTACAGCATGTGAGTACTTTCTTTAGAGCCAGTGGGAACTTTGCCTGCACACCCCCCCCACACAAATGCATGCACTGCGCTCTCAGACTCCTCTATACCTTCAAGGGATGAGTTTGATGCACTTGCAAGGGAACAGAGAAAACTTGAGCTCCGGATAAAGAAATGCTGGTGACTAAATTATAGTCTTTAAATGCAAAGGCACTATCTGGGTTGTACTTAATGCAGAGCCACAGGAGATGCCTGAAGATGTCACACTGGAAGGTATAAATAACATATAATGAGCGCTCCTTCTGCAAAACTTAAAGAACTAGGGGGTAAGTATAATGCCTGAAATGAAGATGGACAGACAATGCAGTTCCCATGCTGTAGGGATTGCCTGATCCACAGTCATCTGTTGAGATGAATTGTCATAATGTTCATATCATATTCACTGCGTAAGTACAGGCAGATGGTCATAAATATGCAACGAGAGAAGGATTAAGGAGAAAAAAGCACATGTATTATCTTAATACAGAATGACTGCTGTCCACATGCATGCACACATACACACACACATATACACACACTAGCTTCCTAGTTTAACAGTGTAACCCTTTGGGACATTCGTTGTTCAGGATCTAGCAGTCCTGTTCCACAGTTACCCTTGCAGAATAAAGCATATGATGAAATACCAAGAACAAAATCTTCAACCTGCTCAAAATAAGCAAGGAGAAATGAACTTCATGAAGGAAAGTTAATACAGTATGAAAGAGTCAGGAGAGCGGGGAGTGTTTAATTTCCCAGGGCTTTGATGAGTGAATTTTCCACTTACCACACCACAGGGCAGGAACCCATGTCCATTCCAAAGTTAATGCTATTGTTTTCTGATCTTTGAACCCTGACACCTGTCAGAGCCACATTCCCAGAGGACAAAATTGGGACTGGTATTTCTTTTTAAAAAAGAAAATATTTACAGATTTATCACTCCTTGAACAACATCCATTCTGTTGAGCTAGTAGAAAAATTATTTAAATGCAACTGAAAGTTATTATGAAAATGCTGCAACTCTGAATGTCATCAGACATGACTTTTCCTTTTACACTACAGGTATCTAAAGTAACACTGCTTACACTAGATTTATGGGAGGCAATTGAGAGAAGAATTTGGCATAGGTGGAAATGAAATGCTGTTCTTATTCAAGTTTCTAGAATGCACCTTTCAAAAAACCGTTTCCATAACACCTTATATTTTCTATTATAATTCTCTGTTTGTACAGAAGAAGGAAGACATAGGAGCCTTTTATAAACAAGGAAGTGGTCTAACTCACTCCCTTCAGCAGGAAAATCCAGAAAAGGACAACTCCAAAGTCAGTTTTTCCCTTGCACTGTGCCAAATATCCACCCCTTTTGCAAAGCAAAGCCTTTGGCTCCCCTTTCCTGCAGATCGGCACGTAGTGTGGGACATCCCCCAGGAGGAGAGAGGGAAACCCCACACCACTGCCCTGGCTCCCCGTCCCTCCCTGCTTCCCCCAGCGCTGGTCAGCAGGGCTCTGGTGGGTTGTTATCAGACCTGAGTCCTCCTCCTTGACAGCCCCTGCTCCAGATGGGCATCATGAGGCAGGGTCCCCTGCAGCACTTGTGGAAGATGTGGAGCAGAGCTTCATCTTCTTGCTAGGGTCTCACCTCCAAAGCTTTCTCTCAGGTTCTACCCCATGCAGGTTGAAGTCTGTCATCCACCTGCATGGGAACTTGGCTGTCCAAAGGTCTTCAGTGACCAGACATCCAGGGGCAGATTAAGGGGCAGACAGTTACACCTTCTACTGGATAGCCCTTTTTCCAGGCAGTATCTAATAACACTTGATCAGTGGTCACAGATAATAAAAGCTAAGGCTTTCTCCGATAACACTTCAGTAGCACTTTCTGGTCACATTTGAGAGAGATTCAGGTTGCCTCTCTGTGAGTCATGGTGTTAGGCACTCTTGCTTGCTACTTTGACTTAAATAAAGGTCACATCTCGGAGAAAAGAGAGTCTTAAGCTGAGTGAGGAATTTGATTGGCTAAGGGTTGTGCCACGAGAGATTCACGCTGGACTTCCACCTGCTAATGAAACCCCGTCTCCACCAGATCGCTTCTAATGCTTTCTCATGTGCAGCCCAAGCAGAAACTCAATCAGTGAAGAGCAGTAGCTGTTTTCAAGGCAGAGGTGCTACAGCAGATCTGCAGGGGCAGGAGAGCCGGGCTAAGATGTGATGATAGCTGAGTAACGACCACAGCTCTCTGTTGCTGGTGATGCTCCACCCCAGGCGCCCATGTTAGCTTTTGCACAGCTGCTGCCATTAGCTTCTATACCTGCCTGCAATTAGAGCAACCAGCCTGGAGGGAAAAGATAACTGCAGTGGTTCAATAACAGAGATTAGCGTTGGCCAATACAGCTTGTAGGAAATTATTAATCTTGCAAATGTTACCCTTCTGCCCAGGTAATAATTTTCACTAATTCAATCGGTATTTAATTTACCGGCCAAGTAGTTTGCAGCAAGTAGCCGTTAAGTCATAGCTGTTAGGTCATAGCTATTTCTGTAACCTGCTCTTTGGGAGCACTGCAAAGCGAGCTGCTGAGATCGCACGACCCTGCTGTACTTCCTGATTGGATAAACAGCAGTCTGACCATCCGGTTCCCATAGCACGTTCTCGTGACTCTGAGCCTGAAATCTCATTTCTGCAAGTTCTCTGCAAGACCTTTATAAAGTGAGCCGCAGAGCAGAAACGCCATGCACTAAAGTATTTAGAGGATGCGTGAACTCAAGGAACAGGCTCTTGCCAGCAGAGGCAGGGAGGGCATCCTTGCTTAATGTGGAAAGCAGCAGGCACACAGGTTTGGCCTCAGAACACCTCCCTGCCTTGACAGTTTCCGTGGGACCACCTTGACGGTTACAAAGAATTTACTCTCCAAGTCTGTTCAGTCTTTGGCTTCTCGACAAGGCTTGCCAGCAACATGGCTAATTGATGCAAATTGTGGTGTAGGATTCATGTCATGGTCATCTCTGCATATGGACTGATATGAGGTTGATGGCATGCTCATATCAGATGTTGTAACCCTAGTGTAAGATTAACTGTGCTATCATAGAATCATCATAGGGACCTTCAAAGGTCATCTAGTCCGACCCCCCCTGCAGTCACAGGGACACCTTCAACTAGACCAGGTTGCCCAGGGCCTCGTTGAGCCTCCCCTTGAAAGTCTCCAGGGAAGGGGCCTCAACCACCTCCCTGGGCAACCTGTTCCAGTGCTCCACCACCCTCATTGGAAAGAACTTGTTCCTAAAATAAGTTCAATATCCAGATTTGGCCTGCTGGGCATGCTTTCTTCTTCATATAGTCTCATTTCATGTTCATTTTCACAAGCAATGGCCCAGGCTGCAAGACAAAGAAGAATTAGGTGATATTTCTGCAGTTTTTTCTGCACCCTCAAATTGATTAAACTACATACCTCGTTATGCATATAGTTATAAACATGGTGTCTTTCCTTCAGTGATCCTGATATGGGAACATGAAAAACTGTGAGGTGGATAATAATTTTTACACTTTTAACTAATTTTTCAAATTTTTTTTCTGCACTTTAATCTTGACTTGAAAGTAAACATCAGCAAAAAGGTAGAAAACCAGGAAATTGAGTTAAATATATTTTTACGGAATTCATATATCAAAAATTAAATTTTATGTAATCTCTCTCTGGGCCAAAATCCTGGTGAATTTACATTTTGATGTGACATTATTCTAATATTTTTCTATCCTTGCAACTAAATCAATGGCTCCAATAGCTATTATTCTCCTGAGCACTCATTAAGCAATACATATGGCAGAAATATGGACCTTATGGAGTATTCAAGTCTTCTGGATACCTTGCAAAAAATATCATCCTTTGAGAGAATAACTGGAAAGTTTACAGCTTAAGTTTCTCTTCAGTATACTCACAGCCTAGTGTCAAGCTCAGCAACATTGCAGCTGTCATGAAGCTTGACAGAGAAACCTGAAGAAGATAAACACCATCTCTTTATCATATAAAGAGATTCTGATATGAAAATCTGGTGGACAAAGTTGATGAGCCTTGTTTGGGGGAAAGGAGGAAAGGAAAGGACAGGGATAGGGGAGAGATTCAAGTTTGATGCATGTGTGACTGATTTAAAGATTAAAACTCAACCATGTGAATTTGGAGACCTAAATGACTCTTTATAATGAAAAAAAAATCATGTGTACAGAATGATGTGTATGGAATACATAACAAAGCACAAACTGCTGCAGAAAACTTGATTTTATCTTCATGGAACTGGAGGAGGTAGAGAAATGACGGTCCAGGCTCTCTACAAGCCACTGCCTAATAAGTGCCCTCACCCAAGATGATAGCACAATTTCAAACAGAAATATCCAAACACAAGGCAAACACAAGAGCTAAAGTGAGAGTTGTATTGAGGGATGAGTATGGTTACCTCATGTAGAAAGACCAGAAAAAATAGTAGAAGAGAGAGGTGTCTTTTTCTTTGCGTACACGTCAAACATTACATATGTATGATCCATTTACTTCATAAAATATATACAGAAAAGACTATGAAAATCTCCCCAAACTAGAGAGAAGGAACTGAAGATCCCATAGCAGCCGGGGTGCCGAAGTGCACCCTTCAGTTTGGTTTTCACTTAAGGAGAACTCAGTTTCGTGCTCTCACACTGCCCTGTGAGTTGTCAACCTAAACAAAGCAAGTGAGGACTACTGGGGATTTTTTTTTTTTTAATTTTAAAAATGTCTTCTTAGTCCAAACCTAAGATGTTACCCTAAATGGACCTTGATTCCCTGGTTGTCCCAATCAGATTTCCACAACTGGATGCCCAGCAGCATCTGTTCAGTTAGGGAGAGGTGTTCAGACATGGTGCTGATGCCCAGGCTCCTTGCTATGGCTCCAGACCCAGGTACCAACAGCCAACATCTCAAGTGGATAATCATTACCAAAGTTGAGAGAGGTGCCTCTGCAGAGTTTAGAAGAAGTTATGTTAAAGACTGTAATCTGGGATCACTGAGACTGACTGAGAGAGATTATTTCTGGCAAACTGCATGACCCAGGGAAGGTGTTCCTGAAACACAATATAACCAGAGTTATTTACACATTATGTTTTGCCTCAAATCCCATCTACAGTAGGCATAACGTGTCTGTAGGCATTGATTGAAATATTTTCCACTGGCCCACGCGTAACTTTGGAGGTGTACCATGTTCTTACAGAGGCTGGTTTTCCAGCATTTTCTAACAGTATCACAACATCTGTACCCAGGGAGCAGCTGTTCCCTGACACCTGAACAAGTACCTCAGAACAAGCTAATCAGCACCGAAAGCTTTTGGGACACTGTTTTTTCAGAGGAGAGATCCTCTGTTGTAGAAAGACCACAGACAGAACAGCAGGGCTACCACACAATCCCTGTTTGCACAGATGACAAAGGGCACATGTTGTTGCTTTCTGTGGACACAGCCTGTGTGACAGACTCAACTCAGTTGCAGACCTTCCCAGGAGCAGCGAGAGCAGGGCTGCTCAAAGACAAGAGGTGAGCAAGGAGCTGAGGGTGACCCCAGCACTAACTGTGTCCTCCCTGGTGTTTCTCATAGCATCTGAGCCCGTGGGCAGAGCCTGATGCTGGTCACGGGGTCTCCACAGTCCTGGATGCTGCAAAGGCAAAAAACAGGTCCTGAGTCTGATATTTAAAGTGAGGTTAATAACTTCTGCATCTCCCCTGCCATGTAAAAGGCACTGTGCAAGCACAAACTAATGGCATTCCCAAAGAGAGAGACTAAAGGTTAGATGAATTCATTCTAAGAAGTTGAAGATCTCTTTGCAGCTTTTCCAAATAAGTTAGCTAATTTTCCCTCCCATCAAAACAATGTAACGTCAGAGGGATGGCATTTTTTAGCTGTTATAGACTAGCCAAGGTCACATTCCACTCCAAGGCGATTGTCTTCCAATGCATACCATTCCTTGGGATAGATAAATAATGAGTTAATGTTTACAGGGAATACTGTCAACAGAAAACAGTCTAAAAATATCTCATTTTTGTATTGATTTCACTTCATTGGAAAAAAAAAAGACAGGGAAAACATAAAATTTCATTTGTATTTTCAAGCATACGGATATGTAAGCCAGGAATCATTATCAATATAGTTGTGGTAACATCACTGGCATTTTCTTTCAACATCAAGGTGATTTTCCTTTAAGGGGAACTCACCCACAAAAGCATTATTTTACATTTTAAAAAGTAACAAAAGGTTCCAAAACTACTTCTTTAAAGTGCACGGGAATGCACTTCAGTGCAAGAATTCTTACTTTGTTGTGACTAATGTCACAACCTAAGGCTTTCATTAGTAACAGATGTTGCTTTCATCTCTGAACTACATAGCACCAGTACAAAACAAGGATTGACAAAGGTTGCAGGCTTCCCATGGAACACATGTACACCCCAGGCAGCCTCTCCCTTCTGTGTGGCTGATCGTTAGATCTCACTGAAGTGTCGATCCTCTACATGCTGGCCCAGTAAAATTTACAGGTTGATCATCAGGGAGGAATTTATTCCATGGTCTGGCCAAAGATAGTTAATTCTGTACATAGCGCAACACCTGTATTTTGCAGAACTTGGTCCTCTACATGCCCTCCAAATAAGATATCGTGCCTTCCAATTAACAATGAAAACAAGACAAAACCTATCAGTTACTATAACATCTGCATGCTTACTCTTATCCTTACAATGGCATATTAATTGCTTTTCATGTTCCTGTCTTTTTAAAACTAGAGAGAAAGCTCTCTTCTTCTGAAGAAAAGGGTATCCTTTTTTTCAGGCTGGTTGGTCAGATTATTCAAACTGCACTCACAGTGTGACTCAGGCCTTGCACTTACCCTGAGACGACTGTTCGGACTGCCTTTGGAATGCACATTGCAACCCTTGCACTAACCACTGCTCCTGGTATGTGCCCAGAAGCCTCACCATGGAATCACTCCAGGAGAAAATATTTTCTGTATCAGCCACGTTCTCTTTGCTGGGAGCAAACCAAGCCCAACAGCCCAAACTTTGAGTCATTTGCTGTTTTGATTTGATCAAAGACTGATGTCTATGAATGTTAATGGACAAGACAGAGAATTTTACCCACATGTCTTCCCTAAGAATCATATTTATTCCCTAATATCATATTTACCCTATCTTCCCCAAGCTTGAGAGCTAAAAGAAACAGCCCACTATGCAAAATTTGCTGTGGAGGGCAACTTTGTAATATAAATTGAAGAAATCTAAAGTGAAAGCCATAAATTAAAAAAATTCTCCTTTGAATTTCTTTTCCTCTCTCTTCATAATTTTTTACATAATTGTTCCCATTTCATCTTATTCCTTTATCCACATCTCTCAGTGGCTTCTTTTCTGTGCTGCCATTACTTCTTTCCATTAATCCAGTTTTCTCTAGGTGTGTCCTTGGTTTTCCCCTGTTGCCCTGCCTTCCTTCATGCTGATCAGTGGCACTCTGTGTTAGCATAAATTCTGGTGCATAGTATAAACTTGTCCTCCCTGCTCCCGAGTCCTGGTTTGATGTTGAGTTGTGCCTAAGAGCCCTTCATGCATGATGACTAAACCACTATTTTCTCCTCTCTTCCAAGCACTTCCTTTTTGCCCTTAGGTTTAATTTTTCCTTCTTGCCATCTGTCTCTTTTTCTTCCTTTTATTTTTTTTTTCCTAAATCAGTTATATGGCTCCCTCTCCACACGTGGGGATACTCTGACGTAATTTGCTCATTTTCATTTAAAATTGTTTGCATATCTGATGCAATGCACACATCAGCCTGCGTTAAGATGAAGGATACCAAGGGTAGGAGGGACTGTCTGTGTTTGAGACACCCCTCTCCTTCTGAGGAAGGTGCTATAAAAAGCAGGAAACAAACAACACGAAAGGAAACATCCAGTACCTTTTCATCTCAGACTGCCTGGGGCACAGGAGGAAAAATGGGTTAATGACAGAAAGGCTTTTAGACTAGTCCAAGGCAAAAAATGATGGTCCTTTCAAATGCGATTACTAGGAAAGTGATTTGGGAGCTGGTGGGACAGAACGGTGTGGAGTAAGCTCTCTCTCTCCCTGATACATATCACAGAGGCCTTCACACTGACTGATTATAATGAATACAGAGTTGACATTAGCAGCAACAAAAAGTTACACGAGCACCACTGTTGTCTTCAACAGTTCCCTTCGTCCTTGAAAATTTTCTTGTGAAGAAAAGGCATTATTTTGTCTGACATAGGGAGCAGCGCAGGTAAAAATTTCTCTGGAAGTCAGAAGGATTTCACCCGCCAGAAAGAACATAAAAATGGCTCTGAGTCACATACAACTATTTTTACAGCCCTGTGGAAAGGCAAAGGGGACTTTAAATGAGGCTCCTGCAGCAAGGCTGGCCCAGGTTCAGCCCTGGTGTGAGCAGAGAGGTTGCCAAGCCCGGCAGAGAAGTTGCAGTGGGAAGTCACCTCACACTGCTAAGGGTGGTGAGAGCTTTGAATTTATTAAGGGCTGCCATTTGCTTATTTACCTGTGCATGCTCACACCTCCCTGGGAGAGGTGGTTATCCAGCACAGGGGGCTGCTTTCTCATGGTACTTTTGCAGAAGTAGCCCATTCTAGGGAGGAGCACAGGAGTGATGCCACACGTGGCTTTTCCCCCCCAGCCTGTCCCACTCCTCAGCCCCAGCCCCTGGGCAAGGGGAGCAGGGTCTGCCTTTCTGCCAGGGAACCATGTACTGTAAGCCCGTGCCTATCAGATATCAGCCAGCCACAATATTTAGATGCAATGCATTGTGCTAGAGAAATAGAGCTCTTTATAAACACTTTCAAAAGCTTGTGCTTGCTGTGCGATATGGCACCAGCAACAGCAGAACACAACATTAATTGTGTGGGTTTCTCCAGCTGCGAAAGCAATCCGTTAGAGAAACTTATATAAATAGAAAGTGGTCCTTTCGAGTGCAACAAATATGTTTAACCACTTTTAATGGGCCATCAGTCTTTGGTTTTTAGCTTTGTACTAGTCAGCACCCACAGTCCTTGTCCCACAATTATTCAGCCTTTGTTCCCAGCACATATGAATTAGAAGTCAATGGGAATTTTATTAGAATAAAAAGAAAGTTTAAAAAAAAAGAGTAAGTTGACTCACAGGATCCGACTGTTTTGTCTTACAGCAAGTCTGTGAGGCTGGGTAACAATACCCAAGCAGTCAAGATGGCTAAGTGATATCAACCAGAGTAACATATGGGATGTGTTACTTTGATAGGGACTAAGATTTCACAAATGCAGAAATTATTAATTACCCAAAAGAAAGAAAAGCAAGAAGATTCCTTGGCTTACAAGTATGGGAGCTGGTATGTGCTTTGGGAATGAGTGGTGCTTGAGTGTTTGGCTTGTTTTGGAAGTTACTGAGTTGAGTCAAGCTCCACGATTCTTTGTTCATTAGGCCTGTCTTTCTGTTCAAAACACAAGTCAGCCTGCAAAGATCAGGGCACAAACACTCTCCAAGCAATTTCTTTCCAGGTGACCATGCAATTATCTTTTCAAGTTTGCATCCATCTTTCTCTCTTGTCTAAAAAAAAATACTAAATCATAAACCAAGTATTTAACACAGCATCTGAAAAATCACAAAAATCTCCTGTGGAGCACTCACCTGATTGTAAGATTGCTAGGAAGTAAAACATAGCAATATTGCATCTACTGACCATTATATGCTTACATACATCTTAAAACAACTTAAAACAACAATATTCACCCCTGAGCCTTGAGGCACAAATTCTTAAAGCCCCTGTGCAAGAGTATGCGACGACACAGAGAATCACAGAATCATGGTTGGAAGGGATCTTTGAGATCATCAAGTCCAACCACATTAAAAAAATAACAACCAAACCAAACCAACCAACCAAACAAAAAACCCACCACCACACATACACCACACCCACCCACAGACAGACACAAGCCAACAGAAGTGCCACATCTACACGTTTCTTAAACACCTCCAGGGATGGTGACTGCACCACCTCCCTGGCCAGGCTGTTCCAGAGACTAACCACTCTCTCAGTAAAGTAATTCTTCCTAATTTCTAATCTAATCCTCCCCTGCCGCAACTTCAGATCATTTCCTCTGGTCCTGTCATTCTTCCCTTGGGAGAAGAGGCCAACACCCACCTCTCTACAGCCTCCTTTCAGGTAGTTGTAGAGGTCAATGAGGTCCCCCTGCGGCCTCCTCTTCTCCAAACTAAACATGCCCAGTTCCCTC
>BJBW01002731.1:26195-109309 GCA_004320125.1 Scolopax mira
GGACACGCTCCAGCACTTCAATGTCCTTCCTGTAGTGAGGGGCCCAGAACTGGACATAGTACTCGAGGTGAGGCCTCACCAGTGCCGAGTACAGAATCACCATCACTTCCCTGCTCCTGCTGGCCACGCTATTCCTGATACAGGCCAGGATGCTGTTGGCCTTCTTAGCCACCTGGGCACACTGCTGTTAAGCCGGCTGTCTGCCAGCACCCCCAGGTCCTTTTCTGCTGGGCAGCTCTCCAGCGACTCTTCTCCAAACCTGTAGCACTGCATCGGGTTGTTGTGACCCAAATACATAACCCAGCCCTTGGCCTTACTAAATCTCATCCCATTGGCCTCGTCCCATTCATCCAACCTGTCCAGATCCCTCTGTAGAGCCTTCCAACCCTCAACACTCCCACCTACTTTGGTGTCATTTGCAAACTTACTGGGGGTGCACTCAATCCTCCTATCTAGATCATCAATAAAAATATTAAACAAGACTGGCCCCAAAATAGAGCCCTGAAGGACATCACTGGTGACCGGCCACCAACTGGATTTCACCCCATTAATCACAACTCTCTGGGCATGGCCATCAAGTCAGGAAGTTCCCTTAGAAACAAAAGCAAACAGGACTTTTTCTCCTCTCTGCTGGCCCAACCACACCCTTACCATGCTCCAGAACAGTGCCAGCAGGGAATAGTGCGATTTTGTGATCTGTCTGTTTGCTTGGGGGTGATTTGTCTAGCAGTGGCCATTAATTTAGTAAATTATTTAAAATGGTGCTTGCAGAGTAAAGGGAAATTAGAACTTTTCTAGCTCTAATTAAAGAGACCAGGAATTTGTTGGAGTTTTTTGATTGGTCCTAGTGATGTTTCCAATGACACATTAGAGAGAAACCATGAATAACCTTTGCTTCCCTTGGGTTTTGGGGTTTGTTTTTTCCAGCAAGTAATTTTTCTTTTACTAGATGTGATATTATATGAGCATAAGAATTTTCCCCTTTTGACTTAAGTTTCACTGTTTAACTTAAAAACGTCATCAGGTGCAGCAAAGCAAATTATATAAAACAGAAAATAAAAATGCCAAAAACCTTTCAGAAACATGAAGACTGTGGTTTTAGACAGGGGGTGAACTAACCAGCTCAGATAGAGTAACACCCAGCATCAGACTGCTGCCATCTGTAATGTGAAACATTGGAGTAAAATTTAAACTAAGCATGCTGAGTGGACAGACACTTATCCTGTGGTTGAGTGAGCTATCTATCTAGGTCATTACCAGCACTCTTAGACTTGCCTTTTGTCTTTCTCTGACAAATGATATTCCTTGCATGTAGTCTTTTATTGCAAGCCTCTCTTCTTCTGTTCTCCGAAGTCTCTTGTGGAGGTTCCAGCCTAGATATGATGTCAGCCTTGCTACTGAGAGAAAAGCAAAATAAAGTTTACAAAGAACCTAATAAAGACCTTGACAGCTTAAAAACACTGGCTTCTTGCTATTTTGTATATTGTGTGATTGGATGTCCCATGTCTGCACATCCTATCCTAAGCACTTGAGACTTCACTTCCACTTATAAAGGATGTTGTATTTTAATAATTTCTCAAAAAGCAGGTAAGCAATGGATGTTTTGCAACTTTTGGGGAGTTAGAAATCACTTTCTCAGCTGTTTTATCATGAATGAAGAGATTGTTAGATATACTGTAACTTGAAGCTTCTTGGCATACATGTTTAAAGGTATAAATGTATTAACTGCACCAAGGCATACTTACCACCTGACATAGCACACCGTGTACTTTGGACTGAATTCCACTGATTCCAAGCTCATTCAAATGAGCAGAACTGGAGAAAAAGCTTCAGGCTCAATTTTTCCTCATGCCATCCTTATCCTTTTATAGTAATTTCTAAGAACATGTTGTAAATTATTACCTGTCTTTCTACTTTGTGACTCACACCTGACAAGCCTTAGATATAGGTATTTATTGTTTCTGCCTATGATATATGGTGCATGTGCCTAATCAGGAACCTGGTGTGTTACTGATTTCACCTGAAGATCCTTGTCTTTTGGACATTGCAGTTGCAGTTGATACACTACAGGAAAATGGAGCCAGTCTAAGCCTCTGGATTAAAGTAGCAAAACTTCAGGGAAATGTGGGTCTAGGAAAAGCATAGTTCTACTAGTATGCTTAAATGAATTGGTAAACATTAAAAAAAAAAAAGGGCAACAAGATTTTCAGTCATTTAATGTTACTGTTTAATTTAAAAAGTCATCTGTACCAGTGTGAAACAGGTTTATATCATGAAAGCTCTCCTCAAACAGTTTAGAGTTGAAGGGTTGATACATGTCCTGTCTTGCTTTGACAGTTACTGCACAGCATAATCCAGTGCTGCCAATCAGATCTGAACAAAGGAAAGAGCAGTTGCCTGACTGTGAATCACTTCTCACCTCAATTAATATAAATATTGAGTTTGCACAAGTAGACTTGACAATTTGAGGCATGCCCAAATTTTCTGTGTAACTAGCACTTAATGACTGATACCCAATACTTGGACCTGGCACTGAGGGTGAAGTCAACGGTTAAACACTTTGTTTTATGGAAGTGACAGGAGGCCCAGCAGAAGGATTCAGTATCTTTTGTAGAAGTTTTGGAAATAACGCATAGCTGTAGATCGAATAGGTCCTCTTAGTTTTAACATCTCACAGATGTTGCATTTCTGAAGTGAATTCTCTTTCCTTTAACTCTATCTCATTCGCATTCACCTCCTGCAAGTACTATAATGAATACATCAGCTCTATGAAATGCTCCCCAGAGCTAAGGGCTCTTAAGCTAGATCTACACAGTATGTGAGCAAAGCCAAGTCTGAGTACACAATTGTGTGTGTTTGTATCAGCAGGGTTTGATTCTAAAAGTTAAATTTATCCAGCAAAGAGAAGAAACTTACTGCTTAACAGTACATCCAACAAAATGTCTTGTTTCATTTAACATGCTTGCAAATAATCTGCAGTTCAAGAACTAGTCATTTCAGCTGAGAGCCCAGGGACCAGATTAAAAAAACCCACACTGACAAAACCCATTCCAAACAAAGTCTTTGCCCAACTCTGACTATAGATAATTAGTTCAAATCTGGCAAAGGCTGATCCTACATACTGAAAGGCACAATTGTCTAACAGCATCTTACTAGACTTTCTAAATTGCTGTGGTGGTCTCATTTGATTTCCTAGACAGAGGACAAGTGTCGGCAGGAAAATTACTCCCAGCATTAGCCATAGTTAGTAACCTCACCTTCTGTCCAGGGTCTTAATCAGCAAAGACACTAAAGTGCCTTGTGATCCTAATTAAAGGGGTTCTTCTGGGCTAGGATTTGTTGACAAGGACATTAAAGTAAGCTTTTAGTTCAGATATCTGAATCTACAAGAGAAATATCAGCTTCTGAGTAAAACAGACTCGTACATTTTCCTGAAAGGAAATACATACACAGCTCCAGTGTCTTTAGTTTAAAGACTGCCTTTCCAATCAGTGCTGAGAAATTTGAATAGTCTGATTTCCAGCAATCCCAAGGACCCATAGTTCTTGCTCCCTTCGTAATAGAAAATAGTCAGCAAGTCTGCAAATTGGACCACTTAATTACGGGTATAAACAAATGTTCATAGTTATGTTCAGTTTGGCTGCAGTATATAATACTAGGGGGAAACACTAATTCACGCTGGTGTCTGTAACCAAAACGAATGGATATGTATGTATATATTTGTGAGACAGAGAGAAAGTCAGAGAGGGACCATTTAGGTGGTAGGCAACATTACACTAAAGAATTACTTGCATCGGGTATTTTGCTTTTTCTTGGCACACACAGGTGTAAGTGCCTATATGATAACATGTCACACACCAGCTTATTTTACCCATTGCATTTTTGTGGTCATGGCTTTATCACATATGTTTATCAAACATTGGTGACCATGTATGAACTCCAAGAACTCATACTTCAGAGCAACGGAAAAAGTGTCTTAGGATGACAGAAGAGTTGAACGAGTTTTGCTCAGCTTATAGATCAGCAGGCCACGTGGCAATCTGACCTTCTCTAAGTCTCAAAATACAAATAACATCTGCTAGCAGAAGTGACTTTAATGAAGTTGAGCAGAGGGCAGATAAAGCTGGATATATAGGAATAAAATGTAGGATTCTGACAATGAACTCAATTAACGTCTGGAGAATTACAGAAAGCAATGCAATGGAATATTTTTTGCTAGAGAAAGAAACAAAGACTTTATAGAGACAGACCGGACATCTTTCTAACGTATGTGTTTAGTCAATCGGAAATTATGGAACTCAATGAGACACCAAAGGTGGGATGTTCAGTAGCCCATGCTATGTACAAAGTCCAAGTAAAGGGTCACAACTTGCCAACAAGAGTATTGTGGACTTGGGGGATTTCACTGTGATTCTCACAGTGCTGAAAGGTTTACCTGCAAAGCCAAGGCCCGAAGGTAAACAGCTATGTTGCAGTCTCACTTTATTCCTTTTCTTGTTTGCTTCTTGCCTACACTCTTAGAACCACCAAATTCTAGAAATCATGAACTGGAAGAAACATTGGCAGGTTGTTCCCACAGGGCAGGGAGAAGGACTGCCCACAGCCTGTATGATGCTTGCCAGATGTTTGCCTGATCTGTTCTTAAAAACCTCCTGTAAAGGGGATCTCCATGTTTCTCAAAAAGCCAGATACAATGCTACAGTTTATTTGTAACTACACTATTTTTCCTAAGATTTAATCTACATTTAAGTGGTGAATTAGCCAATTACTCCATGTCCTACCCTTTGTGGAGAAGGGAAAAACTGATTTCTGTCTTTTAAAAAATATTTTTATGTATTTGCAAAGTGTTATCATCTTTCTTCTGTCTCTACTTCCTAGACTAAACAATCCCAGTTCTCTTAACCTTTCTCAGAGGTTCATGTTTTCTAAACCTCTTATCATCTTGTTGCAGTTATCTTAAACTGCAGCACCCGAAACTGGACACAGTACTTCAACTGAGGCTGCACCAGTGCCAAGTAGAGCAGAATAATTACCTCTCTTGTCTTATTCCCAGCATTCCTGCTAATACATCTCAGAGTGACATTTGTCTTTTCTGCAAGAGCATCACATTGTTGTGAAGAGAGGCTTGAAAATGTGACCCAAGTGCTGGCTGAAGTTTCAGAATCCAAAAGGCACATAAAAAGAAGCAGAAGGGGGGAGGGGGGAAAGGTTACGTTGCAGTAGTCACTCACACGCAATAGGGACCTGGCTCAATATATTCAGATGTCTTGTGTTGGCAGTTCTGACTTAAAATCAATGAACCTCTATAGCAAAGCCCCATTTAATTTACACCAATGAGTGGGAAACCCCTAGAGAACGACAGGTCTTTTTCAAAGTAAGACATAAATAAGCAAACATCGGAAAAGACACTGAATTACAGAACACACTTGGATCACTTACCTGAAAAATGGTATTAGTTCTGTAAAGCATGTGAAATCCGTGAAGCCTTAATGAGGCAGCCCTGTGCAATGCTGACCAAGAAACTGGGGAAACCTGTCAGGGCTGGGGGGATAGGGAGAAATTATGTGCAATTTATACAGCATGCCAGCTAATGCCATACAAATTTGAAAGATTCTAAGGTAACTGTCTTTATAGGGTTACTATCTGCTTTTTAATCTGTGGCCCTGTTAGCTATGGTTTTCATTAAACTGTGTGGGTTTTTTTAATTTCCCCAGTGAAAGCAGCATGGTCAATTACACCAGTCATCTCATGTACTCCTGTAACTGAATTTAACACATTCTAGCAATGACTTGTCACCTTAGCAAAATCAGAAAGGTCTGATTTACACAATGTAGGATGTTAAATACAGACAGGAGGGTAAAGAGACTGCCAGTCATTTATGGACTATTTATAAATATTTCCCTGCATTTGAAGATTTATAAATCCCATGTAACCCACTTTCTTTCAACAATAAATTGTTCACGAGAAGAAAAAACCGTCCTCAGCTCCCCTTCCCAGGACCCTGACAGTCTGGGAAAATTTCTCCTTCAGGCCATTTGCCTATTTAAAGTGTAAGTCTGACTGATTTTACAAGGGAGAAAGAAAGAGTGAGGGTGTCATTGTGTTTCAGAACCTTTATCAGGAGTTTGGCCAGGACTGTCACGGGTAATTTTCTTGTTGGCTTGATGAGAGACCTCACGAGTGTTATGGTACAGGGGCTGTATAGGATGTCTGGTGTGTCTAATGATCTGCAGTCAAGAGAAAGGGTACATGTTAGGAGGAGAAGCAGAAGGACATGATATAATTGCTCCAACAGCAATTAATTCCCTTTCAGGGGAGGTCAAACGGAAGACCTTACACCTGCACACCCCTCTTCCTGAGGTGTGAGAGCTGCAGTTCACACCGAAGTGTTGGTATTAAAAGTACCATCTCTCATCTTAGAGCTCGGTCCCAGAGAACGTGCAGTGAAAAGCAGTCCCTCTCACAGAGCAAATATGCTCTGAATAAGGACTCAGGAAGTGCTGCCATACCTTACACAGCTGAGGGTATCAGATGCATGTGTTCCCCTACACCATGCAGTCTGTGGCAGAGCCCAGCTCATCCCACTCCCTGAGCAGAGCTTGTGGCTAGTCCACGTTATTATCATGTAGCATTGCATGAACAGAGGTTTTGTCCTAAAAGCCAGCCTTTTCCAGCTAAGAAAAGGCTCACAAGATCTGTGTACTGTGAAGAAACATTCCTTTCATGGTATTTCATGTATTACTTCATACAACAGTCTCATGGACCTGACCCAGGTGAGTAAGTGGGAGGCACCAAGTAAGGTTGGAGGTGTCTGCTACCCATGCAGGGGCACACTGTCCTAATAACTGACAAGTCTTATATTGTCCACCAATATATTTATGGTTTTTGTCAAAAAAAAGCCCATGTGTATGCTCATCGCTCTATGGTCAGAGCATGGGAACATGGGAACAGGAATTGAAATGGAAACCCTGATAAGTGACTTACATAAACTTTTCTGACTTGTTCTCTTTTGGCTCTGGAGCATGAAACATCTGAGCTGGGGGAACATAAGGCAGGTCCTTGGGGCATGTTAGCAATTTTACTACAGCTGAGGAAACAAGCGGGAGGATGGAACTGTCTTAAATGAATTCATTTCTTTCACATGGAAATTTTATGGGGGTTAAAGATTCAGGCTTCAACTTTCCCAACTATGCAGTAATAAGAAGGTGGGGAAAAGACTTCCTCTCCTCCCATGTCTTTTTAATTTTTTTCCTTCTGTACTAATAAAAAGTCCTTTCTTGCCCTTCTTAGGCATCTTTACCTTATGTATAATAGTATTGTTTCAAACCAGACATACATTCAGCAAAATCTTTATGAGTCATCACTTGCCTACCCTCCACCTCACCCTGTAAAGAATTGCAATCTTAGAAGAAATTCACTGTATGTTCAAAGATGAAAAGAAGTAGATGATTTTGGAGCCAAGGGAATTTGTGCCAGGTGAACTGAATTTTAGAACGAAGTCTGGGTGATTTTTTGCAGCATGTTTTTCCGTGGCAGTGATGAATTCAATTAGGTCATGTTCTAGCAAAACTGACAGGCACAGGATCAGGCACGGCGCTGCGGTCGCCTTTACAAGACTAGTTGTTCCCTGTCGTGCATTAGGCCCACACCAGATAAATCAGGTGACTTTCACACTCCAAGTAAAGGATCCTTATTGAGTTCTGCCAAGGGTCTGCCAGACCCTTGAGCTGAGCAGGGACTTACTGAGGTCAGGCATGCTGGTGCTGTGTTTGCATGAGTTAAACTACACCACGGAAGGGGAGAGGATGGCTTCCTCCTCCTGAAAAATGCCCTGGAGAGGCTTCATAAGAATCTTTCATCCTTCCAGATGGACAAAAAGAGAGAGAGGAAAGTGGCAAAACTTCTGGCATGGGATTTTTAATTCTTTTTCCGTTGACTGAGCCTGCTTTAGGAGACAGAATTTTGAACCTGAACTTCCACTGCTGCAATGCATGCTGCCCAATATCCAAGAGTCTTTGTTGAATTTGCAACATGATTATTTCTCCATTTAAAGTTACATCCTAGATGTAGGAGAGTTCCAAATTGTGAATGGCACTTGCAGGTGGGACACTAACTGCTGCCTAAACACAAAATGCAGACTGCAGCCAATACTGCAGGTGAAAAAATAGGAGGATCTACAAATTATGTTTTGAATTTTGCTCCTTGATGTGTCTGAGTTGGGGGATGCTACATGGGCACCAAACACTCGGTGATAGGGTGCCAGGCCTCAGTCCAGAGAGCCAGGAAAGGGAAAGGGTGGGAATCAGCTTGTGTGCCCACTTCCCTCCCAAGCAAATCATCCTCAAACAGGACACCTGAGAAGGAGGTGTCACTAGTTATGATCGAAAATGTTGGTCTTCCTGTTTAATACACATCTGCTTCAAAGGAACACAACTCAGCCCAAGGTCCACAGACCTCTGCTGCCAAATGCCCCCACTGGCAGCCAGCAGCATTATTGCCAGCGGGATCTCTCAGCTCTGTGCCAAGTCACGGACAGTCTAACTGTGGCTTAAATGCCGTTGTTTGGGAATCCCTGACTCGTGGTCCTATTACAGACCTCACAGGCCTGCTCTTCTGAATTCTATCTGATCCTATTTTCAATCACTGGGCAGCCATAATGACATCTCAGGCACAGTGCCTCCCTTGGAAAACAACTCAGTCACTTAAAGTTAAACTTAATTTCCTCCATCATAACAATAAAGACAATTATATACAGACCAAAGAAATGTATGGATACTATTGTGAGTGCATGCATCCTGCCTATATCTCATCCTGACTTGTTTGCCTCCTCTAGTTCTTTTTGGCTCTCAAGGTCCTGAGTCAGGACTTGCATATAGCACCTCATAAAATTAGGTCCTGCCCTAGGCTTTTGGTGCTGTACCAGCACAAACTTTTGCAGCTGTAAATGCTGAGAGGATTAAGTTGAAGTACGATTGGATCTTTTAGAGGAGAGTATGTGGTTTTTTAGAAGCAATGGGGTGCACAATACCAATAAATCTGAGATGGTAAGGCTTTACACTCACACAGCACGTATGTAAGGGGCCATCTGTGGTGTAAGGCAGGAGAAAGCCTGGCCTGATGCCTACTCGCTGCCATCAACCTGTATGGTAGGAGTGAGCTGTAACAATCTGGGTACTACAAAGTTAATTCAAGGGGAGGAAAAGTGAGCACAGACCCAGTATGATTCAAAGCAGTCAAGTGAGCTGCTGCATTAACTCTTTTGAACGGAGTTTCCTGGAGGGACCCCTGAGCATTGCCCTTAAGTGCAAGACTTTGAGCTTTTGCCAACTTTATTTGAGGAGGAAGGAGGGTGGGAGGAATGTTTTCTCGAGGGGAAAAAAAAAAAACCAAAACCTCACCCTGTTAAAGCTTTCTGTTGCCAGGGAAGTTCAGGGAAAATTCAGGAAAACTCCTTTTTATGTTCTTTATGATGTTTACTCTGTTGCACAGAGCCAAGACAGGGATGAGAAAGGCTGCAGCATGATGCAGGGCTGCAAAAGCTGTGTGTATTTAATAGGGTGACATAAATGCTGTGTTCCTCTTTGCCCTCTGCCGAGTGCAGTGAGGAAAATCTGGCCTAAATTGCAAAACGAGAAGCCATGAGAGGGGCTGCTGGCTCTCGTCAGCCGGCCGTCCCCTGGGCCAAGCCCGCGGCTCCGACGGGAAGTACACAGCGGATGTTTAATGAAAGGGCTGCTGCGGCTTATCTCCGCGTGCAGGGGACTTCTTTGTGAAATCACTTGCTTTGAAAGATATGTGGCCCACTATGCTGGTATTGTTGGCTCTGGCTTTAAGCGCAGCCGCATGATTCACATAGGAGCTGTGTGCTACCCCTGCCAAGGAAAGCTTCCCCCTTTCCCTCCTGGGTTAGGAATAAACTCAGCAGAAGGCCATCGAGGTCACAAGATCTGCCTGTTATTGCATTTTACAGGAAGGAAGATACGTTGTCTTAAGATCAGTTTATCAGCTGACTTTCCTGTGAAGAAGACAGAGGCTATTTTCCTGTGTACCGCCACCCCCGTAATTCCCAAACGAGCACGCTCTGTTTGCATCTCCTGTCAGCTCAGCTGTGCGTGTTTCTGAAACAGCCCAGTATTAAGCAAACAAATAAAAAAGCCATTGTGAGACCTCGCAGAATCAACATCCCTTATCAAAATGCCCTACGGGAGGGGATAAATCTCTTCCTCGAGGCGGCCTGTCATCTCACTCTCTCTCTCCCTCCCTCTCGGCATCAATGCACAATTAAATCCGTTGTGGTGAAATAGACTCCGCTGATAATTGTGGGGAGAGTTACTTGCAAGGATGCTGAGAGCAACAAAGAGCCTAGCAGCCTTCTCTGCTTTCGAGGTGGTTTCTTTTGAGCCTGCTCCTTTGAAAATCCACAAGTATGCGGGTTTTGTTGGCTTTGGGACTTTGGGGTTTTGCCTTTTAAAGCCCCAAGTCTCTGCAGATTGTGGTTGGTTTTTTGTTGTTGTTTTTTTTTTTTTTTAATCAGCTCTGCTTCTGCAGGAGCAGCGTGCAGAGCCGGCTCCCTCCCCCCAACCTCCTCTGCAAGCTCCCTGCTTTCATAAGGTTTTCAGCTGGGGAATGGTTGCCTGTTTCCTCTCTGTGCTCCCTGTGATAAATGCATTTCTGTGACCAGGAAACTGCAGATGTTATAGATGCACTAAGGCACAGTTTATTAGCTAATGATTCTTAATCTCTGCAGGATTGCACATATTGAATAATGCCATTCATTGACAAACAGTTGAAGGGAATCATCCTGGCTCCAAAGTATTTACAGTGACAGCTTAAATTGATTATGTTCTCTTTTTATACATCTGTAAAGCTAAAATAACCCTCCAATGCTCCCCGTCTTTAAAGCACTGATTAACCTGGCAAGAAACAGCATTTGCCAGAATCCTGATCTTCAAGCCTTTAATGCACAGGAAAACACCTTCTAATCTTTGATTATATCCACTGTTTTTGGCACCATTTATCTGGTTAGATTTTTCATCTGGTTTTGCATTGCTTTGCATTTCTTACATCTACACAGAAAATCTTTTGCCTTTAGTGCCAAAGGTATTCAGACTCCCATAATAATACAGAGGGAGTACAGGGCTGAAAACCAGGTCAGTGCAGATCCCATCTCATTTGCAAGCCAGTAAGAGTTTTGGTTTTGAGGCAGGATCTGAACTCACATCACCATTCCCAATCTTAATGCCTGTGTGTGCAGGCAATCTTAATGTGTGCAGTTCACAGTTACAGAGGGTGAAACCTTAAGTTTCGTGTGCAAACTTTGGTATATTACTGTCCATTAAGTACTTTTTTTTTGTATTTTCATCATCTTGTTTGCGATACAAAATTATATGTTTGGATGTATTACAGACGCACTATGTTTATTCTCAGACAATGGTGCTTTACCTAATTCTGGCAGCTGAATCTGTACTGGACCTTGTGTGTAACTAACTGGGTATTCCCCAGCCCTTCATGAAATCAGAATGTAGCTCTAAAACACGAAAAAGGCATTTTTTAATAGAAAGCGTAAGTAAATGAACAAAAAAAGTACAAAAAAGGCAGTACAATCCTCCCCAACATTTACTGGTCTGTTTATTCTAGATGCTTTGCAAAAGCCCTAGTCATATTGAATCTAAAACAGAGTATCCAAGAGAGAATTATAACAAACCTGAAATGGGAGGCAAAAGAAGAGGCAGAATCCTTCCAAGCTGTGTTGTTACACCAATGGGGTTTGGTTTGAACTCTAATTTGCCACTTGCCAGCCTACATCTAAGAAGCAACCTTGTTTGGATTTCCACAAAGAATCTCATTCTTTTTTCAGTAAAAAGACCTGGCAATAATTCTGTTGGCACTAGATGAAGAGCTTGCTTATTCCACTGGCGATGGTTTCTTTTGTTGTTATGTAGTTTAATGAAAACTTCATAAAAAAAAAAGACTCTGAAAGTTTTTAGATAAAGCTTATGTACATTTCTTGAGGTCATATGCCTGTGGGTCACTTCTTAATGTACAAGTCATTGCACCAGGGAGAAATGTGATTAATAACAGCACTTTTTGCAAGCAGCAGTCTTTATTCCAAAGCATGAACAAGGGAAGCAAACTGCAGGCCCCGAGGCAGACATGTGGGCAATGCAACAATTTTGACTTTACAGTAATTCACTGCAAGTGTTTTCTTAGCAACCTTTCAGGGAAACCCTATGAAATCCAATGAGGACAGACTGCCTTTGCCCTTTCAAGTCAAGAAAGTCCTAAAACAGCTGTGTCTTCTTTGTACAGGTTTGGGATTTTTTGGTTTTTTTTTTTTTTTTTTATTCACTCCAAACACTGTAAAGCAGAAATCTACTTTTATAATTAACTCTGTATCTGTCTTCAAAATTGCATTAGGAATTTGGATTTTTTTTCTGTCAATAGTACTGGTTAAAAATTTTTAAATTTTTCAGCTTTTTTGGCAAAGCATGGTGCCATTTTTACTAGCATGTCTGCCACTAGTCAGGCTCTGTGGTTTGTTGCTGCTACTTAGCACACAGCTTTAAATCCAAGGCTTTTGACAGAGCACACACAGTGCAATGACAAGCCAAGTATCTGTTTGCACCAAAGGTTATCGCTGAATACGTTCTACAGTTTTTGGCTCACGCCACATCACCCGCACCCTCAGAGGGGCACAGATGGAGGGAATGTCCTTGCTGGGCTCTGTGGTGACATTTCATCAGGCTAGCTGGGGAGCTAAAGCACACTAATAAGGCTGGAGGATGTGGCTGCTTCTGGACTGTGGTGGGAAAAGGACCATGGCAAGAACCAGCTCCTTCTCCGGCCACCACAGCTCCTCCGAGTGCTGTGAGGCACTGCTGGCCAGGACCACAGCCCCGTCCTCCCTGGCTGTGCTCAGGGCACAGTTCTATTCATCCAGTTTGCCAAGGTGCAGGTCAGGGCTTCTCCTGGTGGCACGGCATGGCATGCCCTGGGATGCTCCCAGGCACCATTGCATTGTCCCATTGTGTGTCTGCATGTGTGGCCAGGGAGGCCAGCCCAGGGGCTTGGGGGGCAGGGGGACAGCCACGGATGCACACACACACACACATGCATGATGCAGGGTGTTAATGCTCCTAGAGCATTTTACCTTTTATCCATGATAACAACTAGATTTATGGCTCTAGGTGATAAGGCGCACCAGTGCAAAGTTGGGATCTTTTCACATGCTTCCATGTGGAAGAGCAAGCTCTCCATGTTCCTGGTATATAACTAAGCTAAAGCCCTTTCTGGCAGCACTCCATAAAGGCTGATGGAGAAGAACCAAAAATTTGGCCTTACATTTGAAATTTCGAAAATTTTCCTTTTACATCGATTCTCTAAGTTCTACAATTAGGGCTAAATGTACTTTCTCTCAAAGCCTTCCTCTCCTTTATCCTAATTCTCTTCCTCTCTGCTCTCCCTTCATCTGCACAAGCAACAGCTAGGAAAACATCTTAAGGGTGGTGATGCTGGGCTTGTTTATTTTGGCATCATTCTCCGCAAAAGGACATAAACAAATAAAATAAAATAAAATAAAATAACCATATTTTTTCACTAATGAGCATAGTTTAGCGGTTAAATCTTAAAATAGATGAATCTCCAGCAGTCTCCATATCAATACATGAACAAATTCATATTGAACTGAACATAGTAATCTCTAGGTCTCACGACATATTTTGCTAAAGTTAATTAAATTATACAAAACAGTGGTGAATTGGGTTAATGCTAATTGAATTCAAGGAAGTGAAAAACTGCCCACCAGGCAACAGAGAACTTAATGGGTTATCAGAGATCTTTTGACAAACCGTTCCTGCATCTCTTGCTGCCATGCATGTTGGAAACTTGCTTTTAGGAGAAGGACAGTTTTCCAACACAAATGTTTTACACTTAGCAAGTTTCAAATAAGAGATGGATCTTTAAACACTATGAAGAATGTGAAATATTTCAGCAACTCGAATCTCAGACCTGACCAGCCTCTGTTAGGATTAGAGGACTCCCAGATTTTTCTCCATCTGCAACTTGTGGAGTTTCCATACCTTCCTCCAATGCCCCCACTGGAGACAGGGCAAGATGTCACCATGTGTTTATTTGGTGACAGTCAATACAGTCCAGGTCTCAACAACTTGACACTTCCTCTGCCATGGTGCTCATAAATCTCCTCTTTCAGGGCTACATACTCTGGTCTGGTGGGTCTCTGAATTGGGCAGAGGATATACTGAACCTCACCAGGAAGGCAAGATGGTCTGTGCTAGAACCTCAGCTGATGTAAAAAATGACTGACGCTCTGTCCTCACACCCTTAAGAGCTGTGAGAGAACACACAGATTCACGGCAGCAATATTCAGGTGGATGGCTCCCTGCAAAGAGGGTTATGCTGGAAGGTGGAAGGACTCTGAGACTGGTTAATATTAGAGATGAAGTGCTACATATTAGTCAGTTAACTCAAAAGCAAGCCAAACAAGAAGACTGGTAAAAAGAAAGCATAGCTCGAAGTCTTGATCTTTGTCGTCTTTGTCTCCAGGAACCCTCTTTCATCTCCTCCATATGTGTGAGCTGTGTGAGTCATGGCAGGATTATAAAACATCTCAAGGATGGCTTGGGGAGGAAACCCAAGCAGACAGAAGTTGGGGGAATCGGGGTGATCTGCATGGGAGGTTTGGAAAGCTGGAAGAGACAGAGGGCAAACAAGTAGCTGTAGTCCACCAAGCCATTACAGCTCCTGAGAAGTAAGAATATGGACTTAGGCTCTCTATGTTCAGATGGACCCATAAATTGAACCACTATTTCCATGCTGAATTTTGCTGAGAGATCAGGTTTGGGATCAGGACGTCAGTGAACAGAACCACAATTAAATAACATTAATATCTATTTTGGAGATTTTGTCCAGGCTCTGGAAAATACTTAGGAAGTTTGCTGGGTTAAAGTCCTCATACAAAACAGAAAAGTTGTCTGGTGGAAGTAAAAGTGCCACTTCTTATCTGTTTGTGTGGACATGCTTGCCAATTATCAACATCACTGCATTAATGAAGTTTTATTGTCATTTTCTTTCTTTTTCAAGTAATTTAATTTTCTCTTCAACTCAGTTCACTGATGCCTTGATGTTATGTCACTACAAATAAACATACAGCAGAGTCTCGGATACATCTGGCAACTAATAACCCTTCGGCATGAATGATCTTATACAAAAGAGACAAGGCTTGAGGCAAAGATACTATTTTAATTTCACCATCTCACTCTGGATTGTCACTCTTTTTAGATCTGGAGGAAGTGTAGCTTTGAGACATCTGAAAGACTACCTTGTGCAGGGTGGACACACCTTTTCATTCTACAAGCCGCATGTCAAAACCTTTGAGTAGCGTTGTTTTGAGCCTTAAGACTTATTGGCCATTACTCAGAGAGCTTGGGATGCAAGGTGTCAGACATCTGGAAGTTCTTTACAGATACCACATGCCAGTGGCTTGTGGGGGGCAGCCAGGTTGGTCTGAGCAATCCTGCCGGCTTTCTTCCCTTACTCCTTCTTAAGATCATAGAATGGTCTGGTTTGGAAGGGACATTAAAGATCATTGAGTTCCAACCCCCTGCCATGGGCAAGGACAACTCCCATTACATCAGGTTGCACAAACTCTAATCCAGCCTGGCCTTGAACACCTCCAGGGATGAGGCATCTGCAACTTCCCTGGGCAACCAATTCCAGTGTTCCACCACCCTCACAGTAAATAATTTCTTCCTAGTATCTAATCTACACCTCACCTCTTTCAGTTTAAAACCATTACCCCCATCCTTCCACTATATTCCCTGATCAAAAGTCCCTCCCCAGAAGCATAAGATCAGGAGCAGAGATCTGATACCATTCCTGATATCTCTGCACTCTCAAGAGTATCTCCCTAATGATCATGTTGATTTCAATCTCAATGACTCAGGCAAAGAGGGTTTCCCTATGGAATCCCAGAGAGGCAGGAGACAAGTCTGGACCTAGATTAGCTCCTGGTTTGGACACTTTAATTTTTGTCTTTGATAAGCCAGCAGACTATACAAAGTACTCATTTGCCTTGTTGTGTCTAGCCTTTCACTTCCTGATAGAAACACCCTCCCAAAGTGCTATTCTTACTTGCTTTCAAGATCTATTTGAAACCCACTAAATTCACTTCTCCTACCCTGTTTAGCCAGATGATGGATGTGCCTACTGGCTTTTTCTCTCACCCTTCTATGTGTCATTTCTTCTAGCTTCCTCACTTGCGAATTCTCTCCTGCTTTTCTTTGATTTGCCCCAATTTATAAGCAGCACACAGTATTTTAGGCCCTGCCAAACCTGCATATAAAGCAGTGACCTCCAGCCCTGCCTTTGCTTTTACAACAGTGACAGCCTAGACTTAAAAAAAGATTTGGACAACCAGTGCTACCATATTACACTGTAAATTGATACTGCATTTTATGTGAATACGATCCTGGTGGATAACAGGATGACCATGAGCCAACAATGTGCCCTTGTGGCCAAGAAGGCCAATGGCATCCTGCAGTGCATCGACAAAAGTGTGACCAGGGAGGTGGTGGAGTTTCCTTCTTTGGAGACATTCAAAACTCACCTGGACAACCTGCAACCAGCAACCTGCTCTAGGTGGACCTGCTTTAGCAGGGGGGTTGGACTAGATGACCTTCAGATGTCCCTTCCAACCTCTCGATTGTGATTCTGTGATTCTTTGACCCATGCCAAGTATCTTCTTGCTGTTGAATGTCTGTGTGGAATCATGAGATGACTTACGTTGCCTGTTCCGGCCTCATGGGTTGCTGTACTGATGCGCTATCAGCCTCCAGGCTGACACCTGGTACAGTGCGGAGCCCTGCCAGCCCATGGTGCACACCATGCTTGACAGCCCTTATTACAAGCAGCAAGGGAAGCAGACAGAGACTTTCCCTTCCCACCCCTGAACTCCAGACTGAAACACAACATTTTTTTTCATTTTCTGCAAAGAGCAAATGTTGGTAGTACCACAGTTGTCTAAAAGCAGGCAATTGTACAGTCCCATCTTTCCACCCTTCCTCTGAGAAATGCTGGTGCCCTTGTAGGTGTCCCTGGTCCAGGTACAGACTCACATGGGCAGAGGAAAGGGAAGAACCCACCCCAGCCCACACTGTTTTTTGGGTCAAGACCCAACACAATAATAACGATCCTGGTGGCTGCCTTTTTCTTCAGAAAGAAGAAAAAGAGGAAGGAGTGCATCAATTCCCTTTTTCATCTTACCCTTTTTTTCTGCTGCTCTCCTAACACTCTCCTGGCCCCTTCGTGGGTGTCACACTTCCTTCCATCAAAGTGATTCTCTAGAATCTCTAGAATCTCCCCTAGAACTGGGGGTTTTGTGCAAAAATTAATATTTGAATATAAACATTTCAACCAGTACTTTTTATATTTTTAATAGAATCAAATAGACAAATAGGGTAAATCTGCAGGGCAGCTGGGAGGCTTTCTTAGGGGTAGAAGAGCAGCAGAACAAGATACTTTGCAGCATAATAATACACAGGTGACACAGGTTGTGACACAGCTTGCTAAGGGCATAACCCTAAGTAGGAGAATTCCCCCTTCCACACAGCAATCTAATTCTTTGCCAGCATCTCTTCTTTCTCAACTGCAGAGAGAGTGTGGAAATGCCTTGGAGCTTCATTGCAAAGTGGAGAGATAATGAAGAGTGACGAGTGGAAAGGCAGGAACGGAGATAAAGGCCTGCATACTGAAATAGCAATAACATGCTGGAGTATATCCTGTTGTGATGTATATACATTTCTCTTTAATTCCTCCCTTGGGCAGTTTGAGGATGGAAGTGTTTTTCTCAGAGGAAATATTCTCACTACTGATTTTATGGAGAAGCAGCAATTTCCGTAAATGGGATAATACTGTAGAGTAGTTAGAGATCTTTTTGTCAGATATGAACCTATACTGTTAAGGGCTGGCGCTCTCTAGGACGAAGCATTGGTAGAAGCAAAAGGTTTATAAGAAATGCCATACTCACTGTTATAGAAGAGAAGGTAAGGGCCAAATATTCATTCCTGTGATGGCAGTACCACTCTTCAGTAGGTCAGCACTAAAGGACACAGGAGTTCTTACTGCTCCAGCTTGCCCTTGTGTTTGTATGTATTCATATATGTTTCCTTATTTTCCAGGGGGTCATTAATCTACAGCTTTAGCTGCAGATTATATTATGCATATCAATGGTGCTTTATGCTGGGTGTTGCTGTTCAATTTAACATGACTGCCCCGCAGAGCAGTCCTGAGACAGCCCTGGATACACTGGCTGGGGGATCAAAAGCAGCAGCAGTATATTGCATATACTGGGGCAGATCTTCAGCATCTCCACCAGGAGCCTGCAGATCAGTTAAAAAAAAAAAAAACCAAAAAACCAAAAAACCAACAACAAAACCAAACAAAAACCACAAGCTGTTTTAATATCCTATCAAGCCCTTACCTGCAAGGCAGGGGTCCCACACCGCATTAATGTTATGGATCCCAGAGTACATAAGGTTTGACTCTAGTCTGGATCCATTTTAATTTTTTAATTGAAACTGGAAATTGTTTATAGACAACTACATATGGAAAAGCTGTTTGTTGAAGCACAACTGCCAAAGAAACAGTTTTGTCTGTATCTACCACAAATGTGCCTAAAGTGAAGAAGAATGTCATGACCTGTCTGTATGGGACAAGGAGCAATGTGACTCCCAACAACTGGGAGGGAGAAGGTATAATGCTAAAATCATAATTTTTCATAGTCCTTTAAAGAATATGAGGGGACACGAATACCTAAGGATGCAAACAAGTAGCAGCCTCAGTATCCTCAATGTATTTTCTCATTCATGCCAACAGAGATTTGGGCCTATATATATTCTACCCAGTATAAAGAAAAGAACACTTGAGTATTTTTAAATGTTTTCTAAAACACCTGCATACAACTCCCAAACTTTCTTTGCAAATTAATTTTCTTGACATTTTCTGTATCTAATTCTTTCATCCAATAAAATGGCCTTATGTCTACATAATAGTGTATTTTTTTCTTCCCAGAAAAAAAAAAACAAAACAACTTGGCATTCTGCAGGTTAAGAATGTCTCCAGATTCTGGGTGTTTATGGAGCATTTCCACCAGGGTGCTTGTTTATTCTGGATTCAGTCCAGGACACAAGGCTGGTCCTAGATGGCTGCCGTTGACAAGAGAACAATGTATGACTGATCATGTGAGATTATTCTGATCACAAAGCACCTACACAGTTTATTTGTGCACTGGGGCAACACAGAAGCACATATAAAAAGTCCTCAAGATTCAAACATCTTGCTTTTTCCATAGAGAAGAATATAAACAGCTACCAAGGGGACAAACAGAAACACTGGGCTGTGAGGCAATACTTGACTTTCTCAGAAAGTTCAAAAGGTTACAGTCAGCTGCTCCCTTTCTCAACCTGTCTAAGTTGAGGGATTTAAGTTGCAGGGATTTAAGTTGCAGCCCTTGGTGCCACCCACAGAGTTTGATAAGCCTCTCCAAAGTTCACACTTTGTTCCTTCTGGCCAAAAAGCTCAGAAGGGGAAATGTGGCATCAGACCTACACAGAAGGTATACAGAGAGTACATTGGTCTTCATCAGGAAGCTGCAAGGTCTTTGTTACGACACAGGAGGGACTGCTGAAATGAGTGAGGATATTCAGGATATTACTCATAAAATTGCCAGTGGCAGACACTGGGACTGTGCTTTCCCAGTACTTGCAGAACAGCCTTCAGTTGAACTTGTAACCTTTGTGCAGATTTCAATATCAGTTTCTCAAAAGCACTTCAAGGATTTAAATGTAACTTGTGTTACGGTCAGTGGGACTGAAGCATGTAACCCCTCTAAGCAGTCATGGAAATTTCGCCATCAGAAACCAATTTTCACAGCACTCCAAGGGATTATCCCTGATACAGAAACCTGAGATGGAGAAAATCCCAAAAGCATGGCAGGGAATTGTGTTTTCCTGTGGTCCTCACCTTCTCCTTACATAGTTCTTTCTCTCTGAGTGGAGCTTAGAGGTGCTTGTCCAACATTTCCATTGTAAGCCCTCATGTTTTCCTTGTTAAAAATGCTCTGGGATGAAATTTCATTTCAGATATATGTAAAACTGGTAGAAACAAATTCTAAATTAAATTAACAACTTAAGAATGAAACAAAACCCCCAAATTCTTTGTACTCAGACCTTGGTTTGTATTCCTCTTGCCTTAAACTGGTATTGTTTACAATGTCCTCTCTTTAATGTAGCCTGAAACATCTGCTTAAATGGTTAAAAATAAAAATCTTTGAAAATATTAAATGGGGTTGTGCTTGTATAGTAACTGTTTCCTCCTAAGAGACTGCAGCATATATATACATCCCTTTCACAAGAGTACAGATTACAAAAGATCTCTTTTATACTGTTGTACTCAAAATATCACAAATATATAGAAAGACTTCAAAGGAGACATCAGGCTGTTTTACCACTACTCCTTGGGGTACGAAGAATTCCCTGCACTGTGTGTTTATGTGTTAAACTATATCAATGCCAAAGGATTCCATCCTTTCTCATGCATTATAATGAATTACTAGGTGGATGAAGTACTATATTTTTATGTAGTAACTAATAGTTACACATTTAAACAAGCAAACAGAAAAAAAACTCAAACAAACAAAGCCAAATAAAAAAAATCAAACATAAAGAAAACCCTGATTTGAGAGCAGTATATATAACTGATATAGTAGATATAACCAACTCACAGGAGAGACTTCCACAGGGCTTTTAGGCTCTCCACTTCTGTGTCTTATTTTATGCAGCATGGATGTGGCTGCAAGTTGTCACAAGAATTCTTCTGAGAGAAGTTTACTTTTTAAGAAGTTTTGCTATATGAATGATATATGGTACAACCCACTCCCAAAGTTCTCCAGCTAACAGCAAAAATTATTTTAAACAACTGTCTAAGTGCTTTTAGAGAAGTTCATAATAACTCAGATGCTTATGGGCTACACACTTAATTAAGTAAAAAGATTGTGATAGAGAAAGAAAAAAATCTAAACAACTTCTTGCCAGCATCTCAGTATAGACATGTGGTGTGGACACCTGAATTCGGGGATACTCTGAGCTAACAGGCACCCATTTCAGGAAGCTGGGACTTACCTGTAATGGTAAATTCAGTAAAAACCCAAGCACAGACTTTTTTTTTTTTTTTGAGAACATGAATGGAAATGTATTCAATTAGCAGTAAAGAAAGGAATGGATAAATGGAACAATAAATGTGTTTAATAAGTCTGGGTTGTATGTGGTAAAGCTTATACTTTGGAGTTTAGTATCAACTGGAAAATATTTAGCTGTCTTCTATTCAAGAATGTGTTGGTTAAAATTGGTTTCAGAGAGATTTCACAGAAATTCTCAAGTGTCTCAGAAGTTCAGTTCACAGTAAGATTCTGCAGCCATTTTCCTTTCTTCTGTGTCCTGCCTGTGTGCAGTACAGGGTCATGCTCAGGAGAGAGCCATGAAAGCAAAAGGCAGCAAAATTTGCATGTTTTGCATGCAAAAACTAGTTTCTGAGACACTAGACCTCAAAGATTTCAATTTGCTTTTTACCACAGGTTTCTTTCGTAATTTCTCTGTAGTTTTTCTGGTTCTAAGACTGAGCCAATTGCTGGAAGAGGTGCTGTGGGGCTGGATACGTTCCAAGGCTCTAGGATACCCCAAGATCAAGAGAAAAGGTAATAGACAAAACAAGGAAAAGGGGTTCACAGAGCCCCCATATCTCGTAGTGCACACCAGCTGCATACTGACATAAGACCCTCAGCTCTGAGGGCTTGCCTGTCGTGATAGGACTGGAATGATGTGGGCAGTGCAGCTGCTGAGCCCTGGTAGGTCTGTCACCTGGTGCTTGGTGTTTGGGAGATGCAAGGAGCTGGGTCCAGAAGCAACCCAGACCTCAAGCCCTGCATGGCAGGAAGCAGCCTGCTGGAAATGCTTGTGCTTTTTCCACTTCTGCCGCAATCTGGCAACTCTCTGCACATCCCTGCCACACATTTCTAGCGTGGTGGGCTCTGAATATATTTTCTGTCTCACAGTGTAGGATTAAACTCTATTATTATTTATGATAGCTCACTATGTTTCATCCTTGCCAGGAGTCTTGGCTGGCATATCGTTGTCTCCCTGTAACCAGCCCAGTATAATCTGTTCTCTGTGTGTGTGTGGGCAAGGCCCCCTACCAGTGCCTGTGTTTTCTGCCCATCACTTCTCCTTCCCACTGCCTGCGTGCTAAGGCACTCCGGAGTGCTCTGCCTTCTCCTCCAGAGGACACACCATCCCTCCTATGGTGCTGGCATAGATTTGCCCAGATCACCCAGAAGCAAGCGTAGTTACCCAAAAGGATGGGGAGAGGTGGAGGTGAAATTACATTTTTTGCCAGTGGAAAAATTGTATCGCAGAGGCACACACTGACTCTTGCTTCTCTGAAACCACTTCTGTTTCCTTCACTTACCTTTGCTTATCTGCAGAAGCAGAAGCAAGCGGCATTGCCTGGCAGTGTTTCCACCCCACTGAAGTTGTGTCCTACCCGCTCCACCCCCATATTGCACAAGCAAAATTTGTCACAAACCTTCTGAGCGGAGCTTGGCAGATTGTCCTCCCCTGATTGAAATGTTCCCCAGTCCCTGCCCCAAGTAATAACCTGTAGCTGCAAACTGAGCTTCCAGCGTGACCTGCTCTGCTCGGCACAGCTGGTGGTGCTTCCCACCAGCCTGTCCAGCTCTGCGAGCAACACCACAGCAGCAAGGACTTTACTCTGGTCCAGGCAGCAGACTGGATGTCTGGATATCCAATAAAAGCTCCTCGTTCTCTCAGAGTTTTCCAAGGGACACCAATAAAAGTCTTCACCTTTTCCAACTGTGTCTGTGCCATGCTTCTGGCATGAAACTGAATTTTAATCCACATCCACTTGGTATCTGTGCCTCTCCTGGTCAGATGGTGAAAGACTGAAGGTTGTATCTCTTATTCAGTGTTTCTACAATGCCTACCAAAACAGGGTTATGATCCCAGCAAAGAATTTCAGACCCTATCATCATAATAACAAAACACAATACATTCTTATTAGTGTCTGAAGTTTTCCCCACCACACTCTCCTTCTAGTATTGCTGAAATAGCAAAAATTTTCTGCCTGGGGAGGTTCTGAGCTGTCACCCAAAAGTGGAAGAAATTGTTAATATTATATCTTTGCCTCCACAAGCCTCTGGAGCAACAGCATCCAGAATAAATGTATTGACTTGCCTATTGTAAGAGGAAATTCCAGTAAGAAACCTGTTTCTACTGGTTTCAGGTGGCTAGCAGAGGCATAGATCTTCATGCAGTATGTTGGTTTCTTGAGCAAATGGTCTTTCTCATGAGAGCAAAAGACATCATCCAAAATTATAGAAAGCAGGAGAAGTCAAAAGATGAAGGACATGAAGTAAAATAAAAGGTAGTAAGAACTGCAGTGAATTTGTCTCCTTGCCGTCAAAATGAGAGGGGCACAAAATAATTCTGAATTTTTTTATTAGCTCTGATGGAGCCAGAAGGGTAAAATACCCTGAATTCAGCCAACCAAGCAAATCTGATTTTTACCCAAAACCACATAATCTAACACATAATAGGAACGCTTCTCCCATTTAATCAGATGATGCATGCCAAATCCAGCTATAAAGACTCCCTATCACTTCACTAAATTTGGCAGCTGGCTAAACAAAGTACATTGTACCAAATTCATCTCTCCGTTTCATCATTGCCACTGCAATGAAAAACGTAACTGGGAGGCACTAAAGAGACTGAGGGATGCAGTTGCTGTACTATTTGTGTGAAGGAATTAGCTGTGCCTTACTCCCGAAGAGAGGAGGGTTGAAAAGCTCATCTGTCTCTATACTTCTGCGTGTAACTTCTTACCTATACACCACTTCCCCTTTGTTTCTGTGAATGCAAAAGAGCATTCCTGTCTCAATAACATGATCAATACGGTCATTGTCAGGCTCATGGAACTTGTTCCAAGAAGTTTCCATTTACAACTAGCAGATCAAGTTATGGGTTGCTGTATGGGCTTTCTCTACTTGTGAAGACCACATAAAAAAGATTTGGCACAGTAAGCTGTCTTGAAAATAGAGAGATCTAGTGTATTAGGCAGCTGAATAACTAATGCAGGCGCAACAAGCATGTTAAGACACCCATTTAACTCTATCAGCAAAATAAATAATTACACACTACTTCCGTTCCTCAGAAAACAAAGTTTAGAAGTAAAGGATTAATGGTAAAGACTGCTTTTGTTCTTTTGGCACACGTTGTTTTCTTTAACATTTCAAACATTTCAACATTTCAAAGGCGTTCTTCAAAATAAGAAAATGCCCCCATTGGTAGCAGAGAGTTCTGGATCTGAGCTGGAAGGTCATCTTTTAAATAGTCTTTTTCATATAAGTGATCCTTAGATCATTACACAGATATCTTATACTCTCTCATCCTTTGCATTCTCCCCTAACTTCAAGCGTTTAGTAGAAAAGTCATCATAAACCAAGGTGAAAAAAAAAATTAAAATTATTCTTTTGCTGTGATTCAAATAAAACTTTGTACTTGGATGAAGTTCATGGAGGAATGGTTGCTTTCATTGTGTCCATATGAGTTTAGCTCTCTAGCACTGGATAAGTGAATCTTACTCCACAACTGGATATACCGGACTGTTGTCCACTGCCTCTGAACACCATTAGAGATGCTGCCCAGATGGATGTGACTTCATCAGAGGAGAGAAGACTTTGCACTGCCTGTATCAAGAGACATATAGGTGTGTTATTCTGGCATTTAAGAAAATACTGACATTAAGAAAATACTTAAATTCATCTTTAAATTATTAAATATTTAAATTATGGTTTCTTTGATGGGCAGGGCAGAGGGATTTTTGTTTTCATGTGCACCATTTTAGTGACCTCATTACACACACTGATTGTTTTCACATCTTTTTGCTGCCCAACCATCACTTTTCCTTTCAAAAATAGATAGTGTATGAAAGAGATATGGAAAACATTTTCTAGGATATTGCTCAGTATGTTCAGTGTTGTGGCCTGCAGTATTATATGACCTGAAGGAAGGAGAATTTACAGTATGTCAGAGTGATTTTGATTAAAAAACATGTCCAGATTTATGAGAATGGCATGGCTGAATGGCTCAGAGCTCTATGGAAGGATATGATGAGTTTAGGAATTGAAGAGATGAAGTTTTTTTATGAGTTTGCAGAGATACTGTCAAACAATTTAAATGGAAGGAGGCAGGGTAATATTTTGCATGTATTTCAAAATGGGTCTTAGAAGTTATTTCTTTTTGGCATAGCATCACCATACAGTATTTGATGAATAGATCAAGTAATTTAACACCATTAAAATATTTTTTTAAAAGCCAAACAGCAAGATATTTATACACTCTTGCACATTCAAGCAAATAGGCTAATTGCAATTCACCACACAGACCCTGGGCTGCCTTTACATCATCTCCAGAAAATGAAGGAAAGGTTCACATACCTCCTGAGCTACTGAAATCGCAGTTTGCAGCAGCTTCTCACTAGAGCTAGCAGGGCAAGGAAAAAATACCCCAAAGTTAGAAAAAATGTGTCAGCTCCCATTGGACAAAAGAAAAATCAGACCTTGTCTGCACACACAGCAACAAGCAGTGACCTGTGTTTCCTGTTTCACCCCACACTGTCTGCTCACAGATGAGGTGACTTTGCAGTGACTTTTAATTTTCCAGCCTCCAAAGCAGCCAGCGAAACTCATATGTTACAGCATGTAATTAAGGGGGAGATACGCTGACTGAAGGATGGGTGCAAATTAAATGCTGGGAGATTGGGGAGCAGAACAGATAAGGCCACTACATGATGAGAATTTGTTTATCTATCTGTCACGTCATTTACAATGTTCAGGCACTTAAAGGAAATAAATTATGACAGACTCCATAAATCTTAACGTTAGTTACCACATGTGGTAACCACCAATCCTATACATTTTATCAAGTAAGAAGAAATATTTATTTCATCACAATAACACCTTCACACTGACCTGGAATTGGAGCAGTGTAGTTACAAGTTGTCTCTTGGGTTCAGTACCTTAGGGACTTGTAAAACAGGAAATAATTAATCTAATTGCTAGCTGCAAGAAATAAATTTTGCAAAGCTGCTCAGAACTGCTGTTTCTTCAGAGCAGAATGCAGTTCAATAGGAAAAGTGCTACCATAACAAGTTCATTAAAAAATCCCACGTAATCTTGTGTATGCAAAGGATAAAATATATGATTAAACCTGATTAAACTGATGCCTTTAGTTTTTGTAGTAATTGAACAAAAAACCAAATAGAAAGGTGGGAGGAAAGTGGAATAGGCACAGACTGCATCATTCTGCCACCAGTGAACTTGACAGCAAAATTCCCACTAGCACAGAGGGGATGGGAAGGATCCTGTCTTCTTGTGAGAGATCAAATACGAGGACTACCTGTGATTTCAAGGAGTGCAAAAGTTTCAAGAGTAGCTAATAAGAGTCTTTTACCAAGAGCGGAGAGATGCAAACAGATCAAAAGAATTAATTCTAACTTCATGCTGTTGTTCGGCACAGGAATGGGGGGGAAAGCTCTAGGACATCTTAAAAACCTAGAATTGGCTTATGGATTGAATGTAAACCATGGAATGAAAGCAGTGGGACAGATTTTGTTCCAGACTTGCAGGAACATCCTCCTGGAAATTAAACCTGACAATGTCAAATCCCTTTTCCATGGCAGGGTGATGGAAAAGGGAGAGCAGAGCCAGGACTTTCCAGGGGAATCCAGTGGCAGCCTTCACTGGGAAGAGAGCAGGAGCGTATGGAAAGGGACCAAGGCATTCCCTCCAAGGCGAAGGTGGGGCAGGCTCTCCCCCTTGCTACACAGCTGTGTGTTTCCACACCCAGAGATGATGTTAAGGCTTGGCTCCAGCTGCAGCTTTTCAGTTTGTTTTGGGGAATACCTTGGGAGGGTGAGAGGGCTCCAAGCACAGCGACAGCCACGCAGATGCTCAGCTCGCTCCCAGGTACGTGCCACCCACACGTCTCCCAAGAGACCCACCTGCAAAGAACCATGAGCCTGGCAAGGGATACGGGCAGAGTAATGGCAGCACTGAGGAAGGTGATCGTTTAAGAGGAAATAGCAATTTGATGTGTAATCGGGCCAAGAGCCTTCATTTTTTGCCCACAAAATTTCTAATCACCATCATCATAACTGACCCCACAGAGCACACTTTCACAACAACTCTGCATGGAAGAAGACTGCCACCTTCCTGTTTTTAAACCAGACCCCCCAGTCATCCTTTTTACCAGCATCCTGTTCACCAGCAGCTGCCCTTTTTTTGCAGTTTTTAATATGCTCAGCTCACAATCCTACTTTTTTACAACCTTAATAGACAAATAATCATCAAGATATAAATGAAAAGCAGGAGAAAAATACTGAAAAGAGCATGGATCTGACACCAGTAAAAGAGAGGGACTGTGTTATTTTGCCGGAAATTCCATTTTCTCCCCTCTCTCTCAAAACCGTGTACAAATTAGACATTTACATGATAGATGAGTATGTTCCTTTCTTAGGGAAAGTACTCTGCTGGAACTCGGAGCTCGGGTAAGTTCCATGTAATGTGGCTGTTGCCAAGGAAACTACTTGTTCTTAATTGAATAGTAGAGAAAATATTTGTGTAACTTATTGGCACATAAATTAAGGTTGCCCTTGAGCAGTCTTAAACTCACACAACCTTTTTTTTAAGCCAAATCATCCTGGTTTCTTAGGTTTTCTTTAAATGCACAAGCATCACAGAAGAGCCGCAAGATGCCAGTGGCCTCTACCCCAACCCTGACCACTCTTAAAATTGTGCAATGATTAACTTCAACACCTAAAAAAGAAAAAGCTTGATTATTACAGAGGAGATGACAATAAAACACCAAGCAAGTATGGGCCAATCAGGAAAAAGGTAATAAAAGAAGCTGCTGTGGATAAAGCTTCTCCCCAGAAGAATGCCACGTCCTCAGTGATACTGATGATGATAACCTCCGTTTGTGCACACTGATGTAGCTCCACTGAAGTCAATATATTCATGCTGATTTACATCTGCTGAGGCTTTTATTTTTATTTTTTTTTGTCAACCTGTCACTGGGTTTTACTATTTATTCAAATTAGTGTTGTTTTCTGAAGGACAAAAGAAGTGGTTTTCTAAAACCAAGGATTGTCTTTCATGCAAAAAAAAAAATCTGAGAGGCTATAAAACCCCAGGACAGGCAGATTAAGTTAAGCAGTACTCTGCTGCTACTGATATGCAGAACTCGGAGACTGTACAGCTTCTTAGAAAGGGGAAAAGTGGGATGGAGGTGGGCTAGATCGCCTTATCCTTAATTTTCCATTCCCTGTATGCCTCCTTCCTGGGATGCTACTGGAAACAGGCAAGCATCATGAACCAATTATATCAAATACTGAAGGTTCATACTGAGGTCAGTCATTATTTTTCAGTTGTTTATGGCAGAAAAAAAAGAAGTGCTTAGTATCTTGTTCTTTAACAGGAACTGTTGGTAGGGGCATCTCTGATAATCAAGTAATAGATTATGCTGCTCAAAAAGTATGCATTATTCCTTTCTTTATCTCTTCCATATGTAGGTTGTTCATCAAATTTCATCTGTAATATTTTAAAATGTGAATTTTAAAATTTAAAATTCTAGTTTAATTGAAGCTTCTCTGGAACGGTCTCCTTAAAGTACTTCACAAAAAGGAGGTAATAAAATACAGGTAATTGGCTGGGATATTGAAAGGGATCAATTAACACCAGCAAACAATAAACTAAACTATTTTACTCTCTCTTGGTAAATTGTCTTCTCCTAAGCCATGGTCCTACTGTTTTGGAAATGAGCAATAGTTCTTCCATTTGTCAGGTCCTGCAGGAGACTAGTTATGCTCCTGGATTGCAAGATCTCTGAGATATAGCTGCCATAGTAGACTGAAAAAAGGCCTTTAAATAACAGATCACTGTCGTATTTCTCATATAGTTCTTTGCCACTAATTGATTTCATTTTCTTAATGAAATGTGGCTTTTAAAGTTCAAACAGAAAGTAGAATCTTATCCAATTGACTCCTCCTTCTACTAAAGATGAGGGAGGTTAGTGGTGAGTGGTGAGTCTGGTGTCCTTTCAGTCGGTGATGAGTGGAGTCTATACATTCAGATAACTGAGGAAAAATGTTGGGTAATTCAGGGTTACGTGCCTGTCAGATAAACCCTCTGAATAAAAATGTGGCAAGATGCTATGAGACCAGAGCAGGGAGCCCAAATAGCATCATATAGGTGACCCTGTCATTTAAGTTGAACTTGTATTAATAATGGTCCTTAACAAGCTGTCAATCTCTAAGGAGAGCCTTTTGTGCCTTTTCCCTGATGCTTTTGTGTTCGCTTACTCGATGGCCACAAATCAGCCCTAGCTGAGTTGCGGTCAGTCCTAGGGCAGCTTGGGAAAAAATGAAGCTTCTTTCTCCTTGTCTTCCCTGTGCTCTTGCTTTTTTCCCCTTTCTTTGCCTTTCACTGCCACACAAATCATAAAAATTGCAGGCTGGGGGTCAAGCTGCGTAAAACAAGAAGACACCAGTTTCCTCTTTGTTTCAGCACAGAGCACAGATGGGAGGGGGGAAACTGCTATTCCACTGAGATAATTGGTGTTAGAGTAGAAAATCCAGAAATATCCTGATGACACTGGGAAACAGAGGGTGTTTTTCAGTTATCAGGAAATCCAAATGGACGTCTTAATACCTGCTGAAAAATAATAGCAAAGATTTCACTAAGTAGTTAGGCGCTGCTCCACTTTGCCTATCTTCTCCTGTTAAATTAAAACTAAAAATAAACCCAAAAACATGTTAAGGAGGAGAAAATAATCTGGAGGTTTGGACAGGCTGCAGCCAAGCAGTCAGTACCTCATGGCCACCAGTGCACTGGCAAAGGAAGGAGAGATGGGTTGGTCTTCCCCCATCACCCATTCGTGTCTACTGGTGGCCTGTTCTTGGACTTCAAGCAACTGAAGCTCAGAGAGAAGTGTAAAGCCTACCTGGGATAAGGATACTGGTATCAGCCACACTTTTACAGCAGTGTTCTCAGCTACTTCGAGCTACAGTGACGCAGAGTATGTTTCTCTAAGCTTGGTTTGAGGCTTGTCCCAAGACTGGGCTTGATCACTGTATGTGATCCATCATTTCAGACACAGTATCTTAGAGGTCACTGTGGTGTAAACTCCAGCAGGGTCTGGAGACAGAGGGCCGTACCTTCTCCTGTGTCTCGCAGGCTCCAACCTACCTCTTCGTAGAACCTGTACAAGGCAGATCCAAGCACACCACAGCCCTGTAGGCTCTGAGCCCTGTCTACAGCCACACTGTAAGCAGCAACATTGACAGACAGCACGGGAGTTACGGACCGCAGGATCTCTGGCACGATGAGGCCTCCTCCCCAGCCCAGCTCACAGTGTGGTGCCCGGTGACCTGTGCTGCCCAATTGTTCTTGCTGAGCTTGGCTGCACCCTGTGCTCCAGCACCACCATCAGAACGGCACGCAACAGCCAGGGTGTTTGCAGAAAGGTTGCTGCTCATTCTACCCAGTCTCACCAGATGAAATCCTTTAGGATATGCCCAGTTTACTTTGATTTGCATTGAAAGTTGCAGTGTATGTAGTGACTGCAATACTGGTTTGGGCTGTGACAACTCCTCTGACACTTCACTAGTCTAAAATCCTAGTTACAGAGGAGTTTGAGCACTTCTCACAGCTAGCAGGTCTCATGAGCGGTAAAGGTGAGGGAAGGAAAAAGAGAGAGGAAATACTCTTTTTCTTTCAAGTACCCTCTTACCTAACTTGCATGCAATTATCCAGAATGACCAGGAGAATGGCTGTCCCTACTTAGTAGAATAAAATGCACCTGGGGCTTTGAGATGAGAATTCAGATGACTTTTGTTAGCCATCAGCATTTTTGCTTTCTCCTTCGCTCCTGAGTATGCCTGTTTCTTGTGATGAAAGGAATGAAAATTTTATTTGCCATTGAATACTCAACATCACAAAAAAATAATTTAAAAAACACAGCTAGTGCAATGGTCAAGACAGAAAAAAAGCAAAGCTTTGTCTCAGCACCGACACACAGAGGACAGGAGATTTGCAGATGAACCACCTTTAGTTTCACCCAGATTGTGTTTCAGTAGCTTCTGCCCCAGATTCTATTTAATTTTTTTGCCATCAGCACAAGCAAACCACTTTCTCCCTCTGATGCAATGTTCTGATTGCTGCCGCCACTGGGATAATAATCCATACCTATATTTTGGTATTGTGAGAAGCATTTAACTTGTGCAAAGAGCTTTGGCATCTCAGGTGGAAGGACATTTAGGAGTGAAAAGTATTTTATTACCATTGTTATTGACTCATTTGAAAAGCAAACCTCATCCTGAGAAGACTGCTTAAACAAAAACCATCCCATGCTTGAGAGGCAGCAAAGCTCAAATCAATCAGAGAAATCACCCACCTTTACAAACTTTTGGAACTGAATAAACTACTAAGATCCAAATTCCACCTTTGGTAGTTAGCAAGCCTATTAAAGTGAAGAAAGGCATCTTTTTCCTTGCTTGTTTTAGTTAGCTGTAGTTTTTTTCACAGCCAAGATTGTTTCCTTTTCAGCCCAATTTTTCTATCTATGTTTTGTAAGATGAGTTTTGAAAAGAAAATTAATGGAAGCAGCAAATTGTAGTGATCTACTTGCAAAACAGTGCACCCAAAGTAAGGAGCTGACTAAGGAGCCTCCACATCAACTTCAGTGTGTCCAGTGATGTCTGTTCTCATTTTTGTTTCTTGAGTCACACTTTGCTCACAGATAAGGCATCTTTTGTTAGAAAAGATGCATGGGAAAGAGTAGCTTCCCTCATTCTAGCTCTCGTTCCTCTACGATTCCAGGCAACAGCAACAAACAACAAAAAAAAAAAGTCAGTTTCTGCTTCTTTACTTTATTCTGATATAACAGCCGACAGACAGAAGAAAATTAGTGACTATTGATTTTAATCATAACTTGGACCATCCAAGCCCATTGATCCAGTTAGTTGATCCTAACTGTTGGCAGCAAAGCAGCCAGCAGAAACATGCAGGGTCACCCTGCAGCCAGCCTGCCCTGGCTCAGTGTGACCGAGCCACTGCTCAGCCTGGGGAGGGCAGGCACAAATATTGCACAGAACAGAATGCGTGCAAAACCTTTGAGAACTACTTTTACTGGTTTGCAAGAAATCCACTTACTTTGTTACCTGTATTACAACTGACACCAGATACTAAAGGTTAAAAAAGGTATACCCGTCAGGTGCTGTTCACAGACACCACTATCTAATGAAATGAGAGCAATAGTTGCCTTGATTTGCTTTATCTATCAATAAGGCATTAGAGCTCTATTACAGCCAAGGAATAAAGACACAAACAGGTTCATCCTGCTGCATGCTGAACTGGATACTTCAGTCTATTATCTGGTTTTGGCTTTTGTGTCTTGATGAGTGTGATCTATTTACTAATGGAGTTAAATGGAAGCAGAATTGGGTCTCTTAAATCAAATTGGCTTTTGTGACTTTTTACATCCCATTACTGTATCAGAATTCGCAGCCTCTACTTTAATTTCTAAATTCAGCTTAGAAATACTTTAAACCCAAGGAAGGAAGTGTATCATTTATGGAGCAATCACATGCAGAAAGTATTTGTCCTTATTAATCTAGGTTAATTTTCTTTTCATATGATTGAGTCATGCTCAGAAGCAAATGCAGGACTCAAGGCTTTCCAGTAAATTACTCTGCTGTTTCTCAAAACAAAATCAGTCCATAGGATTTATTTTGCTGCTTATAAAATGCAAAATGGCCTGTAGGTGGGATGCTGAACAATGCAAAGATTTTACTGTTGAGGTGATGGACTTTGACTTAATTTATAAAGAAAAAGCAATTTGAGGTTTTCAGCAGCTGAAGTAAAAGCCTTTCTTATTCATTATTCTTGGGTATGCCAAAAGATAGATCACAAAAAGGCAGTCTTTCAATAGCAGGTCTTGGCACGGATTTAAAGACTAACTGACAACAGTTTGGAAGTGGGACCTTTATCAGCACTGCAGGTAATACTGTCCTTAGAAAATTACATGAAGAAATGTGCTGAGGCCGCAGGGTCTGCAGACCATCTGGAGGAGCTGTTTGAAACTTTACCCATTTAATAACAAAAAAATCAGAATGCCCTTTTCACATATTAAAGCCCAATGAAAGCACACTATCAAAAGGAGATTTTCTGATAATGGATAGGCACAGGTGGCTCCCAGGAATGAAAAGCATCCTGGAAATATTAAGAAGTTAAAACCAATGGGCCTACACGTTTTGTTTTGGGAAGTATTTTAGAGTGATGTTGCCCTTTTGTGCATTTACCATGAACCGACATAATATTAATCACAGAGCAGCTGGAACAAGCACTCTTCAACACCTTCCTGCATTAAATCCCATTCAAGTTGAACTTGTCCCGTCTGTTTCATCACACAAGACAGCTTTGAGGTTGTTACACTTCCAGTCAGCAGCTATTGTCTAGGCTAATCAAATGAACTTCATACTCAGTGTTAGAAGCCAGGTTTGAAATAGGGATTAAAATAAATAAGCAGACCTGCTGATTTCCACCAGGCAAGGATGCCTAACAGATCTAACAAAGAGAAAACTTTCTAGGTAGTAAATTCTAGAAGAAATTGATGATTGTGACCAAATTAATCTTCAACCAAAAGGTAATCATAGATGCAGTTTGTCACACCATCAAATGAATAGCAGGTGGTGCCAGTCCAGGGAAGAAAGGGGACAGTGCTAGGGATGAAGGCAGGGAAACCCAGATGTGCATTTGGGAGAACAGATTTTCAGTTTGTGAGGGAATCAAAAAGCCGTAGAAATGTCAGTATGACCTCTGGCAGTCTCTAATCTGAACTCCTGCTCAAAGAGGCCTGTCACCAGCACCAGATCAAGTCAACCGAGACTTTGTCTAACTAGGTGGTGGAAACCTTCAAGAGTGGTGATTTGAATACCTTCCCAAATAAAGCACTCCAACGCTGCACCAACCTCCTGGTGAATATGCTTTTCTTAATGCCCACCTTGACAACCTGTGCTGCATCGTGTTGCAGTTGCCCCGTGTTGTACTATCTACCGCAGCTAAGAGTTTGGCTTCACGTTCTTAGTAACCCTCCTTTAAGAAGGTGTAGCTGCTATAAGATCAGTTCTTCACCTACTTATCATCAGATTAAACAAGCCCAGCTCCTTACAGGCTCTGTGTTTTAGGTTTCAACATCTTGCAGCCCTCCATTAGATTTTCTTCACTTTCTCTACCTCCCCTTTGAGCAGGAGGCCCAGCTTGCCTTATCTATGACAGGAGCACAGTTGGTGACTGTTCACCCTGGTATCCACTGCAACTTCTTATTCCTTTCCATCCAGGTGCTGTTCAGCCTGTCACTGCCCAGCCTGTACCGATACACCAGATTATCCCACCTCAGCTCCAGATGGATCCCACTTCTCCTTGCTAAACTTCATAAAGATGGAGTGTACCCACTTGGCACATTTATCCAGGTGTCTCTGGGATAAAGTTCTGCCGTTCATTATCTCAGCCATGCTCCTGGTCTAGTGTTATCTCCAGTTTGCAGAGGGTGTGCTCAGTGCCATTTTCCATGCCGTTGAAAAAGACTTCAAATAATATGGGTCCCAATATCAACCTTCAGGGTACCTTGCTTGTGATGGGATGCCAAGTAGGCACTAGCCACTGGTTGTTACTCTTTCACAAGGTGAAATAGTCACTGGATGTACTGAATGTAGATAATGCGTGGAAGCATCGCTGTCATAGGTGGCCACCTTAAGGTGTCTTTCAGCAGCTGGTTTGGGAAGTAGCTGTGATTTCAGCAGTTGCTCTGCAGAGACAAACCAAAACTCTGCAACAGAGCTCGACTGAATTGTGTGCTGAGGCTGGGCATTCTCCTTGCAGATTAAACCACAATAAATATACTGAGCTAGAGGGAAGAAGAGACACCATGCTCCCTGCAGCAGCTGTATTCTTCATTTCAGCAAAAATAACAGAGTTGAATGGCATATTCACTGTCTCAGAACTAAGAGAATGCCCTTCTGAAGATGCATTTTCATAAAAGAAGGCTTTGACCAAATGTACTTCTTCCAAGAAAAATGTCTGCTATAATGTAGATCATTTCCCACCTCCCTCATTGCATTGCAACTGTGATCCCATCACATCAGCTCATTTCCTCCAGGGAACAGCGTAACACAACACAGGAAATGTAGTGTGGCAGGAGAGTCCAGGCTGTAAAAGCAAAAAGAGAATGCACAATTCATTTTCCAAGACAAATATTTTTGTGTCAGCCAAAAAATGTTGGTGTTCACATTTGAAAAGAAGAGAAAAAAAGGGAAAAAAAGGGAAAATGGGAAGGGAAGGGAAGGGAAGGGAAGGGAAGGGAAGGGAAGGGAAGGGAAGGGAAGGGAAGGAAATAGCAAAGTATTTTCTGTGGGTATTTCCTTTTTATTCACTCCAGAATTAACACTAATTCTATCATCATTAATTCTAGGAATTTCCCTAAAAGTTTGCCAGGATTTTTCATGAGCTTTAAGATAAAGCACATGATAGGACCCAAATCTGTTCACAGTAGAAAGATTTACTGAGGCAAATTTCAAAACCTTTCCATCTACCAATTCTTGCTAATCATTATTAAGAGCACTACTACTAATTAAACACAGTATTGCACCACTTCTTGTATCACTTCTTAGAGAAATGTATAAAATAAGTCATATGGAAGTAGAGTTCAATTATTTAGAGCACTTTCATTAGCATACACTGAGAAAAAAAAAAAAAAAAAGAAAAAAAAATCCAAAAACAACATCAGAGGAGACCTGTTGGGGTAATTGTAGCTCCTTGGGCCTCACTGACTTTGACAAGGATTTCACGAGCTTGTCCAGTGAATAAAGACCTTCTTGCCGGAAAGAGTCATTAGGAAGAGTGTGAGCAGCTGGTTTTCAAGTTTGCTTTGAAGCCCTCTGGATATTTTGTCACACATTACAGAGGACTCAGACTTGCCTTTCATGAACTGCAGAAATACAAGCAGTAGCTGCGAGTTCTGTAGCTGTTTTCCAGGGGTATTTGCCCATGCAAGTTAATCTTATTTCCACAGGAACCTCAATTGTCCGATCATTTACGAATTACTGACTGAGAACTTCGCAGCTCTCTGATTGCAATTGCTTCTGGAGGCAGAATCAGGTTGAGGTCCTTGAGAAGATGATTGTGAGAAAACTTTTGAGAGATGGAGTGGGTGCTGGGGGAAGTCAGGAGGTTACCAGGGGTGAGGAGGGGGAAAGAGTGGTAGTGAGCTGCAAATTGCATGAGGACTACCAGCTCAGAAGAGCTACCAAGCTGGTAGGACAGCTACAAAGCTGGTGAGGGGTCTAAAGAGCAAATCATATGAGGAGAGGCTGAGGGAGTTTAGTTTGAAGAAGAGGAGGCTGAGGGGAGACCTCATTGCCCTCTACAGCTACCTGAAAGGAGTCTGTAGAGAGACGAGTGTTTTGGCCTTTCCTCCCAAGTGAATAATGGCAGGACCAGAGGAAATGGTCTGAAGTTGTGACAAGGGGGGTTTCGATTAGAAATTAGGAAGAATTACTTTACTGAGAGAGTGGTCAGGCACTGGAGCAGCCTGCCCAGGGAGGTGGTAGAGTCGCCATCCCTGGAGGTACTTAAGAAACAGATAGATGTGATGCTTCAGTGCATGCTCTAGTGGCCAAGATTGTAGGATTTTTTTTCATGTGTGTATGATTGGACTCAGTGATCTCGGAGGTCCTTTCCAGCCATGAGGATTTTGTGATTCTGTTATTCTGTGACTGGGGAAAAGCTAGATTGGGTCAGTGCCTGTGTCAGGGAAGGGCTCTGCACTGGATGAGAAACTGTCCTGAAGTGGTCAGTGTGGCCTCAGAGAGTGCAGAAGTAGCTGGGGTGTCTCTCTTCCTCCTTTTAGCATCCCTGTCCTCCTTCCCAGGCCCCAGCAAACTCCAGAGCACACTGCTCCTAGACCCACACACATGGAGTTGTACTGAGCAGTTTCCCAGCTCATGGGGAAACAACTATCAGTGTGAAAACTTCAGATATAGTGTGTTCACTATTTTGTCTCACTAAATAAGCCATTCAGGCATAGGGAAAAAAAAATAAACAAACAACAAAAAAAAAAGCCAACAACCAAATGGTATCTGTCATAGAAAAAGCTGTCTTTAGTCAATTCTTGAAAATGAGCATGGGTTTAGACTGCAGACATATTTGAGAATATCGCTGCCTGTTCCTGGAGGAGAGGTGCCAGAAGGGAGGGACACAAAGTTAAACTGCATGTTGTGATTTGGTTTGGGAAGTTAATGCACCATGTACTCACTCATGCAGCTTCTCTCTCTCTCTCTCTCCCTTTCTCTCTCTCTCTGTCTCTCTAAATGCAGGGAAGTAACACGTACCGTGGCAGGGCATGCACTATTTTGTACTGAGCCTTTCCAAAGCATCACACAACGCTATATTCATTCTCCCATGCAAACTATTTCCGAGGTAGCCCACCCAGTAACATTTTCCCTATTTAACAATGTAAGAAAGTGGTTCTGGCTACTGAATTGCTATATAATAATTTCCATAACCCCACTGAAAACAGCCAAGTCTCCAAGCACATACCCGGGTTACCAAGAAGCCCAGGCAGAGCAGGTCAGCATCCCTGTGCAGCATCAGAGGGTTCTGTCCCATGTGGTGGTGGTCCCAACACGACAGTCCATTTCTGCAGCACTTTGTATCAGTGGGAAGCATTAGCCCAGGGCTGCAGGGCAACTTCCAAGTGGCCACTTGGGCTATCCCTGGGCACAGCACCAAGCTCCCTGGCTGCTTCAGTTACTCAGCGTAGACTTTGCCCCCTGTTCCCAATGGAGCAGTGTGGCAGGGTACCCCCAAGCAGCTCCACAGTGCTCCCCAGGGGTACACAGGTTTTCAGCCGTGTGTGAAACACCCTGTTAACAAGAAGAGTTTGTAAGCTGGTTGTAAAGAATGTAAAGCACTTTTGGATTCTTCTGGATGAATGACAAATAAATGACAACAGTGAAGTTATTAACTGGCTGACATAACTGGCTCATTCAGATTCCCAGCTCTGCTCAGTATCTGCATGACCTCACCTCTGCTTGGGAGACAAAGTTTTTACTCACTGGTTGGACAAATCTGAAAATTAAAAAAATAAAAAATAAAATTAAAAAAGCACATTTTTCTGGCAAGAGGAATGAGCAATGACAGCAATCTGAGCAGGGCAGTGCACTGGCCAGCTTTGTCAGCTCAGGAGGTGACTTCAGCTGGAATTAGCAGAGGGAATACCACCCAGAGACTGGGCTGAGCAAACAAGAGCGACTGGTGGGAAGGGCACCAGCCTTCCCTCCTGGGAGAGTGGTTACACGAACAGGGCTGTGCGAGGTTTCCGCACACGGGGAACAACAGCATGCTCATCACCTTCCGCCGTGGGCAGGAGCAACTGCAAATGGTCTTTCAAGCAAAGGCTTGCTCAACGCAGGATGGATTTCAAGCAAAGCATGGTGTAAGAGACAACCAGTCTCTTGCTAATTTCCCTGATTTACAGCTACAGCTGCATTATTGTGCTTACATTTCACATGACAGGGTGTTATATCACGGGGCCTAGGAGATCACCAAAACAAACTGTACACAAAAAGCAAATAACTGGCCAGGCCTTATGACAGCAATTCCCAACATTAAGATAACTCATTAAATTTGAGGAAAGCATATTTCTTTTAAATCCTGTGCTGTGAGCACACAGGTGACAGCCTCACAGTCAACCAAGCATTTCTGCAAACCCTTCATCACACCTAGAAGGAGAGAGATGCTCGCTGGTGGACACATGGGAGAAGCACACGTGTCCAGAAGAAGTGTCCCCTCCTGGCAGACCCCTCCTGCAGGCAGCAGATGGTGGCTCTGGCTGGGCACCTGATGGGTACAGGGGTGTCTGCTGTTCCCATCAGGTCAGCCCATCCTGAATGAGTGAAAAGGCCTTCCTACCCTGTCCAGGTCCTTCTCTTGGGGACACAAGGGGGCTGCCTGGGGCTGCCAGGGCATAGAGACTTAAACTGTGAAAAAAGCAAGAGAAAACTTTGGGTTCTGGTAAGAAGCACTCAGGCACCCCACTCCATCTGTGTCAGAAGGAATTAGATACCTAAGCAGCTTTCCAAAGCTTGCACATACCCATTCAATGAGGAATGTTGTCATTTCAGGTTGTTACTACAATCTTTTGTAGTCAGCAACAAAACCCAGTTTGAAAATAGGAAGCGATTGCGGAGGGGCAAGGGGAAGAGGATGAGTTTTCTGTTTGCTTTACAGAGGGAATTGGCACTGGTTGCCTCTGCTGACTGCAGTGCTGCACGCCATTCCCCCACCCTCACCAGTCCTCTCCAGCCTCAGACATCCCCAAACTATTGCCTGCCCTAGATTCATCTCTTTGGTAAACCATCACATATCAGCTGCAAGCGAGGACTGTATTTTCAAGATGCAATGGCACTTTGAGGAGTTTGACTGGAATCCCAACATAAGAAGTCCCTTTTATTTTCTTCTTCTTCTTACCTAATTTTGAAACTACTGATGGCTCCATTCTGCGTAGTCTTGCTAGTAGACCTATATCATATGAATGCTGAATTTTCATTCATTTTCCCCACGCTACGTGGGTCAAAAAACCAAGGAAAACCCCCTTGCTTGGATAGATGGCTGCATCTCTTATTTACTTGTCCTTGCTTACAGAGGGATTTTAATGGATGGGTTGGATAATTTATTCCCCAAAGCTAAGGCCTGGTTTCTAATATTGCAAATACAGTACTGAATCTCCTCCAGATTAAAGATCTTTATTTTTAAATCAATTTGTCTATTATTATAAAATTTAAAATACTCCACTCAGCTAGATATTTGCACTTTTTCAAAGATCTATAATGTGAACAAAACTTGCCTGTTGTTTCCTAAATGGCCTCCTGGATTTTTGCCTGGGATTAAGTGCATTGGATGACGTTGAACCATCTGTGCTGTGCTTTGCTATTATTTTATTCTGAATAGGAAATAAACAGAAAAAGGCATTATGGTAGTTGCATCCACCCACTAAAAGGCATGTATTTAGCCAAAAAAATAATATCATTCAACTATTAGCATCACCTTAGAAGATCTTCTTTCTCTGAAGAAAATACATAATGTTCATAGTTCATTATTTGTTATGTGATTTCTCAGCTTTTATTTAGGCTTGGAAGATTTATAGTGAAACACTTGAAATCTAAAGTATGCTGACTATCAAAGTTCTGACTTTACTCTCTTTTGAGAGAACAATTATTTGTCTGGTCAACCTCCATGCTCTCTTAGAATAAGAACAGGACAACGCCTGAATTCATGTATAACCCAACTGTACTAAAGAGAACATTACATTACAGGCTATCCAGGGTATTTCTGTTCAAAGAAATACTTTCTATGTTACCATGCTCCAAATAATAACTTTTTAATTCTGAAAATTATTTTATTTATGACTCATAACACATATCACCAGACAATGTTTAAAATAGATCCTAAGTGCAGTCACAGTTTGGCCTGACATAGACCTCACATGAAACCCCTCTAAGTGTTGGTACTGAACTCACCCCCACACATGTGAACACTTCCACCTGAGCATAGTGCAAAGATGTAAAATGTCTAATGTATGTAGTGAATCTGCACAGACCACAGCTTTCATGGAGAGTGCCTAACATTACTCCTTCTCCATGCTACAAAGGGCTTGGACAGCATGGGGACTAACTGCAGGAAATGATGCTTTCCTTTCTTCCCTTCGCTGCAGCCACATCTGCAAAGCAGATCCATCCAGCTGAAAATTGGGGGCATAAAGTTCAGGTTGGGTGACTTCTACAGATACTTCCTCTTCCAACACAGATAGCTTTTCAAACTCCTCCAGGAGTGGGCATTCCTTCTGTGCTTTTTTCCTACTGGATGCTGTCAAGAATAAATTTTGCCTTCAGCTGTTGGCAATAAGTGTCTTTGCCACAGTTATTGTCCTTCCAGTGAAGAGTGTGAGAGCTCAATGAGGAAGGCACAGCTGTCTTAGGGGGCAGGAGAAGACATCTCTGCAAATCAGCGTTGGGCTGCCAGTGCGACTGCCCTATGGTCAGGTCAGTCCTCCCTGGGGATCCCCTTCATGTTTGAGAAACTGGTCAATCTCCGATAGTACTGGCAGTTGTTTTTCTTTTGACTTGTTTGACTTGGACTTCTTACTGGTTGCTGTTTAGTTTTGATTTGTCAGCAGACTGCGTCTGTGATGATTAATCCTCCTTATGAATGGAAATACCATAGGCTTTTTGCAAATATCATTTCTGTTTCTGGGTTATTTCTTGTGACAAATGATATTAAGCGATCTCTTCTGGACTGCATACTTCACACTGCAAGGTGTTCTCTAACACTTCAGGCTCAAGATGTTCAAGTCTCAAGTCTCTTGACTTGTTCTGCCCTTGAGACACAGCAATATGCCATGTGTGACAAGAGAGCAACTTCAGGAGCTCCTGCTCTGCCCAGAAGTGACAGTGCAGAGATGGCATCTTAACTGACTGGTAGCTCTTTCCCACACACAGCAAGCCCTGATGTATTCTTTATTTGTGCCAAACTACAAACTACAGTCCTCCTTTTTCATCAGACTTTCCACAGATTTCTCTATATGTTCTTCCTCATTTTACAGTCTGTTAAGCAAACCTCATCTGCTCTAAATATTGCTCAGGGCCCCTCAGAGGTGTCTCTGCAGTTGCACAGATCTGTTTTCTCTGGGGTCCCCAGAAGCCAAAAATATCAATGTTCGAACATGCTTTCAACATGAAACACATATGAAAATGAAAAACATATTTCAACATTAATAACTGTCACATATTTTTACTTTCCATTTTCATGAATAAGTCATGTCCTGTACTAACAGAAGGATAAGCAGAATTCAGAGTGGACTTTAAAACTCAAACTTTCTTATATATAATATATACAAATATATACAAATCCATATATATAATTTATACATACATTATATAAGTATATATCATATGAAATATATATAGCTTATATATAGTGACTATAAATAAATAATGCATAATGGTGAAACTATTCAAGTAAAAAAGAGTTCTTTCTCTCCCAGTGAAGAAAGACAGAACCAGTGCTTTGCCTGACACATCTGTGTTCCCCAACAGATGGAAACTGAGGTATGTCAACTGCAGATGGGTTCATAGCACCCTGTATTTGAGAACTCACAATTTTTCAGAGGCCAGTAGCAATTATACACCACAATATGGCAGCCTGGGAGTGATTTCAAGATATGGAAGCCCATAAAGCAAAACACTTTCATGTGGAAAAAGCTGAGCAACTGGCTGAGCAGCTTTGAATTTGCTCCTGAGTGCCATTCCCCTCCCCGGAGATGAAATGAGCCATTCGGGTGTTAGGTGTCTTTTTAACTGCCTGGGCCTTCTCTGTAGCAGATAGAAACAGTAATTGAAAACTGCCAACATGAAAATGCTTAAAATATGGGGATGTGAATCCTGCTTCTGAGACCTTGTGATTTTTTCAGTGTTCCTTAATGCAGTTTCTATGTTTTCTACATGTCTGTCTCTGTCTCCATAACTCTTCTCTTCCTCCATTTTGCTCTTTCTCTTTTGTGTTCCTCCTGATACTTTCTGTTCCCCTTTCCTCATGCACCTGCCTTGTGTCCCTTCTCCCAGAAACCATCATTTTTGTTCGCTGTAAGACCAAGATAAATATCCGCTAACTGCCCCTGAAGTTCCACTACAGCTTGTCTTCTCTGCACATAGCTGCACAGGGTTTTTGCTATAGAGATACCCATGGGCTCCTCAAAGAGGAATTGCACACTATATAAGCTCTGAGAGTAATAGAAAAAAAAATCGCGAAAGACAACCAAGGTTTTATGAGTTCTTTAATATTGCTGATATTTTTGTCCAAAAAGACAAACACTATCTGAAGCTTCCTCTGCCAGAGCCCAAAACAAACTCTTAAACACCCCAAAACCTCATGAAACAAAGGCAGCATACATCTATCTGCAAGGAATGGAAGGGGTAGTGCATAAAACCCATAGCCTTACACCCCAGGGAGTGGAACAAGACATGCAACCCTTCCACTTGACTCAGGTGTTATACAAACTGTCAATGCATAAACACTTTCAAGTGAGACAGTGCTGGAGCCCCAGGAGAAATCAGAGCGCAAGCCACAGCAGCATGAGCTGGGGATTTGGTTATCTTCCTCAAACTGCCTGTTTTATCCATCACTCTCCCCCAGACTGCTCGAACACGACAAAGGCTGCTCTGACTCGCACCCTCTTGTAACAAGCCTGTAAGTTAGTTCCAGACTGCTGTAGCAGTGGTGTCTCCTGATCACACCCATTTGTCCTGTTTCATGGTCCCAGGACAGCCGTACACCATCTGTGTATGTGCACAGACTCCTCGTCACCATCTCCAGCCCTGGAAAGGAGAGCAACCCCTGTTAGATGGGCACAGCAAAGGTTACAATGGAAATATGAGTCCTACAGCATTCTCTGTCCTTACAGTCGTGCAAGATAATGTGAATGTCATGTTTCAGAGTGTGTTTCCATTAGCAAGCAAGTGAAAGAGCTGAGGAGCTCAGAGTGTTAGAGAGGTGTTCGTTCCCATATACTGCCCCTCCAAGGCAAGTAGCCCCAAGGAAGGAGCTAAAAGCTCCTGTGAGAGACACTGAGCAGACCAGTCCTTCTGCAGAAATCACAGACAGATATATTCCCTCACGCACACAGGAGCTCCTGACACCAGAGGCTTCTCAGAGGGGGTAGGGGATGATAATGTAGCCAACTTGCATGACTTTATCATGAATCTTGTAATGGTCAATGTTTAATTTAAAGTTACTGGAGTCATAGTTTCATAGACTGAGCAATAATATCATCCTGGGAGCTGATACTAAGTGGAATATCCACTATTTCTCTGAGTCTGTTCCAGTGCTGTGCCTTTCTCCTATGTGCTTCATCTTTCCTGGAGCAATTCTGCCTTTTGTCATATTAAAGTAGATATTGCCCAGAAGGACTCATCTACCTAGTCAATCCACCTCATCTGCATGCGTGATCCGTTCCTCTCGTTATGTACTGCAGCACTCATGTTAGTGGCACCTGCAGATTTCACCAATCGTAGCCACATCTGCTCCTTCAGACTGTGGGTGAAGGTACAGCATAACATTGGCCCAAGTACCATCCCCAAAGATGGGGGAATGCCCTCACAATTCTTTGGTTGAATGAGCATTCAACATTTACAACCACTTTTTAATACCTGTTATTTTACCTGCCTAATGCAGACCGTGGCCATTTGACCTTATATGTGAATAGACATACAAATACTTCTTTTTTTTTTTTTTCCTAAATCTGTTTTATTTTAACTAGCATGTTGCACAGGAGTCTACAAGTGTGTGTTTCTGTGTATGGGCAGCATTGCTTTTTCACTGAGCACTGCCTCATATCTGGCTGGGACAGACAGGATGCAAACATAATACCCTTATTTGCACCCACTATTGAGACAGACCCCCTGTTACCTTTGTAAGATTAGTCTCATCAACATGATAACTGCTATGGAAAAGGGAGGTCTAGAAACCTTGTTAGCCTGTCAACTGGCATTAATTACACTGCACTCCTTTTCTCGTTGTTTGCCACATCTGCTTTCTCATGTCTGGCCTGTGTCTGTGTGTGATTATGTGGGAAATACAGCTTATATTTAAGATAAAATAAATATTTAGTCCTTGTAGTTTCAAGGCAAAAGCTAAAACCCCAAAATCCAATTAAAATTCCTGAAGTTTATAATTTAGTATAATCTCATGGTTTTTAAATTGCTTTTGTGAATGTCTGGACCCTGCTTCCACGAACCAGCAATAAAGTGTGCCTGGGTCTGAACAGTGGGAGTGGCCAGCGAGTGGCTGGGGAAATGGCTTTTAGCCCCAGCATGGCAATTTGGGGAAGGTATCTGGACTGTCCTCGGTCCTGGCTGAGGTGGCTCCCAGCCTACCTGGGAAGGTCAAAGCTGAAGAGAAATAGTTAAGTATATAAACTACAGTATATACACAGGACTGGATGCAGCTGTACGACACCACAGGAGAGAGGAGGGATGGCAGCAGCTCAGCCCCCATCACCACAGGCAGCACTGGCCAGGAGCAACGTTCCTCTGAACCTCTCCCCACAAACCCCTGCTTGCCAGCGTCTGCTAGTTAACACTGCTCATGCTGAGTGCAAATCCCAGGATTAGCAGCCGAAAAATGACCTTTCTGCTGATTACTGGCAGGAGGGGATGGATGTGCAGTAAAGTAAGCGAACTGAAAGCCTGTGCTGGAGGAAGACTGGCTGCCATTCCTGCAGTGGTGACCAAATGGTGAGCAGCTGGGGTCACTCCTGCATGCAGGACCTCTTTCAGCTTGCAGACCCCCTCACTGCACACCTGCACCAAAAGCTGAGTTAGGATGACTGAAAATATCTGAGACTGATCCTCACCCTTAATATGTGAACATATTAAGTCACCACGTTATACCCCATCAGCTCCAGGGAGTGAAATTCTTAACAACTCATATACCTTTGCTGCATATGAAACCCCTGAAAAAGAAGCAAACGTCAGGGAGAGAGGAACATGCTTTCCCTGGGAGAAAAGCTTATGGGAGTGAAGCACAAGGAAGAATGCACAGGAAACTCAGAGCTGGAATCTTCTGTTGAGTTTAAATGTGTGTCAGTTCCTGTTTAAACAAAATTTGTAGTGTCCAAGTAGCCACAGTGGCAAGTTAAATTTGTGTTTTGCTACTACCCAAAAACCCTGAGCAAGCATGGTCTTGTCCTGCGGCATCTGTGGTATAGGATGGACAGGACAGGACTAATACAGCCTAAAGACAACTAGAACATGAATAAAGGAAATAAAACAGAAAGACTACAAGTTTTGCAATGGGTTACTGAGCCAAACAAGCGTAGACCTCAGTGTATCTGATATCCAGTCTAGTGTCTGTACCCCATTATCTTGGGGAATTCCTGTAACTTGGCACATTCTCACTGAGAGAGAGCACAACTCCTGTAACAAGTCACAAAGAATTTAGATAAAACAAATATATGCAACTATACAACCTATAATGTTGTTATATAAAAAAAGCCAATTTAAGTATCCTTTTAAAAAATTCAAATATCCAAAAGGTACTGTCTTGCTCTCAGGTTTTTCAGGTATTCTTCCTAGAATTCATCAGAAATCTGCTCAGTGGCAGAAGCTGTTCAATAAGAACAAGAGCAGTGTTCTAGTGGCCAGTTTCTGGACTCAAAGTGACAAGGGCACAACCTTCCGCCACTTGGAGAATTCAATAAACCAGTCTTTTCTTCATCTGATTTGCTTTTAAAGATAAACCTATGGATTTTGAAAACTAGCTCAGACTGATCACCCCTAACATGGGTCCAATCCCAAACAAGAATCTGAGAAATACTGATGCAAACTGTACAGCAAAGATCCTATACAGTTGTGAAACTGCAGCTTTATGTGGAGAAGATCATAGTGAGAGGACATTCATTTCCCTTTCCAGATGCCAACCACCTTCAATTCATAATCAGCTGTCTTCTGTTTAGGACATTTTTACATGCTATCTTTCTTTCTTGCCATTCTAATACAAATCAAGAAGCAAAACAATTGGTCCACAGTTGCTATTCTCCTTTCCCATCAATGAGCTCTGAAAAAATCCCTACCCTTTTTTCAAGCTGTAAAGTTAAAAATTAATATAAAATTAATAGAGGTTAAATCTTTATGAAGTGAATTAATGTATGTTAAATTTCCTGTTGAGATTTACATTTACAAATGGAAAAGGGACCTGAGTCTAGTTTTGCTCTCAAGAGCAAGAGCAAAACTTTCAAGTTATCTGATTCATTTCTCGTTCCAGCTGGTATTGCAAAATAATAGCTAAGTACTGTAACTGAAGTAGGGAAAATTGCCTCTGTGGCCACATGCAATACTTTCAGAGAAATGCAAACACAAAGGGAAGAAATATCGGAAGTCTGTACAGGAAATGTTTGCTTAAAATAGTATTCAGCTTCTTCTTTGCTTGCAGGATTTGGATACGACTCCCTCAAGCAAGAGGCTCTGTGTTTGCAGGAGACATGGGCCCCAGTGGGCACAGGCTCCCTCCCAGTGGGCACAAGCCCACTCCCTCGGTGGGAGACCAGGGTACTGTTGGGGTGTGTGTAAGATTGCCACGCTGATGTCGAGGGAAATGAAGGACACACCTCTGCCTTATCTGCAGGGGAAAAACCAAACCAACAGTAATTATTAGACCGCCACATAAAATAGATCTTTCCATTCTGTCAGCAGAAGCAAAATAGACCAGTCCCACACCACTGGCTAGTTTTGCTCCCAACTTGCTGTGTATTGCCATTTGTTTTGGCTCCTGACCAGCCCGTTCAGGGCTTTGAAGGTGCTTAAACTCACAAGAAAAATCAAAAGCTATTTGCCCTACATTGTTCTTAGCTACATTGCTGTTCTCTGATTCCATGAAAGTAAGTTTCTTTATTACTGTTTATGATGTTCCCGTGTTTTTAGTATTTAGACAACCTTTCAAATCAAGTGTCTTACATAAAAAACAAAACAAAACAAAACAAAAGAACCCAAAACCCAAACCAAACATCTTTTTCTTTCAAATTTTCTACTTTTACTTGTTCTGAGCTGGCTTAGCTACAAGCACCCTTTGTCCATATTCTGCACAGTACTACCTGCTTGGTTTTCACCTAGAAAATAGTTTCTTGCACAGAATAGGTTCCTTTTGAATTTCAAGGGCTTTTGTGATGTTCCAGATCTACTTCCAGCTCTTTTAGCTGCTTGTAATTGGCCCAGCGTGGCAATTCAATGTGGTCAAATGCATCAAGACGTGCAGGAATTGACAGATATTTTAATGCATATCATTAAAACAGGCCCTGCAACTCCAAAGCAAGTGATTTCAAGAACTTTGCAACATAGGGTATGTATTGGGGTCTGTGCCCCATATAGGAAAGCAGATGTACGTAGGGGTTGTAGAGGAATAATCTTACCATGGAAATGAAAGCAAGAGCCAGGAATGAACCTGCACTCTCTGAGCTCCAACCCAGTGCGCTCTGTATGGAACCAGGCACTTCTTTACATTGAATGGCCCGAAAACACCCCTAAAGCAAGGATGCTTGTCATACTGCCCTGGGAAAACGAGGTTGTTTTATTAAGTGCAAGATTATTAGCAACAAAATGGCAAAGCAAAGCACTCAAAAGGCAGAGTTGGTGGTAATTAGTCTCTGTGCTGGATACACGTTATGAGGACACCGAGGTGACCAATGCCCACCGCATCCCTGGGCCTGTTCGGTGTGCAGGAAGGACCACGCTCACTGAATGAATGGCTGCTTTATGTCTCACTACTGGCAGCCTGTGGCCCTGCAGTACAGCATTGTCCCCAGCACAGTGCCCAACTGCAGCTCTGGTGACAGGGTCATCCATTCCCTGCCCTGGTGCTCACAGCTTCACCTCCATGCACAAATATTAAGTTATTCACCCTCACCACGTTATGGGAAAGGGGCTGATCTGTTTCTCATGGTTGGTGAACCTCCAGTGAGGCCCAGTGAGGCAGGCTGGGGCCAGTAACGTTCAGACATGTTGGCAGTTCCCACTGCCTTTAGCGGCCGCAGCATCTACTATGGCCTCCTGCAAAGCAGACTCAGGTGTCTCAGGAAACAGGTACCAGAGAAGGATGAATCTACAGAGAGTTTCCACCTGTTTTAACTGATTTTCCTGGAAATTAAAATGCTGTAGCACAAGCAGGGACAGAATGCAGTTCTCCTGGATATTTAAATCATCCTCACCATCTCTTCTCTCCTGCACTTCTTGTCCTGCTCATTGCAAGCTTTCAGTAGAAGTTCTGGTGGATCTTCTGGGATGGTGGGACTTTTGCCTCTATGTCCCAACAAATTTCTTTGCCTACTGGATGTCTCCAGCCATGAAGGATGCCACCAGAACTTCTTTCCTTCTTTAACATCCAGAACTGCCTCTCCCTTCATGCCTAATTTTTTTTATAGAAAAGTCCTCCAAACTCATTGGGACTTCTAGGTCTGTGACCCTTTTCTATGCCTCCTAACAGGGAGGGCCTTTATTTCTGGACAGTTTGGCTTGACCCTGGCATAGAATGGCGTTAAATGCAGTCTTTCCAAAATCTTAGATTTTGTCCAGACTGAAAGGTTTTCGTCTGGGGTGATCTTGCCTAACCAAGTTCTGCTGCTGCCTTTAAATGCTGCATTTTCTGCTTCATTCTTACTATTGCTATCACAGCATCGCTGGGCTCCAGCAGAGATTAGGGTTTCATTGTGCAGGGAGCTGCTCTGCCACTGAGGAGGAGAGAGTGTCTGCCACTAAGCACTTACGTCTAAATCAACAGGACAGACAAAGGGGTCCAGAAAGGGTGTACTGCTGTCTCTCTTTGGCAGCAGAAGAAAGAAATATAAGCACAGACACTACCATAAAATCACACTGGAGGTCTGTAGTGGAAACAGATTTATACCCCCAGCTTTTCTCTCACCATTTTACCACTAGACCATCCTCTTATTGTTTGCTTTCGGTCTAGAAACAATGCTTTGGGGAAGTCTTTTTTTTTTTTTCTGTTCCCAAAAATACAGTTGCTATACATGTGATTTAATGCTGAGTTTTGAAAACAGCCTTGAACTGCTGTCCTGTTAGAAGACTTTTCTTACATGTTTTGGATTCTTGCATGCTTGTGCCTGTCACCTTTTATATAAAATGTGCACAACATTCAAACATGATGTGAGGAGCTCAGCTGCAGCCTCTGCAGAAATCTCTGCAGAGATCAGGCTGACCCTGAGATAGCGCTCTGATTAGTTTGATTGCCTAGAGGCCTCCATCGACCTACAGGGAACAGGCCACAGCAGGGATTTTTTTTTCTTCTCTAAATAGCAGTTCAAACTCAATAGAACCAAAATAATTAGGTTGGAAGTAACTACTGGTAAAGAAGCATCATTTTAATTTAGAACAGTAAAATGTTAAAGGATAGCTTATAAAATGGTATTTAGTACATTTGTTGGAAAAGACACTAAACCCTCTCCTTTTTCCGCATAAAAGTTATCTTCAAAAAGCTATTATATTCCTCCCAAATGAGGAAGTATGAGGTTTTGTGTGGTTATAGCACAGCTGTGGGCTGTACTCGATTTTGTGAGTACAAAACCCAAATTGGGTCCCTTTCTTTTATAAATGTATGATCTAGTGGCTTGAAAAGTCATGAAGAGATTCACGTTCGAACACACTAAGAATTTTACTGTCTTTGATGACCAGGGTATAAAAGGTTTATCAGATTATATATGGATTGGGATCTTAAGCTTAAAATATTGGAATTTTATCATGAGTCCCATTACACGTCACAATTTTTTTTTCTGAAAGTCCCTGATGTCAAATCTTGTACACGGATAAAGGTTGCAGCTTTCATTACAAAGAAAAAAGAAATTTCTGCCTTATGCTGTGGAGGGGACAAAAGACAGAAAAAGTAATTTCCTAAGTTGCTTTCAGTGGTATCTGCAATATAAATTAAAAAATACCATAGCTTTGAATTTTCTTTTTAAGGCAATCTACTAATGTATTGAAAATTGATTCCCAGCTTTAAACTGACTGTGGTTAGCAACTATGGAATCCATTTGTGCTACAAATGCACAAAAACAATGGCAAAACAGAAGAACTTGGAGCAAATGTGCAGTTTTCCCCAGTCAGTGCCCTGAGAAGCTGCAATTCCTGTCAAAGTGTCATAGAATCATTTTGGTTGGAAAAGACCCTTGGGATCATCAAGCCCAACCATCTACCCTACTCTACAAAGTTCTCCCCTACACCATATCCCCCAACACCACATCTAAATGACTGTGTTTATGGGCCTGATGGTGGTAACACATCAGAATCAGTTGACTTGACTTTGGGATGGCTCCCCTTGCCCAGCCAGCAAGGTATGGCTGAGCTCACATCCAACCTTCCTCCCTCCTCCTGCCCAGTGAGTCAGGTATGTGAGGAAGCCTAAAGTATTTGCAGGGTTCACTGTGGGCTAAGAAGCCTGAGGATCACTGCATTAAAGATGCCCAGGGCCATTCATTGATCTGATCCATATGGTGTTCCCTGTCCGGGGTCAGAAAATATGTCCTGGTTCACTTCTGCCTCCTGTTTACCACAGGCGGAAAGAAGCTCCACAGTATGCACCTTTCATATGACTTCTCCTTAGTCTTTCCCAGAGGAGCCTGTAAAAAACATTAACATGTCTTTTTGGGGAATTGTCACCATTAACTCTTTGACTGGTGGTGGCAGGTTGCTTTTGAACAAGCCATCCTAACTCTGCCAGGTCAAAATCCTCGCGGCTCACATTCCTTGTTCTCATTGATGGAGCTTGTAAATGTTATACCCAAGAGTATTGTGCCATTTCCCATACGTGTGTGCTGCCTACATAGCAACAACTTGGAAAACACAATTGCACTGTTTAAGTGTGTTACGTGATTGGGGCAAGTGAGGATCTGGTCCTGTGTGCTGTTTCTGTGCTGTTCTGCTCATCCTTTCTGAGATCAATAGCACCAGAGAATATGATACCACAAGTCTGTAATTTTCAAACTTAAACAAAGTATTTCCTTGGATTGGTGACCAAACTAATTTTTATGACATGTCATTTCAGCAAGGACGTTGCTTTATTTCGCAGAAGGGTTTCCCATAGATAACGGTTGTTAGTTGGCTGAGTTGGAGTCTGACAGGATTAAGGAAATCTAATCTGACAGCTGGTTTTGTGCAAGGAAGCATAATGTGGCTGTTGTTACAAGAGGCAATGTGGGATGTTTGTGCACAAATGCATGACAAGAGGGCTTGCTCTTAGCTGTATATGTAAGTGCAGCTTAGCAGTTCAAGAAGCACATTAGGGCTAAATGCCTTGCAGAGAAAACTCCATGTGACTTTTTCATCATGCACAGTTTGTGGTTATGAATATGATTATGTTTTTGCTTTCACTATAGTTGTCAGGAACAGATGTTTGAATTCTGGTTAAAATAAAAAGAAGCCATATTGCCCATTACTTCAAAGAAAAGCCAAGTCAGCTCACCACTAAAGAGTGAGGATCCATAGCCAGAGGAATAGATTGCCTCTCCAGATAACAACCCAATAGATATTCACGACTGACACTGCAGAAGCGGTCTGTCCTATCAGAAACAGTCCCTCAGATGCTCACGTTTCATATCCCAGCTCCTGGGTTTTTTTTTTTCTCCCAGCAAACTGCCCAGCAACTGCTAAGCCCGGACATTTGAAAACAGAGGGGTTTCCAGTGGGAGCGTGCAGCTCAGCGCTCCGAGGCACCACTGACACTTCTGCTGAACTCAACAGTCTCCGGGGCAGACACCAGCGCTGAAGGTGCCCTTCCGGAAACACAAAGCATTTCTGGAGGTTCTTTCCAGTCAGGAGAGATTTTACGCCATCAGTTGAGCTCACATCAGAAAAAAAAAAAAACCTTAAAATTTGCTTTATTACAGCTCTGTAAAATCACAGGCTGCACGCTGGCATGTTTTGCACAGGTTTTACACCACTGCAACTCTGACAAATACCCCAAAGTAACATTTAATTTCCTCACAGTTTCAGTGAGGATTTAGCTGAGCCCAGGATCTACAAGGTGCTCAGCACAATGCTAATGATGTTATGGTGACACCAATATAAATATACTCACATGGGACTGACACTTGTCAGATTTGGATAAAATAAAAATGGGAGAAGTGTTCAGAAGAGATGAAAGCGGAGACACAGGATAAAGGCATGATGGTGTTACACGGTGAAAGCACAAGAGCTGGTGACTAGCATAACTCATGGTGCTGCAGAGCAGGGCAGAGGGCAGAGGAAGCACCAGGTATTCCTTTGCCCAGGAATGCTGCAGTGCCCCATGCCCCTGCTCTGGCACAGGGAGGACACAGCTACCTGCTTAGGACAGCAAGTCTGAAGAAAGTCTGAAGAGCATTCAGGGCAGATTGGAGCCCAGGTGGCCCTAGCGATACAATTTGGACTTCTGCAGCTCCCAACCCCCAGCCCAGACTGCCCAGGCAATGAAGGCGTTCCCAAGGATGGAGTGTCAGGTACACAATGCTGGGCTTGTGCAAATGAAGGACAGAGAGCTGGTGTCATGAGATCTGAGATTGCCCTTCTCATGCAAACGAGATGGAAGAAATTGCTACAGTTCCATACAGGAGGATCCCAGCATAACCTTGTAAACCAAAATCAGACGTTCCTGGTAAAAGAGCCTGCTTCCACAACGGGAAATGCCTCCTGTCTTGCCCTGCAGCCCCACTGCTGGAGGTGACTCTAATTCTCCTGAGCCATGCAATGCAACAAGATCCTTTCTGTGGATGCATGAGACACCTTGCCTGTGAGGTTTAGGGTTTATGTTGTAGTTTGGGATAGAAGTGTAACACTGATTGCTTCCATACTAGCTAACATAAACTTAGGAGTAAAGAAGATTGAAGAATAGTAAGTCCAAAAGCCAAGAGGCAAATCTGCTTGACATAAATATCTTAGTATTGTGCAGGTCCCTCAGAGTCAAATTTTCTTCCTTAGCAGTTTGTGGATCCCTTATTTAATACAACATAGTTCTTGGGTTGAGCTTGCTGGAAAACAAGTTGTGGTAATTTCCTGTGGAAATAGTCTTCTTCCAAACTGCTGCACTTCCATGTTAAAGCAATCTGTTCACTCCCATTAACTCAAATTCTCATCTGACCACAATTAATACAGCTGTTACACAGAGAGAGAGAGGAAAAAAAAAAGTTTATCTTATTTTTCCTACTAATTTTTATAGTAAAACGTGCATGGATCAATAGTAATACATGCATATGTTATGTTCTCTTTTCACTGAAGTAAAGGGCAAAACAGCAAATCTTTGACCTTAACATTTAACTCTGAATGCAGAAAGTGTGCGAAAAGATTATTTAAGTTATACAACTACTGAAGAAGTGTAATTGGACTTGTTATTTTCAAAACAAAATCTTACTGACATTTTCACAGCTAAGCCTTTGAAAAGCATTTTTAAGCATGGGTCACTGAAAATTGCAGAGCTGCCTTTTGCTTTCTAATGAAGTCAAGAAACCATCCAGACTTGCCACAAATGTAAACAAGCACCAGGAATTCGTGTAGAAGCTGTAAGGTCCCATCATCCAGATTCATTTCCTGAATAAAAAGGCTGTGTGAGAACCAGGATATAATTTTAGGGATGGCAGCCATTCTCTGCTCCATGGGCCTGACTGAACACATTTTAATGAGAAAATGCCAGTTCACTGGAACTGATTAATTCCACATGTTTTCTTGCTTCCTGTTTGTCAAGTTCACCTCCAGGGGTTCCCACCCGGACTTCAGCTGGGAACAGAGCTGCAGCCTGGGCTTGTGTGGCATCCAAAGGCCCACGTTGGGCCACCACATCAGGTGTCACAGCACCAAGTGCCCCTGAAGGACTTACGGAGTTATTTTGAAAACTGCTTGCTTTCTTTCTGCATCCCTTGACAGGCTGTTCCAATAGGCAAATACTTCTGATTTTACAAACATCTGCTAGTTTCCAGTTTCTCCGGATTCACCTTTGAATCATTAGGCTCAATTTCCTTTTTCACTCAATTACAGATCCCCCTGCATTCAAATATTTTCTCTCACTGCAGTCAATTATAGACCAGGATCAAGTTTCCTATTTTCTCTCCAATATACAAAAGCTGTATAAGACTTTCTAAGGTTATATGGCTGGATGCCAGACTGAGTGTGAAAAACATGCATTTAAATAACTTTAATCTTGGGTAAATTAGGGATTTTAAAAATTAAAAATGCAGAAAAATGAAGATACTACCTCTTTTTAAGACTCTTGTTTGCAGCTCACGACAGTGTATTCTACAGGCATCCTACCTAGGAAGAGGGCAGAGCTACTATATGATTGGATATCTATTGATTTTATTATCTATTTTATACTTACATATAAATGTAAAATTTCAACAGGAAAGGAAGTTATAAAAATTATTTATCATTTGCCTAAGAATAAACATGTAAAAAAAAAAAAAAAGAAAGGAACAAACCAACCTCTAACACTGAAAAAAGCTATTTATATTAGATAGGGTAACCTAAACCTTAAAGCACAAAACTGATCTAAAGTCAGAACAGAAATAGTTTAGCAATAACTTGAAATGTAACAGGTTTTGGTCCTGGGGGGAGTATCTTAAAACGTGAGGTGATTCAGGGCAAGGGTGTTCCTTCTGTCTTGAAAATAGCTACCCAGAATATTGTTGTATTCATTTTTAATGAGTATAACATTCCTGGACTCAGGAATGACTGTGCCCCTCCGTTCTGTGCACAGCATAACTAAATGAAGTGAGAGATTTTGCAGCAAACAGCTCTCCAGGGCAAGGAAGGCAGCAACAGGGGAATATTCCTGAACAGCAAGCAGATAGTGGGAAGGAAGAAAAGAGTAAAGCACTGGATTTTTGACAAAACTAAGTCTGAAGCAGAGGCCTGTCCATCTAAAATTAGTGAAGATTCTCAATACTTTCAGCCAAAATTAGCATTGGAGGATTAACCCCCAAATCTGTCTTTCTGATACACAAAAGAACAGGGTGGTTTCCCGAAGGTGTTGTCAGAGGATGTGACATCCTTCTAATAACCTGCTGGATGACACCGAAAAAGTCACTTCATCTTCTTCTTTCCCTTGTCCAGCAAGATTTTTGGAGACTCCCCACGGCAGAGACTGCCTCTACTTGCGTGGGTTGAGCTGAGGTCCCCAGGGACCCTTCGGCATGAAATACAGGAAGAACTCACCCCTCAGGAAGGACAGAGTGGTCCCCGAAGTGGCAGGACCCACCTCCCCTTACCGTGCTTTGACAGCTTTGACTCTTAAACCCCCTGTCCCCCCTTCGCCCCCTGGGTGCCACCGCAGGGTGGCCGGGGCGCGGGTGTCGCGGCGAGAGGCTGCGCTGGGAGGCTCTGACCTCTTGTGGCCAAGAAGGAGCCCGTACCGCTTCTACAGGGGGAGTCAGAAGAGGGAAAAAAAAAAAATATGGGGGGCGGAGGGGGAGGAAAAGGAAAGGGTGTGTTATCCCCGGTGCAGTTCTGGCTACATTCTGGCTGATCTTTTCCTCCTTTCCCGGGGGAATGCCGTGTTGGGCGTTGAAAGCGCTGTCTGGTGCTTCCGTGGCCATCCAGCAGCTTCTGTGTGGTTGCTTTTCCGTTGATTAATCATTTCAGATGCATGATTTGGCAAGCGGTATCCCATTTCTGTTGCAGAGTTTTGTCAAACTTCAAATGGTGGGCTGAAATTTTCCATGCTATGGACTTTACCTCACTCTGGTACCATTTTTACTTCTAGAAGTGTCTCTCTGAGGAACACTATTTTGAGTGTATTCAAAAATCATTGTGTTGTAACTGAAATGTTCTCTGGAAAGGTTTAAGCTCTGGAAGCTCTGGAAAGCTAGGAAGAGCATGATTTGAGTTTTGCTGAAGTAAGGCAACAATGCTTTGCATGAAGTCTCTGACTTTTCAGCAACATTATAGATGTTTCAAATACACAGTTTGCACATGTTTTGTAGCTCCTCACATGTCTCAGCACCTTTTCTACCGAAGATTTTGCCCACAGTCATGCGTGGTCTAACCTGAAGCTCTGCAGGGTTTTTCTGGTAGTCTTAGCCCTAGATTCCCTGTGTAATCTCAGGCGTCTAAGTCCCACCTTGTGAGCTGGGTTACAAAATTAGGGCCCAGATGCAGAAATTGCCTAGACGAGGGAAGAAGGTTGAAGACAAGTGAAGAGTGACAACAGAAAAGGGTCACACTGGGAAAGAAAAATGTGTGCTCATGTCTCTTTCCCTCAAAGGCCAGAGCCAGAATCTGAATTCCCCACCATGAGCTCCCACAGCTCATGGTCAGCCCTGGGCAAGATATTGCCAGTCAGTGCCTCTCCTCCAGAATCTGTTCCACACTAAGCAGCCAAGGATGAAAAAATGTTTCTGGATATTTGGGCATTGAGACGGGGAGTGATAACCAGTACTGCTGACCAGTACTGTAGCACCTCATGCAGCAGAGGCCAGGGCTATGAGACTTACTACATTACCTACCCTGGGAGTATGTGACAGTAATGCCATGGTGCATGATGGTATTTCTATTTCATTTCTTTGCCAGTTTGTTTTCCCAGAACCCTTTGAAATTTTGCACACAGAGTTACATTAGAAGAACAGGTTAAATACCTAAAAACTGAGAAGCCCAAACAGCCTAGGAAACTTTAACTTCTCTTCTTCCCAAAGGCCACCATGACACAGGATAGGGTTCTCATTTACTGACCACATACAGTTTCACCACAGGACACCTGCCCAGTCAGGCTCATCTCTGTGGTCACTCTGGAAAAACAGATTTTCTTTCTCTCTGCTGTAGAGTCAAATAACTTTAGCTTAACATCCTCCAGATGGTCTGATTTTCAGTGCGTGGCTTGAGACTTTCAGTCCCAATTGAAATAAATTCTGAGTATTCACAGCTTCAGTGACATCGCCATTGGTTTTAGAACTGCGTAAAGCTGAACACAGGGAGAAAGCATGTACTTAGTGCCTCAAAACTGGGACTTCTCAGTAGAGGTGAATCTTCATTCCAACTTGTGAGTGATACACCTGCAACTTTCTTCCTCTTTCAGCACTTGGAAAAGATACTTCATTTCTGCAAGTCAAGAAGGAGATGTATGTTATGGAGCTGTAAAATGACAATGTTTCTGTACTTTCTTAAATAAAGAATGGAGATCTAGCAAAGATACCAGCTTGGCTTTTAGTTCTGCTGCAATATATTATGGATTTGAGATTAATGAAAAACAACCTAGGAGAAGATTACAGTTTAGATAAACAAAGAAAGCATGGTTAGTCCTGACCTCCTTTAGCATGAATGAATCCATATCTAGCTGAACACCACTTTTCATGTGGTAGACGGAGTGAAAACCCAAAATATATACGAGATGTATATACTACGTTCATATTTTAAAAAAGTGTAATGAGAATTGCCCATACATAAAGATCAAAGTTAATTTATCAGACAAAAGGATAAAGAAAATGATTCCTATCTTGTGTTCAGACAAGCCACTAGATTCAAGTGCGCTATTGTGTCAGTAGTGCTTGATTTGAAAGGCTTCATTATTAAGAAGTTAATGCTCAATAGCAGTAGATACTGGTACAATGAATCGTGCTACTTTCCAAAGTCTACATCCTACAAACCTTCTGGAAGTTACTTGTAATTCTGAATTATCCTTTAGAGACCTAAATAAAGCCAACGAATCAAGACTAGACCAGTGTCAATCTCACAAGAATAAATTATTTCTAGACTACAATAAGCACCTTCCTGTACAGCAGTGGTGTAAAATGTGCATGCATTTTTATGCACTGCAATGCCTGCTTGGGTAGTACATCAAGAAAAACAGATGCTAAAACATTGTAAAGGACTGACTGATTGTATAACCCCAAACTGACAATCTGATTGAATTTGCTTTATGGAAAGACTCCTAGACTTAGAAAGGTGGATATATTTTATTGTCTAAAAGACATAAACCAACATCTTGAGGAACTTGTGCTTGCCTTGTGTTGATTATGGAACAGAAGAGTTAATTGATCTATAGGGCCTATATGAAAGTATACATTCAGGAACTTCTCTGTTGCAGAAGCCCAGTTACCATGTTTGCATATACAAGTATGCACCCTGTTGACCAAACACCTGCACTTCTTAAAAAAATGAATTATCAAATATTCACGCAAAGTAAGTTTGGCACGTCCTTCAGAAATCTCTGCCTGTCATGTTAAAAATGTAGCCAGTATTGTCCTTCAAATATGGTGTTTAAATTCTAAATAAGGAAGTAGATTTGAGCCCTTGACATTATTTAGCTCATGAGAGAGGGTGAATGTAGGGAGAAACCTTTGTAAAATTTTACTGCATATGGATAATGCTTAGAGTCAGTTGAGGGCTGCGTGTGATATGATTCCCAGCAATGAAATAGCCCTGAGAGAAGGTTACAATTAATCATCAACTTTTGTGTTACCACCCAGCAAGATTTTTTTTTTTCATGCTGAGAGACTAAAGGGAGAGAAAACGGCTTGAAAAGACTATGTCCAGACATACTTGCTTAATTTGGCTTTGAATTTGCTCGTGCTTCAAAAATTATTCTGAACATCTGGCTTCTTTGTTAATCAGAGAGAGCATGTTTTATTCCCTTGACTTTCTCGTATGAAAAAATGAATATATTGTAGTCTCTGCCATATGATGACAATCCACTGTAACAGTAACAGCTTGCAGGAACTGAACATGACATCATGCTACTCGTGATATGCCTGTCTGTGCTCACAATAGTAATTATTTTCCTAAAGGATTTAAAACCACATTCAGGACCCCTGCCACCTTGGGCATCCAGGAGCACAGGACCTATTTAGCACCACAACAGTCAATTCAACCCAGACAGGGACTTAGAGGTAGGAAGAGTGATTTAGCCAGATAAGAAATTGTTTTTCTCTTTAGTAATGTTCAAAACAGCTTAAACATCAGAGGTGATCAAGATTTTGTTTCTTGAGATATCAGCCTCTGCTCCATTCCTTTCCAAACAGTCACACTCATGTTTGGCTCCCTTGATTTCCTTCCCATGGTGTATATAGTCATTGGTTACAGTGGAGGAACGAGTTTTAAGCCCCATGGAGACTTTAAGCTAGATCAGCTGTCCACTGAACAGTTCACCTCCTGGTATGCGGAGAGATCAGAGGCTTCTCTGTGCTCCCTTTGTACTCTTCAGAGATGTCTCCATCACCACCTCTTTGGTTGTGGCCACATTTCAGGAGGAGAACAAAATATAGCTGCCTCTTGCGGCATCCAGCTGGAGCAGTGGCTCCTGCTAAGTGATGTCAGACAACAAGAAGTAGTGCAAAGTCAGGACCTTTCGTCTCACATTACCAGCTCCAGTGTCAGGCTGGGGAGCTGCTGCTTCTCCCTTTCAGATTAAGGTGGAGAATGGCTTCACAGACACTAAAACATCAGCATCATTGCGATGAGGAAGGCAAACTGTGATACAAGGGCTCCCTGTGCATCACAGTCCATCTGCAGGTAAGAGTTTGGGGGCTGCTTTTTAAGGAGCTTTATTAAATACATATTAAAATGCCACAACAGGAGACATTAAAGATTTGCTGTTTAATCAAAGTGGTGGGAAACAGATTCCATCAAAAAACCCTCTCACTCATTACTTTCTCACAGAATCTAAGTGAATTATAACAGCAGGTAAGGGAGCTAGTCTAAAATGGAGACCTAAAGTGGTTTGTGGAACAACACTTCAGAAATACATCTACTTTATGATCAGTAAAATCTATAGGGAAAGACTTTAAATAGGGGTGTTTTGATTTCATGCCACATGCATAAAAGAAGTACTCCATCGGACTCCAGAATAACACAAAGCAGCCCTTGAGGAACAGAGGTGCTGGGGCTGCTTGCTCATTAATGACGAATAAGAGACCTTTAATGATTACCCACATTGCACAGGATCCTTTAATGTGGAGGAGAATAAAAATGCCATGCTCCTGTCAAAACAGTGCCAGTTTCTGCTGACTTCCTCCACTGGTCAGTCCCCCCTTCCTCCACTGCTGCTCCCCCCGTCAGGCGCCGGGGCTCAGTCCCCCAGCCCTCCCTCCTGGTGCCTGTGTGCCAGAGCCTTCCTTGCTCACAGGCAGCACCGGTGGCAGGGCCCTGGGCAAACCATGATGCCAAGCGGAGCTCAGGGCCACAGGGACCTTGGAAACGTCTTCCCACAGTCTCTCACTCCTCCCTGCTGCTGAGGACATTGCGGCATCAAGTCTGTGCCTGCGGCTCCTGCCTGGATGGCACAGAGAGCAGGACGCCTGGGATGGAGAGAGGACAAGGCAGGAGAGGGCAGGGAGAAAGGGCAGAGTGGATCTGGCACCATCAGCAAAAGGCTGGGAGATTACACAACAAGCTACGCTCTCATCTCTTCCACACTTTTCCTGCTCAGTTTCAATTTATTTTTACTTTTTTACCTTTTAAATCCTTGATTTTACCAACTACATGGTCATTTACATGCAATTTAGGCTTCATATAAAATGCACGGGCACACACAAGCACATGTATGACCTGCCTTGCTTCTTCTGCATGGGTCACTGATGGGAAACACCTAGGTGCCTTCCTCACACCTCCCACCACCTGGCACAGGGCTCCTGTCACCCACGGCCACCTCAAGCTGACCACTGCCCAGCCACCTGACGAGGGCTGCTGTGATGGCCAGCAGCCTCCCACAGCCAATGCATCACAGGGAGAAGAAGCTCCACATAGCCAAGGGCTGGTGATGGTTTCCAGAAGCCCACAGAGGAGCCATTTACTATTCTTTTTTTTCCCCTGGCATAAGCATCAGCTGCACGGGTCTGACAGTTGACCTGGGTGGATCTCGGCAGATGTGAGCAACTTCCCCTAGAAATCCCTGATAACAAAAGGCCTCTGTAAAGCCACGTAAAGCAGAGAACTGTCATAGCAGCATGCTAGGACGCTACTATTAAGGAATTAGCCCAATGAGAAATTTTTTTTTGGCACCAAACTGTGTCAATGTCTGGGAGAGCAAGACAGACATCCACTTCTCCCTGTGCAGAGTTCTTCTGATGTTCATGGGCAATCTCTGCCTCCTCCTTTTTTTGTCATATAAACCTTGGTCATTGGAGGCAAGGAGGGGCTGCAGACAATATAGGCATATTGGCATATAAGGAAATATATTTGCTAATTATCTTTGTACTCCAGCACTTGGAATGGTCCTGAAAGCAAGGATTTAACCTCACTGGATTCAGAATATAGTAAAACGTGTGTAGAGCACACACTTTTCCGGGGTAAATCAGTGTTTAAGAAGTTACATGAGATTATATTACTTAAGCCACAGTTCTAAATATTACTTTTCTATGCTTTTTTACAACAATAAAATTAGATGAAGTCTTTAATGCTGATGAATGACTGAGACCAGACAAGAAAGGACACTATTGGTTTTGCAGTCCTTTCAAAACTCTGAGTTGTCAGACTTTAGTCAAACAATGAATTACTCATAATGGCAAGACAGAAGCCAAATCTATTTTGAAATGGTTGTATTTCAAACTTCACTCTGCTTTTAAATCAAATAGGAAACCTAGCCTATTTCCAGACATCTCTCTGATTAGTTTCTCAGCAACAACATCTAAATGTATTAACACAGATGTCAGAAGGGGCTTGCTTGATAAAATGTAGCCTTTGTCAAGGGGGAAGAAAATTTTATTAGTTTGTTGACCATGGCATTTATACAGATTGAGTCTGCCTCTCTGGTTTATGTCATTACTCAGATCTGACTCTTGTCACTGTACCATTTGTCTAGTTTAATTTCTCTAATATGAGTATCTGAAGTGATTATGGAGAGATATTAAACTGGAAGCATATATGAAAGATCTTATTAAACAGTGTTCCTGCATTATCTAAAACAGATGTAGTATTGTAAAACAAAAAAAGCTTTTATTAAGCCCCCAAAGCTGTCTTCGTCCATCTGCGTAAATTGGCAGGTTGCATGAAGACCTTTTTGTTATTTATAAATAGAGTCATGCCCAAAATATAACTGCACATCCAAACAGCCTCTAATTTAGGAAGAGTTAAAGTCCTGGGTCTTGATACCCATCTTGCAGCTAAAGCCTGTCATTATTATCAGAGGTTTTACTGCTTGCTTCCTCTGGTTCTTGTTGTTTGGGTTGTTGTTTTTTTTTCACAAGACAGCCTCCAGTTAACACTGACTCTTTCATTTATGTCATCAACATCTTGCATGTGTTATACCAGATAAATGTAGACATCCTCATCAACCTATGAAATACATATGCTCAAAGACCCCTTAGGCTATTCCATTAGCTCAAAAACAGGGGCTTAAGAGCCCAGCATAGGGCCAAAGGTAAGAGTTTTACAGGTTTTTAGAACCTATAAAATTAAGAGGGATGTAGCCCAGTTCAATCAAATTTCCAATAGTTGCAGCTGAAACATTTTTTTCTTTACATTTGCTGAGTGATTTCTAAAACTTGAGCCCTTAGCCCCAGGATCTAGTTAGGGTACCTTGTTCAGTGACTGAACCATGGTAAATACAAGGGGGCCTGAAAGAATTTTCTTTCTATAAAAGAAAGACTATAAAATACTGTGTGAGGCAGACAGTAGCCTGACTTTAGTATGTAGAGTGTGACAACATGTAGATCTGTAGGAAAAAAAAAAAAAAAAGATGTGCAAAAATAAAGTTGTACTGCTTCCTATTCCTGGTGCAGTGGCACGGACATCCCTGGCTCCCTTAAGCTAGACAGCATTGAAAGGGAGGAAAACAGCGTCACTCTCTTTGTAACTTGATTTCAGGGCATTACTGTGAATGGGAGACTTAGTCTCTAATTTATTAAATACTCAGGCATTTTGGTTCTAAAGCAGAGGCTCCACATGGGTGCCTGCACGCAGCCCAGGGGATGAGCACTGAGTGTGAAGAGAAGGGCTTGCATAACAAAATGCCATGCTCTTCAGGAATCCCTGATTTTCATCTTCAGATCCCCAGCTAAAGCCACTTGAGTTTCACCATATTCACAGAGCAGAGGGTGACAATGTACCATTTAAACACTGTTTACCTCTCTCCTGTAGAAAAAAAAAAAAAAAAAAAAAAAAGCTGCAGTGAAGTTTCCTCAACAATGGGGCATTTAACAGCTGGCAGCAGGAAGGCAGCAAGACTTACAGTGGTGGCTGGAGATGCCTCTGCTTAACACAAAACAGCACAGGCAATCCTTACCCCGAGGAATCATTGCTGTTAATGACCCAATTCATTAAACTGGTAAAGCTGCTCATACACGTCAACAGTCCCTGCTGGTGGGAAGGGGATTGGCCCTGGCACTTTTCCTCAAGATTAATACAACTCATTAGTTTCTTCTAGCATGTGATGCCAGCTTCCCAGAAAGCTTACCTAGTGTCAGTAAAAGGTAAAGTTGTTATCGCTGCTACGCCTAGAAAATGTTCTGTGCTTTACAGTGTCTGTACTTTCTTAAGCAATATCAGGAAATGGCTGAGAAGCTCACATCTGTGCATTACTTTTTCTTCAAACCATGTCCAAATCAAACTGAACATCAGTTACTGTTGCACAGGCTTTTCAACGTTTCTCTGATTAAGCTAATCTAATGAGAACTAGTTCAGTTCCACAAAGACAAGCCGTTAATGTTTTCTGGAAGGTTTTTCTAATTAATGCTTGGCTTATGTTATTTCTTTGTGGTGTATGCGTGCATGCTAGAAAATTAGAGGCAGATGTGGTCTTTAAGAAAAGGCACGGAATTACATTCTTTATATCTGATTTAAATGCTGCAGGGTTAAAATACAGACCTTCTTGTACCTTCTTTGGGACACAGTACTTCAGTCCTTGCATGGATGAGGTTTTCAATGACCTCGCTGTGGCAGGTCTTCAAGATGATGTTCATTCCCTTCTTCTTCAGCTCTACTGTTAGTCAAACTCCCTTCTACAGAAAGTGACCAGTCTCCATTACTTTTATCTCTATTTTTTCAGTTCTGCACTCCATCTGTCACTGCAACAGCCTTTGCTGGGGTGTTTGCATTGCTTTTGGACTCTTTATCAAGCTGCTCTGCACTTTTCCTTGAATGACTTCTCTACCATAGATCCAAAGCTCTTTTTAATCCCCATTCCCAAAATTGTCTTGCTGCTCCTGGTCTTTTTTCTTCCATCCTTTTCCATCATTATTTTTTTCCTGACTTCCTCTACAAGATGCTTTGCTGGCATCTTAACCTGAACATGGCTAAATCGTAATCCCGTACAGAGTCACCAATGGATAGAGTTTTAGGAGGTGGCAAGGTATCTTCCTCCACTAATGCAAATAAATGTTTACTTAACACTTTTCTCTCCCCACGCTCTGAGACAGCCTCCTCTAGTATCTGCCCATGGTAACATAAAGTTTTCCAATTCCACCATACTCTTTCCTGCTGCAATGTAAGGTGACTTTTCCCACCCCTCCCCCAGCTTCTAGGGGATTCAAGTTATCTCACTTCTACCTGCCACACTGGAAGGTTGTTACCATGAGTGTCCTCTCTTCCTCTTCAGTTTTCCCTTTGATTTGAACTAAGCAAACTCAACTCTATTTCTATCAAGTTGTGTTTTCCAGACCGGCTATCATTTTGTTCTCTTTTCTCTGGTCACCTGCAAACGTATTTACATCTAACAACATGAGGTATAACAATCAAACTTTCTAAGAGGCTTCCCAAGACTGAGCAGACTCACATTATCTAATCTTACACATGGCTCTCCTGATTTCGTGTCTCTTAGCTTCCCTCTCTTCACATTTTGTGCTACTAATAATCCTGCTACTGTAACTTATCACCCTGGCACAGGTCATTTACTGACAAATCCAAAGCTGCAAGAATACGTTGGATGACTTCTTATACCTTTGTGGAGAGGATGAAAAAATATACACTATTCTCCTGGTTCTGCAAACCTTCCCTGTGAAAAGAGTGAAGTTTTCCAAGGTTACTCCAATGCTACAATCATACTTGCAATCTATAAATCTGATTTATAAACTCATTGACCACCTCAATTCTCATTACTGTAAGTGCAAAAAAAAAAAACCCAAATCCCACTGGACACAATTTTCTCCTCCCCTCAGAGTTATTCATAAATGAGGTTGCCTGAAGGGAAGTATTAAATCACTGCCTGTTATGGATTCCCTCCTATACGGTTAGTACTTCCAAACTCCAATGCTTCTCCTTGAATCTTGCCTTTCTTCTATCATCATTTAAACAACTGACAGTTCTAATTATTGTACTCATAGACAAGGACTTAATTAACCTAATCAGCCTGCCATGGAGCTGACAGGTATGCTTTTCTGTCAGAGTTAGGTCGAAACATGTAATCTGCCATGAATAGGAGCTCTTTTTCAGCTGCTCTGGCAGTGGTTCAACGCATCTATGCCTCTCCTCAGGCCACTGAGTCCTGTGACCTTGCAGTTGACAATGAAGAGTGATGATTATAAAGTGTATGTCAAAAAGCTAGCCTTCTCTGACCCAGTTTCCAGACACAACATGACGGATAAATGCCAGAGAAGCAGCAGCCTGTGTTATCAAACAGTAACAGGGCCAAAGCAGAGGGGAGCATTGCTTCAGTACTGCCCAGCTTCCAGGAGCACAGAGCAGCACGGAGAACTTTGTTTTCCAGGGTCTGGTTAGGAGGCACAAGGTGAGACCACACCGAGATGTGGTGCCGCGGGGTATCTGTGCCTGTAGTGACTTAGCACCCCGACCCCGGCCACTTTCTGGCCATCTCTAAAGGAAGCATCTTCCTGCAAGCCATGGCTGCTGTATATTGTTAGGAATGGGTCACTGCCACATACCTGGTGGACTCCCTCACTGCTCCGCTATCACTAGGTCAGGGAGGGAGACGATGGCTGGAGAAAACTGTGACAAACAGTTTGCATCTGTGCCTCTCCCCAGCTCTCTCTGCAGTTGGAGCTGCTGCATGCCAGAGTGGGAAGCCCAGAGAGATTTTTAGTAACCTGCTGGCCTAACCTGGACTAAAAATAATACAGCATACTACACATCCTGACAAAGTCTTATGAATAACACAGTTGACCTAAAATTAACCCAGCTAGGCAGTTACCTATAAATCAAAATATATAAAAAGCCCCCAACATTTAAAAAATAGATCCTTTAATTCTTCCTATTTGTCTTTGGTTACTTGATTTCTGGGAGTTCTTTACGTCTGCATTTCTAAAGGAGTTTCAGAACAGCAAAAAGAGCTGGAAGCTTTTCCTTTTCCTTGCATATCTAAGAACAGTTTTGTTGTTCCCAAGAAGTCCATAAATAGCAAAACATACGGTTCGCACAATTTCTCCCTTTTCAAAAAGATAGTTGAAATCCTAGCTCACAGATCAGTATTAATGACTTAAAAGACTAACTCGGGGAACACAAAACAGCCAAGGCTGACTCTGTGTGCCCTGTTGTTCTCTTCTAGCTGCTGTGTTTGGTTGTCCTATGTCACCTTTGGTAGCTTCAGCCCAGGTAAGGTCTCTTTAGCTCAGCTAGGAGGGAAATGCCTTTTGCCAATCAACTTTCTGGATTTTTTCCTTCCTGAATGGCAAGGTCCTGGGACAGCTAGTTAGCTTTCAGACCCAACCTGCTCTCTTTTTTTTTGCCAGCATTGATTGCTTTGATATGTTTAAATCATACAGCATTAGCAAGTAGCAAGTCAAACTTCTCCACGTTGGCTTTGTACGCAGTGAAGGCATAAAGTCAGAGTTAAGCATGGGTTCACTCTGGCTCTGCGCTGTACCCAACTGCTTACAAAGAGCCTCCTTTTTATCCCTGAAGAGATGAGCCAATATAAAGCCATCAAAAAGATCAAGGTCAATAGCGTATAACACATATGTTTATAAATGCATACATGGCTTTTAGGTGAGTGCAAGTGCTTTTTCAGTACTGCCCATGGGCAACCCCATGAGTAGGGAGGATTTTCTGGGGTATTCCCCCTTCTCCTTGAGGAATGAGCCTCTCCCCCCAGCATGTACCAGTCTCTGCTCCCCTTGTGACAGTCTGTATGTCTCCCTCTTCACATCAAATTCCTTTCACTAATGTCACCAAGACAATTGCTTTCCTCAGGCAGAATATTTTCTCGCTTGCTTGATTGCTTAAAGTTTTGGCTTCATCACTACTCTAAGACCTTAATTGTGCAAAGGACTGGAGCAGCTGCACTGCTGTTGGCAGACCATCTAGGACTCCCTCTTTCTCCATTTCCTCCTAGCCTCTCAACATACTCACTTCCTTTGACAGTTTCCTAGCGTAGGAAATATCCCCTTGGTGAAAAATGAACCAACACAGAGAAAGGTGTTTCCCTATTAGCAACTTCCTGCTTCCCATCAGGAAAGTCAGCTGCCAGCAGCAATGACAAATTTGTAACAGAAAAAAAAAAACAAAGAAAAATTGAGAATTAGTTTTTCCCACTGGGAAAACACTGTGAGAATATTACAAAGAGCTGCTCTTTGTCACTGTTTTATCTGAAATCTGTCTGTCCTTGGGCCACTGTAGGCAGGAAAGCACTTGACATAAACTTGCATAGATGTCATTTGGTAGTGAGATTGGATCCTTATCCATCTTCTCTCAGATACTCCATTGCAAAAACCAGTCACACAGTTGTTGGTCCTGGAGTTCAAGCTTTGTAGATGATCAACAGGCATCTGTTCATAAGCACTAGGCTTCCCTCTTCCAGAGTCATTCCAAAAGGAGTGAATGCGGGGTGGCACACCAGACCCATTCAAACAATAATGTCTGTTTCATTCATCCATGCATGAATTTATTTAAATCTAGACTTACTTCAAACTACCTCAGTCCTGTTCGATTCAAAATATTAAGGGAAACCTGGAATTTATATCTGCCTAGATGATATCACAGTATGTCACATTGTAAACCAAATTCCATTGCCAAAGAAAAACAAATACATCCTTAAAAGCTAGGTCTGGCTAGGTTAAGGATTAGGTAGATTATGGATCACAAATGGCATAGGACTTAGCCCCCATACCCAAGGGCTGGAAAGAGGAAATGTGAAGAAGAGCAGACAGCTAGAAACAAATGTCTCAGTCCAAACAGTCCCTGATGAACATGGACAAAGGCAAAGCACTGATATTTATAATAAGGAACCTGAAATCTTAATCTAGTCCTTCAGAAATGGCAAATGCACCCTGAACTGAGCTAAATCATGTTGAACACCAGTGGTCCAAGAAGATCTTGAAAACTTTAATGAAGGACCACATAATGTGTAGTCATGACATGCAAGTCATCAATGTGTCAGGTCCTTAAGATTCACCCAAGCACTGACCTCTTACACAACTCAAAATACAGCAAGCAAGACATTTCTGATGATGTAGTTTGATTTCAGTATTTCAGAAAACACACAGTTTGCTTATATTTCTGAAAGTATACCACCAAAGGGAGCTGATGTATGCATACCTTTATATTCACAAGTGATTGTGGAGTGCTGGCCAAAAGGTAATCAAGTGTCTGAAATAAGTAGATATCTGGTATTTAGTATTATAGTTAAATCAGATGTGGGACCACTGCAGGCTGAGCAAGGGTTTTGCAAGCAGGGTTGAGACAAGTTGAAGCAACAAATCAAGCTGCATTGCCTAGAGCATTTTTATAGGATGCTATTGAAGGGTAGCTAAAGAGATGGCAGATTCCAAAGAGTCATGGGATTCCCATAGCCATTGGACCATCGTTGGGTTAAGTGTGTAGGAAATAAGGAATAAAATTAGAAAATGAGCCTCTTAAAGCAATATGAAGTCCTAGTAGGCTCTTAAATTTATTCTGATTTTATTTAGGAACGTGAGGATGGATTCTAACTTTAATTTTAAGCAGACATGCTCAAATATTGTTGCTCTTTAAGCATTTCACATTTAAGCAGCAGTTTAACTGCTGCTTGCTTGTGTTTACAGCCTCAGTAGCATATCAGCTGCAATGCAGCTACACAGATTGACACATCTGAGGAAGAACTGAGTCTTGGTCATCTTAACCCTTATAAGCCTCTAAAAATACTGTATGTCAGTTACATAATAAAATAATACTACTGCCTAATGCCTTAAATGGTAGACTAGATTGGTTCAGTTTCTGAAGAAGAGACTGTTCCTATGTGCCTGTCTGCACAGCATCCAGGGCAAAGAAAGCAATGTCCAGATGGGCCCAGAAGTGTGAATCCCAAAATCAGTCCTTTCTGAGCAATAGCTTTCCATCAGCTTGGTGACAGGATGACTCTAACCACAGATATTGCAGGGACGCTCTTTCAGGACTTTTTCTCCTCAGACTTTCTCACGCAGAGTAAGTAGAGCAAGGAAACAGCTTTCAGTGGAAAAGCAAGCAAGCAACAAAATAGAACAAACCCCTCTAAGTAAGGGTAGATTAGGAGTCTGGGAATCTTTTGATCCCTTGGACTCAGCCATCCTCCAGAAGAACAGAGAAGAGCTGACTGAGGAAAAATAATGCCAAATAGCTGGATTTCTGAAGGAAAAAAGCTTAAATGAGGCCAGGAGTCAATGGGAAAATGTGTTTGTTGGTGAAGCTGGCAGGGCGAAACCCTAGCATTGCCACCATCAAACAGGAACGTTGCTTTTGGCTGTGGGGGAGCCAGACTTTAACCACTTAGTTCAGTAAGGACAGGCACCTTATAAATGGCATTCACTCTGGGAGTTAAAAAAGATATCATCACAACATTTTGAAAATTCATTATTTGGATGAATTATAAAGAAATATAAGAAAAGTATTAAAAAGCAATTAAGAAACTTTAATACCATCTGAAGTAAACAACTATAAGGGGCACTACTGAGAGATACATTAAGATTGCTACCACTGACATTCAGATACAGCTGCCAAATTGTCTGTGGGGTTCACTTCACTTTTGACACAACCCACTCATGTGGGCCTCAAAAATAATGAAGGCTTATGTGTATCAATATCATAGTAAGATATATAATGTGTATATGTTATAAATCTATATGCACATATACACACATAGAAAAACTTGTTCAGAGACATTATTTTTGTCTAGGAACCAGACTATCTGTGTTTGAAACATAATGCTGATTGATCAGTCATACCATTATAAACACGGTACTGCTAGCCTGTAGCTAACACAGCTCCCACTCAAATCAAGAGAGCTGGAAAATGTCTGACAGGGATGGGATTTTTATTTGAAACTGTAAATTGTACAAATGTAAATGTGCTAACAACGTGGTATGATTTTTGTACATGCTTTTCCTAATTTCTCCTCACATGTTCACCTGGGCCAAAGGGTGACCCAGGACCCAGGACGCAGGAGTTCTGGCTTCCCAGCTAATGAGCTCTTAGCAGTTCCCAGACTTTATTAAATCCTCAGGTCTCAGATTAGCTGTCTTCAATTTAAGACTATGTGCCCTACAGCTCAGAAACTATATATGCTATATCTGCTATAAACCAGGATCTTTCCTCTTTTAAGAGAATACATTTTGCTCCTGGTTTTGTCAGAGATCTGAACAAGATTAGGTTTTTTTAATAATGATGTCTTTCACAAACTGGAAGTGCTTTTTTTTTTCCATCCAGTTCTGATCACTGTCTCAAGCATGAAATGTCTGGTTTTACAGCAGGAAGCTGAAAATTTTAATCATCTCAGCTCAACATTACCCATGGGCCAGTCTGTGCATTGCAAACCACAACTGGCAACAGAGTTAGATCAAACTCCAGATCTACTTCCCAGAGTTCGATATGAACATTTGTATTTTGGAAAAAACATTTGAAGAATGGTCTCCCTGAGTATCATAAGCTAACAGGAATTAGCTTACACAAGGATATAAACATCCAAGTACACAGAATATAGAGCTCATAGAAACTCCCGTTCTCCCTGGGCTCCATGACTGCCTAAAGGCTAAATGTTAAGTGTGAAAGAGGTACTCTGGCATGGAGAGAAACCCATGGGTACTCCCTTCCTGCAGCCTGTTGGTCTCTACTTAGATGCTGCCCTAGAAGAAATAAATTGTCTTTCAAGGACAGCAGCTCTTCTTTGAATCACAGGAACCTGTCAAAATCATTGCAATCCATTTATATATATATCTATGTATATATATATACATACACATCCTGTTCTGGGACAATAATAGCAATGAAGAAATATGATGTTCAAACAAATAATAGCCCTACTTTCAAATTAAATAGAAAAAAGCTAGTAAAAAAACCAAACAGATTCTTAACAGATTTATTGATGAACTGACTTTAGGTCTCCATTTACTAACAACAACCCTATTTCCTAAGCAAGCCAATATTGATCCATGGTGCAAGGGAGAAAACATAAAATATTTACTTATTCATAGAATAACAATAAGCAAAATTTTTGCTAGGTAGCCAGACATCTGCACAGGATGCTGGGAGTGCACAGGGAGTAGTCTATTAACAGAGCTTTCTGCATATTTTATGTAGGTTACTCTTCAAGTTTTGAGCTTCTCCTGAAAGGCAAAGATTTACCGCCTGGAACAGAGGCGGGTATTCATTCATCCAACAAAAATTAGTTTCTGGTGCAGGTTTAAGGCAACCGGCAGTGCAGGCCTTAACTCGATGAACCTGGAAAGGCCCACACCTCCCACACCACTGCCTTTCAAAGGAGAAATTCCTTGGAACAAAAGGCTCAGCCCACGGGACTTCTCCAGACAAACAATCAGCCTGCAGTGCTTCACTGGGCATAAGGGTCCTGGCAAGGCGCCATTCACTATCATTAAAAGTGTTTATAAAAAAAAATGTTCATTTTTGGCCAGCTTTTTTTCCAAGGCCAGGCCTCCACCCCCACATCTTCAGTGGAATGTGTTAATAATTTGCTTTGTGGAGATGAAAGGCTCTTTGATAGGAGCAGCATAAACACATCTCACTGTGCTCAAAGGTCTTTGTCCCACAATAGAAGCATAGTTTCTGTACAGTGGCTTGAACGGAAAGAACAGACACATTTCTGAATCACTTTTCACTTTTTTTTTTTTCTGCCTTTTTCCCCCCCATTTATCTCTTCCTTTATTTCTCATAGTCTCTTGTAAAACCTTATGTGGAATACAAACAGGCAAGTGGTTCCGAACAAGAAATCCTCACTGATACTAGCAGCAGATGGATTAAAAACAACAGCCAGTCCCCACAGTCTGCAGTGTCAGAAACCAAAAATCACATCAAAACATGAGTTTGCCTCATGTCAGTGAGCAGTAACCTGGAGCAGCATGTAGCATGGGAGGAAGGAAGGAACTGGTAGCTATCCTCTCCTGATCCTCTCTTCAGCACAGGTTGCAGGTCCTACTGAATAGATAGAAATGGGACATTATAATTAGGGGGGGGGAAGAAAAAGGTAATAATTACCTCACCAAGCAGTGTGCACTATCAAGCGCTGCCTAATGGTTGTCTCCTGGCTATAGTACACCCTCTTCACTACACAGTGTGAGCCACTGCCTACATCTTCTCTACACCAACATGGTCTCTTTAAAAGCTCAGCCTAATAGTGCTGAACCATAGCATCAGTCTTCAGTTCCATTTTAATCAGATACCAAAGGGATAAAGACATAACTGAGATGTGGCCCTTATTCCTTTCCTGGTTTAAATGTCAACACAAGTCTTAATTACCAACCTGTCTCTTGAGGTATTAGCACTTCAGGACATCTTTCCATATGGGCTTTATGTAAGCTTGTTTTCTCTCCTTTTTGTCTGTCCTTTTGGTAAGAATGATGCCTCTTTCCATTTGTAGGCTTGTTTTCTCTTCTTTTTGTCTATCCTTCTGACAAAAAATTCCCACCTTTAGCAGTGGCTTTGTTTTACTGAAGTCTTCATTGTTCTCATTCTATGCCACTATTTACTGTTAATAGATTATACTTTTTCTAATCATGACAGCCATATCTAAACAAAAATCATTTCACAGATGTGTCATCTAATGCTTCTTAAGCGTCATCATTCAGTCATTAGGATAACATGGACAGATAGGCTGAAGTGACTTGAGAGCCTATACCACATTTTAAATGGTAATTTAGACATTAAAGGCCACAGCTCCATGCAGTGTTAAGCTCTTTATGTTGTAGACTATGACTACATGTTTGGGAACAGACAGTTGCTCATCAGCTGTATTCACACTCTGCAGCAAAGTAGCTTCAGCCCAGACATATGCAGCTGCCTATTCCCTTCTGGGAGTGACACTGCTCCCAATGCTCAGGCTCTGCCAATACTTTTGTTGACGTGTATGTCCTGGTTTCAAAAGGATTTTAAATCCCTTCTGAACTCTTTTCAGAGTGTCTTAGGGAAAAGAAGGTCTGAGGTGTGTTAGCAAAAAATACAAGGGTGGAGGAAAAATATAAGCATTGTAATTTAAATGGAAGGTTGCCCCAATGCAAGCAAGGCACATGGGCTGTGAGCTCACCTGAGGTGACAGGACTGGACAGTTTTAAGTCAAGTCTCCGACTGCCGAGTTTGTTCCATGTGTAGAGGGGGGATTTAGCAGCTTTGAGCTACAGCAGCTCAGCAAGTGCTAATCTGGTCACTCTGTGCTGCTAATCTTGTTCTTTTCTACAATCATTGTTTCCAGCCCTGGTGTTCCAGCAAACATAATCGCGGCTTGTCATCTGCAACACTTCCTCCCATGTTCTACTCTGATAACGTTAATGTCAAGCCTGAGTTTCGGCTGTGGCCCCAGTCCTGCCCTCAGAAGGGAGGATGGCTGACACTACAACAGGCATTTGGACTGACAGGAGTAAAGCTGGATCAGGACCTCTCTTGATGGTTTCACATTTTTAAGCTAAATGGTGTGGGATGAAAGAGCATGTCTTCAAAATACTGATGAATGATTATGGACAGCGTGTATTTTTGCTGTATCCGCATGTGTGTGGGCTCTGGATTCACCATTTGGTGAACACCACAGTTTGCCAAAATCTCACTGCCTTTTTTAGCTTTTCAAAACATACCTTTCCACAACCCTCTGTGAAAAATGGTGACCATGTATTTTGACATGGTTTCAGTGCAAAACCACCGAAAGAATGGCAGTTTCACTTGAGCTCGTTTTGAGAGTTTTGGGCCCATTCAGAGCTGAAACTTAGGGAGCGTCATGATACTGCAGAGCAAAGCAAATATTTGCGCAACCCCTGGAGACCAAGGAGTACCAAGTTTAAAGCAGACCTATTGTGTGTTACCGCCTCCAGCCAGCATCTGTGTGTTTGTGGTAGGCATAAGCAGGTTGGACCTGCTATGCGTCTCTCCCTCCCTGGTGGCAATCTCTGCGAAGAAGTAGAGCAGACAGTTTTTTGGGGGGCAAGGGAAAGGACAGCATTTTGAAGCATAGTGGAAAACTCACCAAAGCTTCTCTACATGTGCCTCATTCAAAACATCTCTGACTCCAAGTGGCTTTTAAGGGAAAGCTGTTTACATGCAAGAGCAGTATAGTGCTGAGGGGAGGTTCCTATAGGAAGGGATCTTCTGCTTGGCTGTTTGTTGGGAGCTGTTTAAACGGAATGACCCATATTGCAAAACACCCAGGTTCCTCTTAGCTGATTTTTCATTCACTTGCAGGCTGATTTGCAAGCCCACCTACATATGCTGCTACCCGGGAGAAGGACAAGACAATACGCTGGTAAAAAGGGCTAATACCCTGCAAGGAAGAAGATTCGCTTTACATATCACATATGCAACTGGCTCATAATCATTCCCCTTAGCAGATACTTCTGTTTTCCCTGTCATGCTCTGAGTTACATGTCCCAGTGATTGGAGCTGCCTGTGAAGAGAAAGCCCCACTTGACTAGCTCCCCTACACACCATACCTCTTTCTAGACCTTACCGTGTCTAGAAAGAATCCGTAAAACTGGAGCAGACAGACCCAAAAGTAGGGCTGATCTGAAACTGACTTTGTAGCAAGGCCAATCCTGACCAGTCCTAGTGAAAAGGTAGATATGACAGTGTCTGCCCATGCGGGAGAGATTAGAGAACCGAACAGAAGGATTTGGCTTAACAGCTGATACAGGGGTGACAAAGCAGGTGACAGGTACAGTGGGGTGGTCTCAGCCCTGCTCCTGTCTGTGCCAGTGGGTAAAGCTGGAGAAAGAAGAAACTGGAAATATGACTGGGATGTCTGCAGTTAAACTAGACATTCATTATTTGCGTCCAGAAGATGGGCAAAGCTGCAGTTGCACTTTTTTTGTCCTGTTCTTTCTCTTGTATAAAAACACAGGGAGAATTGCCAATCTTCTCCTGATCATTTTCCTGTTTCCTTAAATAAAAAGTCTCTATTTCCATGTTCCCAAGGAGTCTGAGGACATATGAACACAGGAGGGCTGGAGCACAGCTAGAAGTAGGAACATGCCTTTGGCCTGCAAGATTTAGCCACAGTTTTCCTTATTTTAGAAGGAAAAACATGACAAATAAATAGTTACGGCAACCTGGGAGAAAACCCTCTTTCTTTTTTTGTCTTTATCTAATTTGAATGAAACTATGAATAGCTAATAACAACCCACTGCTGGAAGGTTCAAATGAAATCAAAGTCTCTTTTCATCCCTGTGAAGGATCCCCTGGTCATGCAAGGACCAGTCCCTGCATGTGAGATGTATTCACTCACAACGGGGTTTGCACGGACTAAAGCATTAAGCACACAACAAGGGTGACAAGTTTTTTGCTATGCTTGAAGAAAGAAAATTGAGGCGCCTAATGTTTTTTGATGCAGAGTGAAAATAATACTTCTTTAAAATGATGAAATGTAAGAGAAAGACGGCATTTCCAGGCAGGGAGGACAGTGGGAGCTCCCATCCCTGACAGTTCTGAGCACTGTCGCCGGAGCTCTGCTCGTGCTACAACACACTCCCCGTGCTCCCGCAACAATAACACTCCACTGCTAATTTTAGCATCATCTATAATACAAAGCAATTCAAGGCATTCAGAGTGTATTTCATGAGGACAGTATTTCTCTTTTGCTCATGTAGTTCCCAGGCTGCAGTGCCATTCTGTTCACCAGTCTTAAACAAACACCGCCCTTGAGATTTCCTAAATAGTTCAAAGTGGTGTCTAGGGAAACATTAGAAACACATATGGAAAGCCTGAATACACTTCAGATGCAACCACTTTGAATGTCCATTTTTGTGCAAGTTCTGAGCTGAAAGATAGTATAAAGCAAGAGTTTTTAAGATAAACTTGTCAGGAATGATGCTATAATAGCAAAGTTTTCTAAATATTTATTCCTGATAAGCTTTTCACAAGCCCTCCTCCTTGGCTCATCACTTCATTCAATTTTTAATGCAAGAAATGTTTGAGGAGGAATAATTAATGGTCATGAACTTTGCAGTCTCCTTGCAGCCCTGACTAGAATGTTTTTTGTATGCTGTTTCCCTGCTTATGTATTATAGAGAGCACGTATAGATACATTCAGTGCAGGAGCCAGAGTACGATAGGCACTACTCCAAAAGTCACTGTTTTACAGCAGAGGCACAGTTACCATTTTACAGTTATTTTCCGTTTTAAGCATAGGGAGGAATTGAAGTTACTGAGACATACTGGCAAAACACTGACTAATACCATCTCATTAATAGATAATCATTGTTTATAGGTGCTGGAAATCAGCACCTATGGATACTTATAACACCTGAATCTTGCTTTGAAGAAATACATGAAGCCAACTCATACTTTCAAAAGCAGCAGCAAAAGACACTAACATGAAAAGACCATACATGGGACAATATCTCCTGATTTCCTTTCTTCATTCTTCTCTTTGGAAAGTCTTGGGACCTTTTTTGGTCTTTTTTCATCACTGTCAACATCCACCCCTACTTGCAGGAATTCCACAGATCCCAATCAAAATAGCTGCCACTTTCTCATCCCTATTGTGGTATTTTTGCAATGCGGGATTAAAACATGTCTCACATGGATAGGAGGCAGCAGAAGGGACCTCTAAATTTCTCCCTCATCCCTAATGCACTCCTCCAGCTGCCATGAAGCATGCTGGAATCTGGAGGAACATTTTGAGGCGTTATTACCTGGTTTTGTTCTTACTGTCTTCCTAATGCATTCACTGTGGGCCACTGTTGCATACAGGACACTTGGTTAGAAGGAACTTTGGATTAATCTGGTTTGGTTAGTCTTGCCTTTTTATGATTCTCACCACAAAGGCAGCACAATGATAGTCAGTCCAGTGTCCAGGGCCCCGAAGGTCTGGACTATTCTCCTGTGTCCCAGTTTGTGATTCCTATACCTTGGGAGAGATGCTAGACTCTGTGAGAGTGATTCACATTGCTTCTCTTCAATGTGCTCAGAGCTACCAAACCTTTTCTAGCCCTTAACCAACAAATACCTACTGAAACCCACTGGAATATCCACCAGCTCCAGTCAAGTTTAGCCCAGAATCCAGATCACAGACCACATCTGGCCAGTGCAACCCTTTACCAGGCACCACCCAGGACATTAAACTTGCAGTAGGCCACAGAGATGTAATATGAGTCCATCTACTATAAGTGTAAGCTACTACTTGTTTCAGGACACTCATCTGACCTGGAAATCTTGTCCAGAATATGGATGTTTTGGCCCCATGGTTAGGATCTGGGCAGGAGGACAATCTGAGGTGGCTTCTGCTCAGCTGTCAGGACACAATCGTCTTGTCTTGTCAGCACACAGGCAAGATGGTCAGAGAAGAGCAAGAAGGCAAAAAGTCTGCAGTACCTGGGGGACGGATGTTAGGACAAGAAGCAGGTGGCCTGTCTGTCCTGCGACTGCCCCCCAAGCCTGTTCCTTGTTTCCTGTTCTCTCCCAGTCCTGGTCCCAGCTCCTAGTTGACTTCGAGCCATGTTCCAGTCCCTCCTGCTCCCTTAACCACCCCCAATCTGCTATTACTAATGCTTTTATTGGCCAAAGACCTAATGCCTGGCTCCTGACCATGCTGCCTTGTGGCCTGCCCTTTCCTTCCTTGACTCCGTTTGTTTGGCTCCTTCACTGGGCAGGAGCAGAGAGGAAGGGCTCCCTGCCTTTGCCTGCGGCGTCGGGGGGCTGTGCCGGGGGGCTGAGGGGGGTATGGCTGCCAGCCAGCATCCCCAGGATAGGGTGGGCAGGCAGGGTGCGACGGGGTGAGGGCGGCGTGGGCAGCAGGGCAGAACCTGACAAAGTTCCCCAGCGGCAAGGGGAAAGGGACATCCTTGGCATCCAGAGGGGACAGAGCGGTCTGCCGCCATCCGGAAGAACACACTAGGCTCAAACCAGCCCTGGGACAGGTCTTTCAGCCCATTTTCCCCTATTAATTTTTTCTGACACCTTCCACCTTCTCTAATTAAAGGAGTTAGGGGGTCCTAGCAAGCTGACCCTATCACGCAGACTTCAACGAGGGCCATGGGCATTATGGCACAAGGAAAAAATGATACAAATGCTCTTGAAATTCAGCTCCAGCACCTGAGGGAGCCTGCTGAGCAGGAAACAGAAGGGACCTGCCTATGCAGTGCTGTGTTTGCTGGATGCTTTTTCACAGATGAAAAGCCATTTGAACACACTTTTCAGATGATGAGCCATCCCCTTGCCTTGACTTTTGACCACAACCGGTGAGCACAGGGCCCGCTGGCGTCGAGGCTGAACTTAAATTGAGTTCCTCTGGCCCAAAAACCTTATGGATGTTGGTGAGTGTCCTGGCAGCTCTACACGTGCAGCCTCATGTCAGGCATACTGCTTGTCCCTCCAACAAGCGTGTGTGTTTTGGAAGGCAGTGTATATAAACTGAAAACTGTCCTAACGCAAATGATTTAACTTCCTAGCAGAAAAACTACTTGCAAGCAGCTATAGCTATCTGACACAAGGAAGTTATCTAGACTCCTCCAGTATAAATAACAACAAATTCTAGGGTTAATACAGCCATTCAATTCATGATTAAATCACATAGACAACTATAAACCTAAATTTTACATATTAAACACTTACAGGTTACAAATCAGTCTCCAGGGCATCTGGCTCCATTTCAAAAGTGTAACTGCTAGATTAGTGGCTGTATTGTTTCTCTCTCAGTTGGGTGGCCAGACTAAAATTTTCCTTTTGCCATTTTACTTTATTTATTAATAAGTCTGCAGTCACTGTTCCTGCTTTTGCTGACTTGAGCTGAGCAAAACATTTCCTGTCTGCCAAGAGAATGAAGCTGCCGGTGCTTGCTCCTGAGGATGTATATGTGTACAGACATATATACATGCTGCGTGCATACATTGCGTCAGTCGGAGAGGAAGAAGCAGGAACACTCAATCAGACATGGGTCAGACAGGATCTTTGCACAGAGTGAGTGAGGGAAGGGAGGCTGAGCAGGAGCCTTGCAGCAGGCACACGGTCAGGGAGCTGGCTGGGGAGTCCCAGGCTCAGCTCTCTGCTCTGCCCTTCTGTAAAAACACAGAAACAATCCATGCACCAGGCTCCAGGGCCCAGGTTTGCTCTTCCTCAATGTTCCAGACATCAGGCTAAAAGGCTATTCCTTTTTTCATCTTTAAAGATATCCTGCAGAAGTTATCAGGAGAGCAGCCTTCAACTTGGGTTTTGTGGCGTCCTCCACAGAGGTGGGCAGTGTGTCCTTTAGTGGCTAAGGGCAGAGATCATTAAAACGTCATCCTTCGCATGTCCACTACTGATTCTAGCCACTGTTCAGCTGTATTAAAGGAGCATGCTCTTTCCTAGCTTCTCCTGCCTTTTTGTTTTAAATAAAAGCACTTTCTGCCACTGTATTTTACTAAGAGCCTCATCTCATGGATATGCATTAAACATGCTCTGAAGCTACATTCCAGCGACAGCAGGTGAACTCCTTGTTTGTGCAACCCAAAGGCATGTTAGTAGAATACAAGGATTAAGCTGATTAGACTCCCTAAAACTGAAAAAGGAAATTTGAGGATCCCTGGGAACATAAGTTTTCCATTTTGTACTTAAGGTCCCCGCAGATTTCGGCAGGTATGTGGAAGGCTTTTGAAGCTCACAAATCTCAGGTACATAATGCCTGTGCACCACGTAAGTGGTGCATACAATTTTGTGAATATGGCCTTACCAATCACCTGCCCCACATCCCTGTAAATTAGAAGATCCATGACATACAGGTGGAAACAGCACAACAGGACTTGGCAAAGAATTGGCATAATAAAGGAGACAGAAGAAACCTTCAAGTGAAAATATGATAAACGAGAAAACAGAAGTTTTGAAATCAGAAAAAGGCAAGCAAATCCCTTCTGTCTACTTGTTCCTGCTTTCTAAGAAGAACTGAAAGTGTTGCAACAACAGCCTTGAAGCAGGCTGCTGCCACTGATGTAGCAGGCAGAAATTTAGCATCAGAAATAAACGAAACTCTCCTAAAAGCCACCATGAAGTGCCCAGAGCAAGAGGCTGCAGTAAAGGCTGAAGGCTGGCTTCCTCAAGAAGACCCAGTGTCCTTACAAGTGAACCTGCTGTTTTGCAGTACTGGGATATGTTACAGATACAGCACACACAGCATGCTTGTGTATAAATTGTGTATGAAAGATTGCTTTTGAACAGATTTCCCAACTATAGGAAGCATCTGTAACTAAGTCTGTGTTGCAGTCTAAATAATTATGACTTAAGACACTACACATAGGAACTGAACACAAAGGGTTTTGCACGTAGATTAGAAGAAATGTGGAGGTCCACAATCAGCCAAATGGGAAAAAACACAGATCCTAACCACTCAAAAGATCTCAGTCATTTGGCAGTGATGTCTTTTGATCAAATAAACTTGGATCTAGAATATGCAGCAGACTGACTTTTTTTTCCCAAAAAGAGGGTACAAGAAATTGGGCAGGTATGATAAGGGGAAGTTATTATCATCCAGCAGGAGCTCTGTGCTAGTTTGTGTACTGGCCACCAGTGCCCCGATGTGGATGTAGGGTCAGATGTACAAACCTGCCCCACTGCTGTTTCATGACTAGGAGAACTGGCTAGTGTGAAGACAACTAGCGGTTGTACATGATGCTGATGTACTCTGTCTCCTTTCCTCTCCCAGCTCAGTCAAAGGAATGTTCTTTAACATTTCTTCAGATATGGAAAAGAAAGTAAAAGGGACCACTGATTTTAGTTTGTAGCAAATTACTGAATGCATGACTATGGATGCAATGCATTTAACAGTACAAAAGCCTTAAATATCTCATAAACAGAAGAACCACATAATGAGGAAGCCTTATGTGCCACTTTTGTCGGTGTAACATTATGTTTTACTTCCTACATAACAAAAATAAAAAGCGGAAGGCTTGCAACAGAACACTTCCAAGCTGTGGTGCTGCTATGGGATGTATTATCTAAAATATGCATGTAGAGTAGGGTAGCCAAGGGATGCAAATATCTCTCCACACATTGTGAAGGCTCTGAGTAATCACTTGTCAAATGTTAACATTGCATGGAATCCTTTAAAAATCAATGGAGAAGGCAGAATATGTTAGATCCACTTACCACAGCCTAATCAACCAAGTAAGCTCAGATCATTAAACTAATTATGAGTGGCCAAAATAATTAAGGATTCCCTTCTCACATGATATTGTTGGAATTCTCTGTTACAGAGCAATTGCATGATCATTAGTAAACACTATGCATGGGCCCAACACTATTTGATAAACAACCCTTGTTCTTGAGAAACTTTGATGGCCTTTATGAGCAACAGTCAGGGACAAATAAGTAAGAACAAGCAACATATGTTCAGAGCAGTTTTCTTGTAAAGATCACTCAGATTGGGGGTGGGGATAAAAGATAAGAAGATAACTGGCACATAAGAGTGCCTCTCTAACTGTGGGGTTTATTGCCAGACAAATGTTCTCTTGGTCCTGTTTGCACAGAGCAAAAGTAACCCCTGATGACTGATTACATTAACTGGATGTCTACACTCCACAGATCTTTCTTGAGGATATATACCATAGCAGGTAATTTCTCATATTCATGCTTATCCTCAAACAAAGTCAGAAAACAGCTTGCCTTTTTCTGACAAACACACAACAAACTCTGTAGTGGTACCAGTTGCACCTTTCTGGGTAAATTGATTGACATTTATCATAAATCTGCACACAGATGTAGACACACATATCTTCATGTTCACAATCAGCTTAAACATTACTATGCAAATTTACTCTGGACTGAAATTAGGCATGTTAAATTCTTCATTGTAAGCATTGTATTTGCTTTTTATATTTAAAACACAGTTCTGATTTCAGCTCATCAATTCTTGTCTGATGTAAAGGTCCAATTATAATTTCTACCGATTATGGGTGGCATTCTTTTTTTTTTCTTCCAGCACAGCATCAAGCTTTAGCAGGGCTTTTGCACAGTCTCCCACAGCATCCTCAGAGGTAAGCTTAGGACAGTTAAGTGGATTGAAAACTGGCTAAAAGACAGGACCCAGAGGGTTGTGATTAGGGGCACAGAAT